>CM035151.1:20459270-20939839 GCA_020205615.1 Panax quinquefolius
AAGATCTCCACTTTCTCCATACAAGTAATGCCTCCAAATTTTAAGTCGTAAAGACAACAAATGCCAACTCTAGATCACGTAAGATAATTCTTCTCATATTCTTTCGAAGCTGCGCAGGTGAATAAAGCTATTACTTTCCATGTCAGTATGAGAACACATCCCAACCTTTTGCCCGGAAGTATCATCAGAGATGACAAATCCTTCCGAGCCGATGGTATCACCGTAACAAAACTCAAATAAGTCTCCTCTCGAAGTTCTCGAAAACTCTTCTCACATTCTTCGCCCCAACCGAACTTCAGATCTTTCCGAAGTCACCGAAATAATGGAGGTTGATTCGAGAAAATCCTTCCAATCTACCGATAATAACCAAATAAACTGAGAAAGCTACGACTTCCTTGGCCATCGATTTAGGTTGTTCCCAACCAATAGCTTCAATCTTTATGCCGGTCAACAGATATTCCACGACTTGATACCACGCTGCCCAAGGCGAATGCTACTTCTTCAAGCCGTAACTCATGATTTCTTCAACTTGGCATAAAGCTTATATTCACGGCTTTTGGAGTGTCACCTCAAGTGTTGCTCATGATCTTCACGGGCTTTTTGAATAAATAAGGATGTCATCAATAAAGACGACCACAAAGTGATCTAAATATTCCTCGAATACTCGGCTCATCATATCCATGAAGGCAGGAGCATTAGTCAATCCAAAGGACATGACTAGAATTCATAATGCCCGCATCGAAGTTCCTAAGTTCGCCTTTGAATGTCATCTGTTCTAATCTTCAATCAGATATCCTAATCTAAGATCAATCTTTAAAAGAATTTCGCCTCGTGCAACCGGGTCAAACAGTCATCAATACGCGGGTAAATGGATACCTATTTTGATGGTGACATGATTCAACTCCGATAATCAATACAAAGTCGCGATACTCCCATCTTTCTTCTTCACGATAATAGTAACAGAGCACCCCAAGAGAAGTACTCAGACCTAATAAAGTTCAACGCCAACAATTCCTCGTAGCTGGGTCTTTAACTCTCGTTCAATAGAGCCATTCGATATGGGCTTTGGAAATAGGTTTTGTACCGTTCAAGGTCGATATACAAAATTCAATTTCACGCCTGGGGTAGGCTGTGAAGTTCTTCTAGGAATACGTCAGAAATTTATTAACAATAGAAATATCGCTTCAAATCCGACGATTTTTATTTAAATCATGGATATGAGCTAAGAAGTTTGACATCCGCTTTTTCAATAAAATCTAATAAATTTTATGGCTTGAGATGACCGTGATTGATTTTAATGGTTTGGTCGCTTGAATTTTCGCATAATAGGTTGATTAGGAATATGAAAGCTAACAACCTTACTTAAAATAATCAATTTTCGTACGATAAGTAGTTAACCAATCAATCCTCGTAATCACGCCAAATGCAAGTATTTTTAATGAAATAAGATCGATGTGTAATGTGAGGGTACCGATTTGAACCAAACAAGACTTATAAACAAAGATGTAATGAAGGTTTCTCCTAACCGAGTTTCCACAAGATAAGTCAAAGTCTAATTTCTCCTGAGTCAAATTTAATCGATGAGCGCAAGTAGAGAAATAAAAGAACGGGTAGAACCCAGATCAAATAAAGTATAGACTTCATTAGAGTTTATGATAAGCTTACCCGTGATGACCTCATTCGGATTCCTCGCTTTCCGGGAGGTCACAACAAACGCCTCCTCAGACTACCGGCTTTGAATTTTCCGGGACGGCCTTCAGTGTTTCCATCCTAGTTAATTTCTGTTTTCTGTGAACGCATAAAATCGAGCTAAGTGACCTTCTTCCACAATTATAACATGCTTTGACGGCATTATGACGCAGCTTTGACTCCATGTGTCCTCCCTCCGTGATTTGAAGCATACGATAGTGGTCTTCTCCTTCCTTAACAACGGGTGCCGGTGTCGACGCTCTTTCCATCATCATGTCAATCTCCTTCTCGAAATGTCCATTCTATTGTTGTTTTGCCTCGATTACCACCGGCGGTTACCATATCCGCCCGTTGATTCCCTCCACGCTTGTTGTCACCGCTTCGACGACTACTCGCCGTATTATAATTTTGCTCTACCGCTTCTTTTTAGTCATACGACTCATTATCGCGCGCCCACTAATCGAGTTCTATTTACAACATCCTAATACAAACATGCTTTACGAGAAATAAGATGTCGACGATTCTCCCGCTTCAAACTCTTAAAAACATTCACATTCTCTCTTCATTATCCACCAAGTTGGGACGCAAAACCGATAACTCCGCAAATTTCGCTCTCGTATCATGACACTTGGCCATATTGCTTTGTTCCAACTTGATAAACTCCACCTCTTCATGTAGGCTTAATACTTTCAGAAAGTATTTGTCGTTGAACAGCCTCTTGAACTTCTCCCAAGATATCTTCAAAGACAAATTGTCGAGTACGCTTTTACCGATTCCCACCAAGAATCCGCCTCCGCAAGAACATAAAGGCGGCAAAGGAACCTTTTTCTCCCTGAGCATCCCAAGACATCAAATATCTTGTAATCATGCTTTATCCATGCTTCCGCCATAAGTGGTTTTTCCTCCAATAAACTCCGGTGGGTCCCAGCCTCCTTGAATTGTTTAGCTAGTGATCGCCGAGAGTTTTTCGTGTTTCCACCCCACGCTTTTGGACAGAGTCGCGTCATTGCCGCATTTAAATCAGATAAAGCCTCTCGAATATTCGATCATTCATCATTTGGTCAAGCTGCTGTTTGCATGAGGATTGTCGCCTTCCGATGCACATTATCCTCGATTATTGATATGTGGTGAATCAACAATCGTCAAGGCCATCGCTATTCTCAACATTCTCGCATGTCATTTTCGTGACATCGCCACAAAACAAAAGGTTAATCGACATGTAACAAATTATCCCTATACTTCCTCGACCAACCAATAAAATAGCAAATAAACTTAGGTAGGTCATACTAGCCAAGGTATTCCTGCCTCCCCTCCTAGTACTATTCTCACATCTTTAGCCGTGGATCATATCCCTAAGCTCGATACCAACCGTGACGCCTCCAAAATTAGGTATACATCACCCATCTGGGTCGCCACTTACATGGTACATGTAATTTAAATACAACTTATTAACATAACTGCCGTGGTACAATACGACATAAACCCGTGAGTTTAAATACAAATATCGCTCAACTAGATATTATACAAACTCAAACAAAAGTCCTCATTACAATTATTATCACACTATTTCACTGTAATAGTGAGGACTACTAATGCTATCTTCAGACCATCACTGCTTCCCGACTCGCCCCAAATATATTCTCATTTCCCTAAGAGAATAAAGGAAAGAAAGGGTGAGCTCAACTAGCCCAAGAAGAAATATTACACTAAGATAATGCGTAATAAATTATCATTAGTCTTCAACAAATGTTAAACCGATAAAATACAATGAACAAATCAAGCTTTAATCGCAATGAATAAACAATCCATTAAAAGAGTCAAGAGAAAATAAAGTCTACTATCTTTATGATTTAAAAGGTTTTTCATCACCGCTATAATGAGACTCACCTTTAATAAATATTCCACATCATCGAATCACCCCGCACTACACGGCCAAGGATATTCTTTAAGTATCACGACCACAATTATTCACGCACTACGCGCCAAGAATATTTGTGTATTCATTAATGGTCATGATCATGCCAACAATCGTCCCATCAATGCACTACTACCAATCGAGGATTTTTATCACATCATTTGTAATATTACTACCATGATTACAATCGAATAGTCTCTCGGTCATAATCATACCAAGTCCATCTATGCACTACAGCCACGATGACTTTCAACATAATATAAATATGAGGATGATGACAATGATATAAGAATTCAATAAAACAAGTTCAAGAATTATTTTATCCAGAATTATTAACGCCCAAATTATCAACACGATATCGCTTTTGTAGAGTAAAATTCAAGAATGATCGTAAGAATATTTCCATGAAAAGATATCGATGAAAACGCAAATATCAAGGATATTCCACTAATTTCATGGAGTATAGAAGTCAAAGTTTTAACCAACCGGGTATAATAAAGAATGGAATAACAAAAGAAATCACCACGCATGCGATATAGATCGCACGCATAAAAGTTATTCCAATGTAATAATAAATAAATTGAACCAGTCAAATGTCGTGAAATTCACACCGTGATGTTCCAATGTAATAATAAAGATGGAACCAGATCCTAAAACACACAGACAGATATTCCAATGTAATAATAAAGATTAACCAGTGTCCTGTAAAACACATGCATGTGATGTTCCAAATATGTAATAATAAAGATTTTAACCAGTCCCATAGTAAAACACATGCATGTGATGTTCCAATGTATAATAATAAAGACGAAACCGTGTCCTGTAAAACACACGCATGTGATGTTCCAAATGTAATAATAGAAGAATGTCACCAAGTATAGGTAAACCACTTATACAAAAGTTATTCCAATGTAATAATAAGCAATGGAATAACAACAATTTCTTTCATGAATAAGTAAAGAAAGAACACCCTTTACTTTACAGAAATAGATTGAATACCGCAAAGTAGTTGCAGAATAAAAATACTCTTCTTCTTTCTCTATTCTTCTCTCTATACTTTCTCTCTCTATAGCTCAATGAATTCGTGAAAAATAATGAAGCCCTCAGCCTCTATTTATAGAAGATTTCTCTAGCTTAAAGACTTCGCCGTAATGTGAAAAGGCAAGTGGCTCGACGAATCAATTAATGTCGTCCATGTTTAATCACGCACGTATTGTGAATACGTCAATTCGAATTTAGAAAATGTGATACGACAAGTATTCACACTATCGGTTCGATACAAAGTATTTAATTACCCATAAAATTACTAATTACTATTAATTACTTCGATCGGGTACGAAGGTAAATACTATTCACAAGGGTAATTACTATTGATCGCACTATATTTATACTATTCATAAGCGGTAATTATTTCCATATAAAATAATTTACATGAAACTAATATACTATCATTTATCATAAAGGTAATAATATTATTCACAAGGGTAATTTCACTATCAATTTATAAGGTAACACATTATTTGTATCGTATTAATCATTATATACTATTCACAATTATTGGTAATTACTACCGACGGTAATCATAATAATCATTATTCAACTAATACTATTTTTATTTCATTTAATAATCGATTAATTTATAATAAGAATATATTTCCCTATTAAAACAATCAAACTAATGATTGAGACATCAAATCATTTTATTTTATATCATTACACATATTTATATCTTTCAATTCAAATATTAAAAATCATTTATAAAAATATCTTATTTAATAAAAGTCCTCAATTATTGATTTAATACTATTAACAATTGTTAAAGGATATTTACATTTATGGATAACATTATATCAATGATCTTATTTAATATTCAATAATTTTCAATCAATAAATATAAGAGATCGAATAAGATATTCACCAATTTATGCATACATCAGCCTGGGTTAGCAATAATCGAAATTATTACCGAATCGAATTCTCACGTAAGCATCAATAATCAAGACCCCAACTTTTATAAATAAAGATGAATTTTCTATAAATATTATTTTTGAATATTATGGAATAAATTTGATATAATGTTATAGTCAGGTAATATTTATAAATTTTGCAAAGTATGCAAGTTGTTATAAAATATTCGCTTTGGCTCTGGGAATATTCTTTTGTTAGTGAATATTCGTATAACTACTCAATCATTCAGGACCCCATAATGTAATTATTGTTTGATCGAGAAAAACGACAAAAAATATTTTTATAAAAATAACTACGAGGTGTTACCGTTAAAACCGCTGAACTACCCTATGGTAAAAGTACAAGAATACGCTGTAAGTCGATAAGAAGACACTGTGATTGATTATCGATGCTTACGTGAGAAGTCACTCACCTATGCTCAATTATCACTACAAAGAATTGTCGTGATCATATCTCTTATATTATCGATTCAATTATTGTCACAAGATCATCTCAGATAATATGTTATAAGATTAAATCAATAATCGAGACGACAAGTTATAAATGATTAATAATTGTTGAAAGATTAAATATGTGTTGATTAAAAAAAAAATGATTTGTATTTATTCAATTATTTTATGGGGGCTCATATGTCATCATCTAAGAGTCTCTTCATAGTAAAGTTTGATTAATTTATTTCATGAATAGTAATTACCTTCACAATAGTATTTACCTTCAATAGTAATTACCTTCATTAATAGTAATTACCTTCACAATAGTAATTACCTTCAATAATAGTAATTACCTTCACCAATAGTAATTACCTTCACAATAGTACGCCCTCTACCACTAATACCACCTTACCTTACCAGACGCCAAACCACTTGTCGCTTCACATTACAAAGGCCGAACCACTTGTCGCTTCACATTACAAAGGCCAAACCACTTTTTCTTTTCACATCATCAATGCTGCCACTCACTTTTTTCACACTCAAGAAAAGCTAAGCTAGAAATCTTCTATAAATAGAGGCCTAGTGCTTCATTATTTTTCACTTAATTCATTCAAGCTTATAGAGAGAGAAAGTATAGAGAGAATAAGAGAGAAAGAAGAAGAGATATTTTGTTACTACACCGTCGCAGATTCAATCTCCTACCAAAAGTAAGGGTGTTATTCTTTCTTATTCATGAAGAGAACTGAATTCCATTGTTATTCCATCGCTTATTATTCTCTGGAATAACTCAGATAATGCTGGTTTACTTCTATACTTGGTGACATTCTTCTATTATTCTGAACATCCTGCTCTCTGGTTTTTACAATTTGACCGGGTTCCGCTTTTTATTATTATTCTCGCTGAACATCCTCGTCTCAGGTTTTACACCTAACCGGTTCCGCTTTTTTATTATTATTCGCTGAACATCCTCGTCTGGTTTTTACACCGACCGGTTCCGCTTTTTATTATTCTGCTGAATATCCTATCTCTGTTTTTACACCGGATTCGGGTTCCATCTTTATTATTCTCGCTGAACATCCTCGCTTGCGTGAATTTCACCGACCGGTTCCGTTATTTATTATTCTCGCTGAATAACTCGCCTGCAAGGCCTATCGCATTTACGGTGATTTCTTTTGTTATTCCATTCTTTATTATACCCAAATAAGTTAAAACTTCACTTCTATACTCCATGAAATTAGTGGAATATCCTCGATATTCAAGGCTTCATCCAAAGATCTTTTCATGGAAATATTCTTCCCATCATTCTTGAATTTTACTCTACAAAACAAAGATTATGTCGATAATTTGACGTTAATAATTCCCGGATAAAATAATTTTGAACTTGTTTTATCAATTCTATATCATTGTCATCATCCTCATGTTTATATTATTTTGAAAGTCATCTCGTATTCAGAAAGGTATGATGGACTTGGTATGATTACGACCAGTAGACTATTCTATGTAATCACGACCGTAATGTTACAAATGATGTGGTAAAATCCTCAAAGGTCAGAAGTGCATCGATGGACAAATTGTTGGTATGATCATGACTATTAATGAATACACAAATATTCTCGCCCGTAGTGCATGAATAATTGTGGTCGCGATACTAAAGAATATCCTCGTCAGAAAAGTGGGGATTCGATGATGTGAATATTTATTAAAGTCGAGTCTCAAATTTATAACAAAGTTGATGAAAAACCTTTAAAACCTAAAAGATAGTAGATTTTATTTTCTACTCGACTTTTTAATGGATCAGATATTCCACCAGCAGCTTAAACCGGATGTTCATTATATTTTATCGCTTAACATTGTCAAGACTATCGATAATTTATTCTCGCATTATCTTAGTCATAATATTTCATCGGGCTAGTTGAGCTCACCCTTTCTTTCACCGTTTCTTCGTGAAATGAGAATATAGCCGGGACGAAGCCTGGGAAACGAAGTGATGGTCCTCAAGATAAGATTAGTAGTCCTCACTATTCGTGTGAAATAAAGTGTGATAATAATTGTAATGAGGACTTTTTTTTGAGTTTGTATAATATCTAGTAGACAATATTTGTATTTAAACTCACGCTTTATGTCAGATTGCATACCATACGCTTATGTTAGTAAGTGTATTTAAATTTCACTACGTATCCGGCGCACCCAAGACGGGTGATGTATACCTAATTTTGGGGGCGCCACAACTTGGTATCGTAGCTAGGATACGATCCCTGCTAAGATGTGAGAATAGTACTAGAGGGGAGAGACGGGAATACCTTCGCTAGTATTTACCTACCTAAGTTTACGTGCTATTTTATCGGGTCATGGTCGTAGATAGGATAATTTGTTATATGTCAATTAACCTTTTGTTTTGTGGCAAGATTCAAAAATGACATCCGAGAATGTTGAGAATAAGAATGGAGCACAAAGCGATCGCTGATTCACCACATATCAATAATCGTGATAATGTGCATCGTGAAGGCGCATAATCCTCATGCAAACAACAACACCGACCAAATGATGAATGATCAAATGTTCAGAGGCTTTATGCAATTTATGCAACAAAGAAAGCAGAGCGACTCGCCCAAAACGTAGGTGGAAACATCGAAAACTCTCTGCTGGCCACACCGCTAAACAATTCAAGGAGCCGACCACCGAGTTTAAGGAGAGCCAAAACCACTTCAAGCTAAGCACGGATAAAGCAGATTACCAAGATATTTGATGTCTCGATGCTCCGAGGAGCAAAAGGTTCCTTTCACGCTTTTATATGTTGCGCGCGAGAGAGGCAGACATCGTGGGAATTCCAGAAACGACTCAACTCATCAGATCAAGATATCTTGGGAGAAGTTCCAGAGTCGTTTCAACGACAAATACTTTCCCGAAAGTATTCGCCATACGGCGGAGGTGGAGTTTATCAAGTCGAACAAAACAATACGACCGTGTCGCAATACGAGGCAAAATTTATGAGTTATCACTTGGCCAAGGCCCCCACTCTGGTGGATAATGAAGAGAGAAATGGCGCTAATGTTTTTAAGAGGTTTGAAGTCGAGATACGCCAACATCTTATTTCTCATAAACCGTGGTTTGTATTCAGATGTTGTAAATAGGGCTCAGCTTAGTGGAGCGCGATAAACGAGTCAACGCAACTAAAAGAGAGCAAAATAAAAAATTATAATACCAAATGGTAGAGAAGTCATCGGGCTATGACAACAAGCGTGAGGGAATCAATGTGCCGATATGGTAACCACTTTGGGTAATCGTACAAAAAACAATAAGAATGGACATTTCAAGAAAAGGAGATTCAACAATGATGGAAAGACGCCAAAGACCAAAGACCCATTGTTAAGGAAGGAGAAAGACCACCTATCATATGCTTCAAATGCGAGGAGAGGGACACATCACCAAAAACACTACATGCCATCCAAAGCATGTTATAATTGTGGAAGAGAAGGTCACTTAGCTCGATTTTGTCGCCATCAAGACAAATTCAACTAGATGGAGGCACCAAAGGTCATCCCGTAAAAAAATTCAAAACCAGAGAGCTGCAAGGGAGAGCGCTTGTCAGACCTCCCAAAGAGCAAGGAACCCGAATGAGGTCATCACGTAAGCTTATCATAAACTCTAATGAAGTCTATACTTTATTTGATACCGCCTCTACCCATTCTTTATTTCTCCTACTTGCGCCATCGATTAAATTTGACCGAGAAATTAGACTTCGACTTATCTCGTGGAAACTCCGCTGGAGAAACCTTCATTACATCCACTCGCTTATAAGTCTTGTTTGGTTCAAATCTGCATTCACATTACCTCGTCGATCTTATTTCATTAAAAATACTTGCATTTGACGTGATTCTAGGATCGATCAAGTTAACTACTTATCATGCAAAATTGATTGTTTTCGTAAGGTCATTAGCTTTCATATTCCTAATCAACCTATTATGCTAATTCAAACGACCAAACCATTAAAATCAATCACGGCCATCTCAAGCCATAAAGCTATTCGCTTATCAAAAAACGGATGTCAAGCTTTCTTAGCTCATGTCACGATTTAAACAAAATACGCCGCTTTTGAACGATATTTCTATTGTTAATAAATTTCCGACGATTCCCTCAAGAACTTCCCGCCTACCCCTCAGAGCGTGAAATCAATTTTGTATCGACTTTGAACCCAAGATAAAACCTATTTCCAAAGCCCCATATCGAATGGCTCCTATCAACTTCGTGAGTTAAAGACCCAACCGCAGGAATTGTTAGACATCGGGCTTTATTCGCCCTAGTACTTCTCCTCGGGGTGCTCCTGCTCTATTCGTGAAGAAGAAAGATGGGAGTATGCGATTTTGTATTGATTATCTGGAGTCAATCATGTCACCATCAAAAATAGTATCCATCGCCACGTATTGATGACCTGTTTCGACCAAATTGCAAGGAGCCAAATTCTTTTCAAAGATCGATCTTCGCTCCGGATATCACCAATCAAGATTAGAACCACCGACATTCCAAAGACTCGGCCGTAACTCCCCAGACGGCATTATGAATTCCTAGTCATGTCCTTTGATCGACTAATGCCCCGCCGCTTTCATGGATATGATGAACCGAGTATTCAAGGAATATTTAGATCACTTTGTGGTCGCCTTTATCGATGACATCCTTATTTATTCCAAAAGCCGCGAAGATCATGAGCAAACACTTGAGGTCGACACTCCAAAAGCTTCGTGAATATAAGCTTTATGCCAAGTCAAGAAATGCGAGTTCTCGTCAAGAAGTAGTAGCATTCCTCGGGCACGTGGTATCAAGTCATGGAATATCTGCTGACCCAAAGAAAGATCAAGCTATTCAAAGTCGGGAACAACCTAAATCAAGGATCAAGTACGAGCTTTCTTGCTTAATGGTTATTATCTGAGATTCGTGGAAGGATTTTCTCTAATCGCTACTCCATCGACTCAAATTGACTCTTTGAAAGATACAAAGTTCTATTGAGCGAAGAATGTGAGAAGAGTTTTCAAGAACTCAAGAGGAGACTTATTTCAAAGACTGCTCGACAATACCATCCGCCTTGAGGGGATTTGTCATCTACAAAGGATGCTTCGCAAAGGGTCGATGTGTTCTCATGCAACATGGAAAAGTTATAGTTTATGCCTCATGACAACTCAAAGAATATGAGAGGAATTATCCTACTCATGATCTAGAGTCATAAATGCTGTTGTTTTCAGACTTAAAATTTGGAGGCATTACTCAGATGGGGAGAAAGTGGAGATCTTTACTTGATCATAAAAGCCTCAAATATTTCTTCACTCAAAAGGAACTCAACACGCGACAACGACGCTGGGTTTGAACTGCTGAAAGATTATGATCATACCATCCAATACCATCCTCGAAAAGTTAACGTAGTAGCCGACGATCGAGTAGAAAATCATATGCAAGTACGAAAAGGATATTGTCAACGCAAAGGCCCATTTTGTGTGACTTGCAAAGGATGGAGATAGAGTTAAAGACTCTGTGGACGATGTGATGATAGCGAAAGTATACGAGTAGAACCCGACTTTAATCGATAAAGTTAAAGTCGCCAAGCTACGCACTGAGCCGATGCGATGAGGAAGAAAGTGCAAGAAGGTGCTACGCCAAGCAAGAATCGATGAAGAAGGAATACTTTGAGTCAACTCTGCATTCAGTGTTCCTAACGACCCCGATTTAAAGTATAATATCATGATGGAGGCGCACAACACACCATTTGCAATCCATCTCGGGAGTACCAAATGTATCATGATATTCGCTATACATTTTGGTGGAGCAATACGAAGAGAGAGATAGCGCCTTTATCTCAAGGTGTCTAACTTGTCAACGAAGTTAAAGCGAGCATCAAGTACCAAAAGGTCCATCAGCAACCACTTGAAATTCCGTAATGGAAGTGGGAGCACATTACCATGGATTTCAAGCACGGCCTTCCTAAGGTTTCTCAAGGCATCGATGCGATTTGGGTCATTGTTGATAGATCGACCAAGTCCGCTTCATTTCTTACCGATACGAGAAACTTATACACTTGAACGCCTTTGCTCAGATGTACATAAACGAGATTGTAAGATCGCATGGTATGCCAAGATCCATAGTTTCCGATCGAGACCCAAGATTCACTTCACGATTTTGGGTTAGTTTGCAAAAAGCTATGGGCACAGATTTCACGATTTAGCTCTCAGATATCATCCTCGATTTTACGGGACAAATGGAGAGAGACTATTCAAACTCTCAAGATCTATTAAGACTCGTGGTCCTTGATTTCAAGGAGTCGGGACAAGTTCTTACCATCGTGGAGTTTTCCTACAACAACAGCTTATCAAGCAAGTATCGTACGGCTCCATTCAAGCGCCAGATGGAAGAAAAGTGTCGCTTCCAAAGATGCTGGATGAGGTGGGTGAAGCAACGTTGTTGGGACCGAGTCGGGTACGTATGACTACTAAAAGATTCAAACGATCCGACAACGATAAAAACCTCACAAAATCGATAAAAGAGTTATGGCCGATCTTCATCGAAAGGACGGAATTCGATATAGAGATCATGTGTTGTTAAGAGTCGCTCCCATGGAAAGGAGTTACAAGATTTGGAAAGAGAGGAAAACTTAATCCTCGATTCATCTACCCATTTTAATCCTCGATCGAGTAGGAACTCGCGGGCCTATAGACTCGCTTTTACCGCCAAATACGTCTCGTGTTCATAACGCTTTTCACATATCCATGTTACGAAATATGTGAAAGACCCAACCATATTATCGAAGTTAAACCGATTTAAATAGCTGGAAGATTTGACGTATGAAGAGGTTCCTGCTCAAATTTTGATAAGAAGGAACATATTCTACGCCCCAAGGTTATACCTCAAGTCAAAGTTTTGTGGAGGAACCACGATGTCGAGGAAATGACTGGGAGTTAGAATCAAATGAAATCAAGGTATCCTTACCTCTTCGACATACCAGTATCGCACTCTAATTTCGAGGGCTAAATTTCATAAGAAGGGGAGGTCAGAAGACCCCAACTTTTATAAATAAAGATGAATTTTTCTATAAATATTATTTTTGAATATTATGGAATAAATTTGATATAATGTTATAGTCAGGGGTAATATTTATAAATTTTGCAAAGTATGCAAGTTGTTATAAAATATTCGCTTGGCTCTGGGAATATTCTTTTTTGTTAGGAATATTCGCATAACTACTCAATCATCAGTGGACCCTACAATGTAATTATTGTTTGATCGAGAAAACGACAAAAATATTTTTTAAAAATAACTACGAGGTGTTACCGTTAAAACCGCTGAACTACCCTAGGTAAAAGTACAAAGAATACGCTGTGGGTTGCATAAGAGCACACTAGATTGATTATCGATGCTTACGTGAGAAGTCACTCACTATTATGCTTCAATTATCACTACAAGAATTGCCGATCATATCTCTTATATTATCGATTCAATTATTGTCACAAAGATCATCCAGATAATATGTTATAAGATTAAATCAATAATTGAGACGACAAGTTATAAAATGATTAATAATTGTTGAAAGATTAAATATGTGTTGATTAAAAAATAAATGATTTGTGGTAAGTTTGATTATTTTATGGGGGCCTATATGTCATCATCTAAGAGTCTCTTCATCAATAGTAATTAAGTAATTACCTTTTATAATAGTATTTTACCTTCATTTAATAGTAATTACCTTCAAATAGTAATTACCTTTTTCATAATAGTATTACCTTCATCAATAGTAATTACCTTCAATAGTAATTACCTTCACATAGTAATTACCTTTACCAGTATTTAAACCACTTGTCGCTTTACATTTACAAAGACGTTAACCACTTGTCGCTTCACATTACAAAGCGCCGAACCACTTGTCGCTTCACATTACAAAAGGCCAAACCACTTTTCTTTTCACATCATTCACCGTCAAGCCACTCTTTTTCACACTCTCAAGAAAAGTGTAAGCTAGAAATCTTCTATAAATAGAGGCCTAGGGCTTCATTATTTTTCACTTAATTCATTCAAGCTATAGAGAGAGAAAGTATAGAGAGAATAAGAGAGAGAAGAAGAAGAGTATTTTGTTACTACACCGCCATAGATTCAATCTCCTACCAAAAGTAAGGGTGTTATTCTTTCTTATTCATGAAGAGAACTGCTTGTTATTCCATCGCTTATTATTCTCGCTGAATAACCTCAGATACGCCATTTACCCTATACTTGGTGACATTCTTCTATTATTCTCGCTGAACATCCTGCGTCAGGTGGTTTTTACACCTACCGGTTCCGCTTTTTATTATTATTCTGCTGAACATCCTGCTCAACACCCGGTTCCGCTTTTTTTATTATTCTTCAACATCCTGCTCTGTGTTTTACACCGACCGGTTCCGCTTTTTTATTATTCTCGCTGAAATATCCTATCTCGTGTTTTACACCGATCCGGGTTCCATCTTTTATTATTCTCATTGAACATCCCGCTTGCAGAATTTCACCGACCGTTCCGTTATTTATTATTCTCGCTGAATAACCCGCCTGCGCTGCTTCCTATCGCATGCACGGTGATTTCTTTTGTTATTCCATTCTTTATTATACCCAAATTGGTTAAAACTTTGACTTCTATACTCCATGAAATTAGTGGAATATCCTCGATATTCAAGGCTTCATCCAAAGATCTTTTCATGGAAATATTCTTCTCGATCATTCTTGAATTTTACTCTACAAAACAAAGATTATGTCGATAATTTGACGTTAATAATTCCTCGATAAAATAATTCTTGAACTTGTTTTATCAATTCTTATATCATTGTCATCATCCTCATGTTTATATTATTTTAAAGTCATCTCGTGGCTCAGAAGTATATGATGGACTTGGTATGATTACGACTGAGACTATTCTTGTAATCACGACCGTAATGTTACAAATGATGTGGTAAAAATCCTCAAAGGTCAGAAGTGCATCGATGGACAAATTGTTGGTATGATCATGACTATTAATGAATACACAAATATTCTCGGCCCAGTAGTGTATGAATAATTGTGGTCGTGATACTAAAGAATATCCTCGCCAGAAAAGGTAAGTGATTCGATGATGTGAATATTTATTAAAGTCGAGTCTCAAATATAAAATAAAGTTGATGAAAACCTTTAAAACCTAAAAGATAGTAGATTTTATTTTCTACTTGACTTTTTAATGGATCAGATATTCCACCGCAGCTTAAACCGTCGTTCATTATATTTTATCGCTTAACATTGTCAAGACTATTGATAATTTATTCTCGCATTATCTTAGTCATAATATTTCATCGGGCTAGTTGAGCTCACCCTTTCTTTCACCGCTTTCTTCTTCAGAAAATGAGAATATAGCCGGGACGAGCCTGGGAAAACGAGTGATGGTCCTCAAGATAAGATTAGTAGTCCTCACTATTCTCGTGAAAATAGTGTGATAATAATTGTAATGAGGACTTTTTTTGAGTTTGTATAATATCTAGTATATTTATATTTATATTTGTATTTAAAAGTCACGGTGATGTACCTTATTTTGGGCGCCAGATAAGTTCACCTATGATATTAAGGATTAATAAATGGAGTTTATTTGCATTACGTAAAGGAATTTCAAGTTGGATAGTAAGATGTACCTTTTTTAATTGAGATATGTATGATAAACATAAGATCTTTTGTATATATAATGAATTAACACTAAATTATATTTGAAAAGCTTATTTAAAAGACTCTTAGAGTATATTGAAGGGTATGCTTGGATGATAAATATCATTTGTTATATATGAGAGATAAGTTCAATTATATGATCGCTAAGGATTACCTAAAGGATTTTACCACTTCTATAGGAATTCGCGAAGTGATAGTAGAGATGTCCTAGACTTGAGATCATCATATTCTTATAATATGAATTACACTTTGACTTATTCCTTAAGACTCTTAGGGTATATCAAGTATGTATGGCTGGGTGTAATAAGTTAATTAGAAGATAATGAATGTTCAATAAAAATCTACCATTAATTAGGAGATGTCTCATGTGATTCGATAAATACAAAATCTTCTTGGATACAATAAATAATTAAATAAAATTTGCATTAATCGGAATCGTTCATTTAGGAATCGAAATACATATAATTAAATAAAATAAGACTTTAAGTAATTCCATATGCTTATATTTAATCGGGACATAGATGGTGGAAGATGATTGAATTGCACTAAGTAACTATTTACTCAAAGGTTCTTTTTATGATTAATGTTGAAATCTATATTATCCGGAAAGTCGTTAATCGCTAGGGAGACTTATCCCTATTGTAGAATAAATATTATTTATTTAAATAAATTATTTGTTTAATTTATTTATTTAAATGAGATTAAATTGTTCTAATTGATTTATTCACAATCGGCTTAATACGGAGAACCTAAAGGGTCACACCATAAAAGGAAGAATAATTATTTAAGAAGTTAATGGCATAATTGTAATAATATATTAAGTATATTTAATTTAATCTATGGTGATAGAATAAATTAAATAGCTTAATATTTATTATTTAATATTTTAGAAATATTAAATATAAATTAATAAGAGGAGTCTTATTAATATTATTATAATTATTATTATTTTAATTTCTAAAAGGTTTAGGAATTAATTTAATATTAAGTACTTCTCATTTATTCCTAATTGATTAGGAAAGAGAGTTTAATTAATTATCCCTAATAGATTAGTAGAGCCCATTTAATTAAAAGAGTTTAATTAAATAAATAAATGTAAGACCCTCAAATTTTTAAATAAAAAGGAATTTCCTTTATTTATTATTTTGAAATAGTAAGGGTTGATTTGATTAATGTGGATAGTTAAGGGTTAAATACGCAAATATTTCAAAATAAGCAAGTGGTTATAAAATATTCATTGTTGTTTGAATATTCGCTTGGTCGTGGAATATTCAGATCGTTGGGAATATTCGTATTTACCAAGCAGCATGCATGTGTGGGCCCCATAACTGAAAGCGATTGATGAAGAAAACGACAAAATATAAGTTGTTTTTAAATAACTACAGTAGTTGTTACCAAGTATCATCGTTGAATACCCTGGGTTAAAACACACTAATACGCCGTTGTTGAACAAGAAGACACCAGATTGCACCAATTATTGATTCTTACGTAAGAAGGCACTACTCAATAATGGTTACGTGAATTACCGCTCAAGATTTTATCGAGTTAATAATTGTCATATTGATATTTTATATTGTCGTTGTTTCAATAATTGTCATTACACAAGATTTTTCATTATCGGCTAATAATTCATATTATCCTAATAATATTATTAGATAACATTATTGGCAATGTCTAGAAAGTTCTGCCTAAGGAGAGGTTTGGTCACCTAATCAAGCCACCAAGAAGAAGAAATTCTATCGAAAGCCCCTCTTTCCTGAACCGCTCGCTCGTCATTAATATCAGATTCTCAGAATATTATTTGTGAATAATTAATTATTGATTTATATGATGAGGAAAATATTGATTTTATGTGGATATAGATGGAGAAAATTTTTAAAATGACAATTGTTGAAAATTAATATTTTATCTTTTCTCGATAAAATAATTCATTTAAATATATTATTTTAATAATATATTAACTATGATATTTTTACAATGAATGTGGGATATATGAGTATATGAGGAGGAAGAGTATTTTTGTGCAATTAAATGTTTAAAACATGTTTTGTGTGTCAAGGGACACATTTATCGACCGAAATTTGATTATAAATTGTAAAATCGCCCGCTTGTGGATTTCTACCAATTTCTATTTGAAATTTGGAAAACTTTCTTCTGCAAAGTTGTAGAGAATTGAATTTCCTATAAAAACTCAAGCGAGATTCGAATTTTCTGATGAAAGGGCTATTTATTATGAATTATTGAAGTTCAAGTTCAAATAATTGATTTTTGGAGTTTAAATTATTTTTTTTAAGAAAAAAAACGTTTTTTGTATTTTTTTTGGACATCATTAACATGTGTGGCTGGTGTTTTGACCAAAAGGTGGGCTAAGGAAAATTTGTATAATTATATTAATATTATATTAAATTTTCGCTTTTGTTCTAAGCATTTTCCTATAAATAGGTGCTTAGGTTAGAATTGAAAATCACACCGTAAACTCAAGTTTTCTCTATTTCTCTCTCGATATTATTGAGCGATTCTTGTGAGTATTTTGAGTATACTTTGAGTATTGCTAGACTTGCAAGTTCCTTTCAAAGACTATACCTGTGATTCCAAATGTAAGTACTAATCTTCTTTCGAGGTAAGGGATATTATTTTTTTCAGAATGATATTATTTCTTCAATATCATTATAATCGAAATGTTGATCCAAGTTTTTATCAAATTTGGAACTTTTTCATGCATGGGTTACTATTCATGGGTTACTATTCATGAGTTACTATTCACGAAGTTACTATTCATGAAGTTACTATTCACGAAGTTACTATTCACGAGTACTATTCATGAAGCGTGAAGATGTTTTTGTGGAATTTCTATCTTTTGGTGCTCTGAGTTACTATTCACGATACTTTAGACTATTCACGATACTGCACTATTCATTCACTACTTCAACTATTCACCAAAAAATAAATTTTTTCTTTCGTCCAAAATATCTATTCGATACTAGCTCGATCAGATCCATGTTTTGATCATTCTCAATTTTACACCACTATGATTATTTTTGAGGTATTTTTGGACGGGATAAAACCAAGTACTAATCCTTAATCCTTAATCCTCATATTTTGTTTCACCGGATTCGCTTTTTTAAAAAATATTTTCATCATCCTCGCCTTAAATGATGATATTATGGAATATCTTTGCCCGTAAGTGCAAAGATGAATGATTTCTTAAGAATATCTTTGGCCCAGAGAAAAAATGATGAATGATTTCTCAAGAATATCTTCGCCCAGAAAGCAAAGATGAACAGTGTTTAAATGAATACGACTAATCGATGAATATCTTCGGCCTCAGAGTGCAAAGATGAATATTTGATTCCGTATGTATATCGATTGATGTTACAGGATAAAAGATAGACGATGAACTTTTAAATTCATACATGTAAGATAGTAGTTTGCATTCTCTACTTAACTCTTCTAATGAATTATTATTTCAATGCTAATATTGATTTAAAATTTGTTGTCTATCAGATTCTATTAGATTTTTCCCTCGTTGAAGACTAACGATAATTTGTCAGATATTATCTTAGTCATAATATTCTTTATCGAGCTAGTGAGCTCACCCTTTCCTCCTTTTTGTTCCATTTTTCTCGTGAGGCTAGAATATAAATGTAGTACGTAGCTCTGGGTAATGGAATGAAGGTTTTAGAAAGGATTGTTTAGTAGTCCTCACCATTTTTGTAAAATAATGTATCAATAAATGTGATGAGGATTTATTTGAGTATAGATATTGCTCTGTAGATAATATTTGTATTCAAACTCACGCTTTATCGTTGTAATAATAAAGTTGTAGTTGTTTCTTCGCATCATGTATTGACAACCTCGTAATGGGTGATGTATACCTATTTTGGGGCGCCACAAATTGGTATCGTAGCTTAGGATATGATCTCCAAGAGATCGGGAATAGAACTAGAGAGGGAGAGACGAAAAATCCTTCTTCGCTAAAGTGTCCTACCTAAGCTTATTTGTTAGTCGGTCAAATATAGGATATTATGTGATATATTGATTTCTTTAATTAACCCTTGTTTTATGACAAGATTTGAGAATGTCGAATCGAGAATATTAACAATGGAGTAAATGAGACCGTGGAGATGCCTCAGACTTACCAACGAGGAGAACGTGCAACAGTCGGGCAATGTTCCTCCCGTGAACAAACACCATCGAAAGCGTATGATGAACGAGGGATGTTTAGAAGTTTTTTGCAGCTCATGCAAAATCGCATTTAGGAAACTCGTGTTCAAAATACAGAGGAAATGATAGCAATTCACCAAGTTGTCACAAACAAAGCAAGCTCAAAGAGTCAGGGACCACCGTAATTTAAGGGAAAGCCGATCCGATCACGCATGAAACACGGGTCAAACAAATTACCAAGATATTCGATGTCTCGGGATGCACGGAGGAACAGAAGGTTCCATTCGCCACCTTTATGTTCCGTGGCGCAGGCGCATCATCGGTGGGAGTCTCAGGAAGCGCACTCCATCCAAATTAAGACTCAAAGATGTCTTGGGAGACGCTTTCAGAGTTATTTAATGACAAATACTTTCCCGAAAAGTGTTCATTATACGAAGGAAGTGGAGTTCATCGATTGAACAAAACAACACGACGGTGTCTCAAAGACGAGGCAAAGTTTGCAGAGTTATCCAGTTTGCACCTCATTCGGTGGAGAATGAGGAACGATGACGCGATGTTTCTTAGAGGTTTGAAACCCAAGATACGCCAAAGATCTCATTTCTCATAAATTTTCTCTATTCAGATGTTGTAAATGTGGCTCAATTATTAGAGCGAGATAACGAGTACGGCCAACCGAGGGACCACAACCAGATCGTATCGTAGATAAAGCAATAATGTAATAATGATAACCAAATGAGAAAGAAACAGACGACAAAATGGTAACCACTCCGTGGTAATCATGGCCATGAAAATAGAAGAAGCGAAATCAGGGAGATTTTAAAAGAGAGAGATTTAACAACCAATTATGTGAAGACGACAAAGGCTTAAGAAGAATCGGTTCTAAGGAGGAGAACGACCACCCCATTATATGCTACAAATGCGAAAAGAGGGACATATCACCAAACCGCCCACAACAGCTTCAAGGTATGCTATAATTGTGGAAAGGAAGGACATATCGCCGAGATCAGACAAAGAATAAAACCTAGTTCAATGGGACTATGACTCAAAAGATCGTCCCCGTAAAAGTCAAAGTCAACGATTCCGGAAGAGCGCTTGTTGTGATCGGTCATAATGCGAGGAACCCAAACGAGGTGATCACGGTAAGCTATTTATAAATTCTCAAAGTTTATACCTTACTTGATACCGGCATACCCATTCATTTATCTCTCCCGCATGTGCTCAACGCTTAAACTCGACCGAGAAATTAGACTTCGACCTATCTCGTGGAAACTCCGCTAGAGAAACTTTCATCACATCCACCGCTTATAAATCTTGTTTGATTCAAGTTGGCACCATTACCTTACCTGCTGACCTTTATCTCTTTAAAGATACTTGCTTTTGATGTGATTTTAGGGATTGATTGGTTAACTACTCATCATGCCAAAATTGATTGTTTTCGTAAGGTCATTAGTTTTCATATTCCTAACCAACCTGTTGTACTTAATTCAAGCAACTAAACCATTAAAATCAATCACCGCTATATCTAATCATAAAGCTATTCGCTTATTAAAAAACTGATGTCAAGCTTTCTTAGCCCATGTTATGGATTTGAATAAAGACACGCCAAATTTGAATAATATTCCCCGTTGTTATCGACTTTCCGACGATTTCAAGAACTTCCTTGCCTACCCCGTAACGTGAAGTTGAATTCTTTATTGATCTTGAACTCGGCACAAAGCCCATTTCTAAAACCCCATATCGAATGGCTCCTATTGAACTTCAGAGTTAAAGGTCCAACTACAGAATTGTTGGACATCGGCTTCATTCGTCCCAAGACATCTCCTCGGGGTGCTCCCTGCTTTATTCAGAAAGAAGAAAGACGGAGTATGCGACTTTGATCGACTATCTCGAATCAACCATGTCACCATCAAGAATAGGTATCCTCTACCTCGTATTGATGACTTGTTTGACCAAATGTAAGGGCACAATTCTTTTCAAAATCGATCTTCGCTCGATATCATCAAATCAAGATTAAAATCGAGGATATTCCAAAGACCGCCTTCGTAACTCCTAGATGGGCATTATGAATTCTTAGTCATGTCTTTCTTGACTAACTAATGCTCCCGCGGCTTTCATGGATATGATGAACCGAGTATTCAAGGAATATTTGGATCAATTCGTTGTTGTTTTTATCATTGACATCCTCATATATTCCAAAAGTCGTGAAGATCATGAGCACCATTTGAAGTCGGTACTCCAAAGGCTTCGTGAAAACAAACTATATGCCAAATTGAAGAAATGTGAGTTCGCTTCGAGGAAGTAGTAGATTCCTTGGGCACGTGGTGTCGAAACATGGAGTATCCGCTGATCCAAATAAGATCAAAGCAATACAAAGTTGGGAGCAACCAAGCCTTTGCGATCAAGTACGAGTTTTTTGGGCTTAATGGTTATTATCGGAGATTCGTGGAAGGGTTTTCTAATCGCTACTTCATTAACCCAAATTAACTCCTAAGGATACAAAATTCGCTTTGGAGTGAAGAATGCGAGAAGAGTTTCCAAGAGCTTAAGAGGAGACTTATTTCTAAGACTGTTCTAACAATACCATCCGTTCGGATGGATTTGTTATCTACAAATGATGCTTCAGCAAAGGGTTAGATGATGTTCTCATGCAACGTGGGAAAGTCATAGCCTATGCCCTCATGACAACTTAAAGAGTATGAGAGGAATTATCCTACTCATGATCTAGAGTTGTCGGCAAGCAATGCTGCTAAAAGATATGGAGGCACTATCTATATGGGGAGAAAGTGGAGATATATTCGCACCATAAAAGCCTTAAATATTTCTTCACTCAAAAAGAACTCAACACGCGGCAAATGACGCTGGCTCGAACTATTGAAAGACTACGACCACACTATTCAATACCATCCCGGTAAAGTTTAACGTGGTAGCCGACGCATCGAGTAGAAGATCATATGCGGAACGAAAAGCGATGATGTCAAGTATACGACAGAGCCAACTTTAATAGAAAAAGTTAAGGTCGCTCAAGCCACCGAATCTTGAAATGATGCGTATGAAGAAGAAGAAAGTACAAGAAGGAGCTATTCCTAAGCGAGAATTGATGAAGAAGGAATACTTCGAGTCCACTCTAGACTTTGTGGTTCCTAACGACTGATTTGAAGTACAAGATTACGATGGAGGCACACAATACACCATTTGCAATCCATCCTCGAAGTACTAAAATGTATCGTGATCTTCGACATACATTTTGGTGGAACAATATGAAGAGAGAGATTGCAAAGTTTATCTCGATGTGTTTAACTTGCTAACGTAAAGGCGAGCATCTTGTACCTAAGGGTCCGCTGCAACCACTTGAGATTCCTAATGGAAGTGGGAACACATTACTATGGATTTCAAGCACGGGTCTTCCTACGGCTTTCAAGGCATCAATGCTATTTGGGTTATTGTTGATAGATTAACCAAGTCCGCTTCATTTCTTGCCGATACGGAGACTTATTCCTCGAACGCCTTGCTAGTATGTACGCGTGAATGAGATTGTGAGGTCAGCATGGCATGCCAGATCCATAGTTTCGGATCGTGACCCAAGATTCACTTCAAGATTTCGGGTTAGCTTGCAAAAAAGCTATGGGCACGGATTTACGATTTAGTTCGCATACCATCCCCAAACCCGACGGACAATCGAGAGGACTATTCAAACTCTTGAAGATCTATTAAGACTCGTGTCCTAGACTTCAAGGGTAGTTGGATAAGTATTTACCATCGGTGGAATTCTCCTACAACAACAAAGCTATCGTGCAAGTATAGTGTGGCTCCATTCAAGCATTATATGGACGAAAAATGTCGCTTCCAATATGTTGGGATGAGGTGGGTGAAGCAACATTGTTGGGACCCGAAGTTAGTACGTATGACTCACCGAAAAGATCCAAATGATTCGACAACGATACAAACGGCACAAGATCGACAAAAGAGTTATGCGGATCTTCATCGAAAGGACGGGAATTTAATGTAGGGATCATGATTGTCATGAAGTTGCTTCCATGGAAGGGAGTTACAAGATTTGGGAAGAGAGGAAAGCTCAATCCACGATTTATCGGTCCATTTCAAATTCTTGACCGAGTAGGAAATGTAGCCTATAGACTTGCATTACATCTCCAATATGTCTCGTGTTCATAATGTGTTTCATATATCTGCATTTCAGAAATATGTGAAAGACCCAACCACGTTATCGAAGTTAGAACCGACGAGATAGCCAAGACTTAACGTATGAGGAGGTACCGCCAAGATCTTGGATAGAAGGAGCATGTCCTACGCTAAGAAAGGTCATACCACAAGTTAAAGTTTTGTGGAGGAATCATGCTATAGAGGAAATGACCGAATTGAAACTAAAAATGAAAGCGAGGTATCCTCACCTTTTCAAACACTGTGTATCGTACGCCAATTTCGAGGACGAAATTTCATAAGGAGGGAGGTCAGAAGACCCCAAAATTTTTTAAATAAAAAGGAATTTCCTTTATTTATTATTTTGAAATAGTAAGGGTTGATTTGATTAATGT
The DNA here is from genome assembly GCA_020205615.1 of Panax quinquefolius. NCBI lineage: Eukaryota > Viridiplantae > Streptophyta > Magnoliopsida > Apiales > Araliaceae > Panax > Panax quinquefolius. Next base: position 20,483,678 of record CM035151.1, read on the forward strand.
GGATAGTTATGGGTTAAATACGCAAATATTTCAAAATAAGCAAGTGGTTATAAAATATTCATTGTTGTTTGGGAATATTCGTTTGGTCGTGGAATATTCGTCGCTTGGGAATATTCGTATTTACGCCGCAAATGCCATGTGTGTAATTCCATAACTAAAGCGATCGGATGAAGAAAACGACAAATATAAGTTGTTTTTAAATAACTACAGAAGTTGTTACCAAGTATTATCGCTTGAATACCCGGGTTAAAACACACTAATACGCTGCTGTTGAACAAGAAAGAAGACACCAGATTGCACCAATTATTGATTCTTACGTAGAAGAAGGCACTACTCAATAATGGTTACAGAATTATCGCTCAAAGATTTTATCGAAAGTTAATAATTGTCATATTGATATTTTATATTCGTTGTTGTTTCAATAATTGTCATTACACAAGATTTTTTTATTATCGGCAATAATTCATATTATCCTAATAATATTATTAGATAACATTATTGGCAATGTCTAGAAAGTTCTGCCTAAGGAGAGGTTTGGTCATCTAATCAAGGCCAAGAAGAAGAAGAAATTCTTATCGAAAGCCCCTCTTCCTTGGAACCGCCTCATCACAATATTGTGATTCTCAGAATATTATTTGTGAATAATTAATTATTGATTTATATGATGAGGAAAATATTGATTTTATGTGGATATAGATGGAGAAAATTTTTAAAATGACAATTGTTGAAAATTAATATTTTATCTTTTTCTCGATAAAATAATTCATTTAAATATATTATTTTAATAATATATTAACTGGTGATATTTTTACAATGAATGTGGGATATATGAGTATATGAGGAGGAAGAGTATTTTTGTGGCATTAAATGTTTAACACATGTTTTGTGTGTTGGTGACACAATTTATCGATCGAAATTTGATTATAAATTTGTAAAATCACCCGCTTGTGGATTTCTTGGCCAATTTCTATTTGGAATTTGGAAAACTTTCTTCTGCAAAGTTGTAGAGAATTGAATTTCCTATAAAAACTCATGAGATTCGAATTTTCTGATGAAAGGGCTATTTATTATGAATTATTGAAGTTCAAAGTCTCAAATAATTGATTTTTGGGAGTTTAAATTATTTTTGTTAAGAAAAACGTTTTTTGTATTTTTTTTGGACATCATTAACATGTGTGGCTGGTGTTTTGACCAAAAGGTGGGCTAAGGAAAATTTGTATAATTATATTAATATTATATTAAATTTTCGCTTTGTGTTCTAAGATTTTCCTATAAATAGGTGCTTAGTTAGAATTGAAAATCACACTTAAACCCAAGTTTTCTCTATTTCTCTCGATATTTTCGAGCGATTCTTGTGAGTATTTTGAGTATACTTTGAGTATTGCTAGACGGTAAGTTCCTTCAAAGACTATACCCTAGATTCCAAATTTGTAAGTACTAATCTTTCGAGGTAAGTGGATATTATTTTTTTCAGAATGATATTATTTCTTCAATATCATTATACCGAAATGTTGATCCGAAGTTTTATCAAATTTGGAACTTTTTCATGCTCTGGGGTTACTATTCATGGGTTACTATTCATGAGTTACTATTCACGAAGTTACTATTATTCATAAGTTACTATTCACGAAGTTACTATTCACGAGTACTATTCATGAAGCGTGAAGATGTTTTTTTGTGGAATTTCTATCTTTGGTGTCTGAGTTACTATTCACGATACTAAGACTATTCACGATACTCAAGACTATTCACGATACTATATTCAATTTAAAAATAAAATTTTTTTTTTTTTCATCAAAATATCTATTCGGATACTAGCTCCGATCAGATCCATGTTTTGATCATTCTCAATTTTACACCACTATGATTATTTTTGAGGTATTTTTGACGGATAAAACCAAGTACGAATCCTTAATCCTTAATCCTCACATTTTGTTTCACCGGATTCGCTTTTAAAAAAATATTTTCATCATCCTCGCCTTAAATGATGATATTATGGAATATCTTTGCTCCGTAGTAAAAGATGAATGATTTCTTAAGAATATCTTTGGCCCAGAAAGTGCAAGATGAATGATTTCTCAAGAATATCTTTTGGCCCCAGAGTGCAAAGAGATGAACAGTGTTTAAATGAATACGACTAATCGATGAATATCTTCGCCCGAGAGTGCAAAGATGAATATTTGATTCCGTATGTATATCGATTGATGTTACAGTGGATAAAAGATAGACGATGAACTTTTAAATTCATACATGTAAGATAGTAGTTTGCATTCTCTACTTAACTCTTCTAATGAATTATTATTTCACCGCGAATATTGATTTAAAATTTGTTGTCTATCAGATTCTATTAGATTTTTCCCCGTCAAGACTAACGATAATTTGTTGATATTATCTTAGTCATAATATTCTTTATCGAGCTAGTTGAGCTCACCCTTTTCCTTTTTGTTCCATTTTTCTCGTGAGGCTAGAATATAAATAAAGTACGAGCCTGGGGTATGGAATGAAGTTTTTAGAAAGGATTGTTTAGTAGTCCTCACCATTTTTGTAAAATAATGTATCAATAAATGTGATGAGGATTTATTTGAGTATAGATATTGTCTAGAAGATAATATTTGTATTCAAACTCACGCTTTATCGTTGTAATAATAAAGTTGTAGTTGTTTTCGCACTCATGTATCGACAACTCGTAATGGGTGATGTATACCTATTTTGGGGCGCCACAAATAATACCTTATTTTAATTAAAATAGGTTATATAATATCTTTATAAGAGTATGAGATATACGTAATTCCAAGATTGGGAGAGTACACCCCTTTTCTTATTCGGGATAAGAAAAACTAGGGTTTGAGCCAAATCCTTCTTCTTTAAGAAAAAATTCATCTTCTTCAAAGTGGATCACTATAGAGGCCACACACTGGGTGGCTTACATTGATCAAAGGAAGGAATCTACCCGAGATTCAAGGAGATCATGCGAGAAGTAGGAGGTGAACTCGTAAAGCTTACGAGGAAGCTCGTTTACTACAAGGGTATGATTTCATAATTTCTTATTCTTCGCTTAATTAATAATATGCATAAAGGATGATCCGTAATCGGTTTGTGAAAAATTTTAAAATCGATTTTATCTCGCTTCGCTTATTTTTGCAATTTTGATTGCTACTTTGATTTTCATGAAAACCTAATGGTGGGTATCATGAGCCAAACTTTATGCTAATTATTAATTATTTAGATTCTATATATGTATGGGTATGTATTTTGAATAATTTATTGGACATAATTTGTTGTATAAAATTATTATTTTATGAAAAAATATATATATAATTTTGCCGAAAACATATGATAAAGCAAAGAAATTGGTCGAAATTTTTTTTTTTGCCACCTCGATTGCAAAAAAGCAAGAGAGCTAATTTGTTATTAATTTTTTTTTTCTAAATGAGGAGCATTTATTATTATTTTTTTTACGGTCCAACCGAACATATGGCAATCATTATATTTTGAAGGAATCCGTGTAGCACCTGCTTGGTCATCAAAAAGAAAAAAAATTTCTGGACAAAACCGTGTAAAGCTGGGACGACGTATATATATATATATATATATATATATATAATAATATTATATATGAAAGTTATATAAATTATATGGCAATCCTTGTATCATTATGGAATTGGATTCCTATTAAAGTGTCCAGGAGATATATTTGACCACGTTGATCAAATTCAAGCAAAGTATGTCCTAGTGCTTTTAAAAGTAAGACTTTTATTATATATATATATATATATAATTGTTATATATATATATTAATCTTAATAATTTTATAATTAAAATAAATAGTTTATTTTAATCTTGAAATTGGATTTCATGCAACATAAAATTGCCCATTAAATGATACTCATATATATATGGAATGATTTAATTTATTGATACATATGATGATATGTATGATAATAAATGGGATTGATTATGGACAATCAACCAATATGATTGGATTTATTTTAGTTGGATGTTTGAATTAATGGGTTTTATTAAATGGGTCTGCATGATTCTTCTTTTCTCGGTTTTCTTCTTGATGTAAATTCTATCTCTCTCCTATGTACTTCCTCGATCACGATCAAGGTTTCTATTTAAATTAAATAGTTTAATGTAATAGATTAGTTAGAATTTTTTAAGAACCAAGACCAAGATCAAGGAGCGCTTGAAGACTTGGCTGTAATGGAGCCCGGGTTTAAATGTAATAGTTATATTTAAATGTTTATTCTTTGCACCCTAGGGTTTGACCTTTTTGTTCACTTGGTGGCTCTAGTGAACCAAACTAGCATAAAAGTCCATAATCAATCCGTAGAATATAGTATTCTATATGTGCATGCTAGTATTATATATATTATATATTATGCAAACATGCTTCGCATGTTTAATAATATGACGCGTATTTTATATATATATTTGCATTGCATGCCACTAAAACAAGATGAGACAAATAATAACAAATCCTCAAAGTTTTTTTTATTATTAAGTCTTAAGCGCTCAAAGATATTTAGAATATCGAACGTCGCTTTCTAGCATGATAAAATTAATAGAGTATTAAATATTTAATATGAGTTTGTTGTGTCACCACAAGGCAAGTATTAAGTATTTAAGATGTTAATTTATCACATTTGATGCTTATAAAAAAATTGAACAATATTGTTTTGTCAGGTCACCACAAGGCTTATATTTTTTTTTTGAATATATGGAAGTGCTAGGTTGACTTAACTTAGATAATTTTGATTCGGATGTGTCACCACTTGATCAAAATAATCCAAGAGGCAAAACATAAGGAGTTACATGTTGATGTAATTGACAAGGAGTTGTCTACCTATTTATTTATATATAGTTTGTTGTGGTCACCACAAGGCTATATATATTTGAAATGGGATCCTTATTCTCACTAGCAAAAAACTTTAATTAGATTTTGCCGAACTATATAAATGAGGGTAATATAGTTTGAAGAAAATAGTGGGAGATACCAATATAAAATAAGACCTAATTTATTTTGGTAATTAATAAATGAATGTTTGCTAAAATATTGTCTTTTTACATGCGTAATTTTGAAAATGTCACATTCATTAATTTCATCGCAAGCATACTTGATGCTAACAAACCGAATCTTACCGAACTACACCTGACCGGTTAAGGAATCGAGAATTGTTCTCACCGCCAAAAAGATTTCTTATGTCCTAAATTCGCCTGCATTCACGCAAAAGTTGCGAGACAACCTCGAGGAAGAGATTGCTACTTTTAAACAAAGGGCAAGATGATGCATCTGTGGCTCAATGCATCATGCTCGCATCCACGAGTAACGAGCTTCAAATACAAGATGAAAACATGGATGCTCCTACTATGCTATCGCACCTTGGAGAGTCAGATGGTGAGCAAAGTAGGACCGCTAGATATGAAATATCTAAGAGCTCTTCCGATCTCTCTGGATGACCGAGGGCACTACCATTTGAGACTCATGTCCTCAAAGATGATCAACTCGATTGAACGCTTGGACAAACTGGGTTCGCTCATGGATGGGGAGTTGAGTCAAGATTTAGTCTTGCAAATACTCCCGCACACCTTCTCACAATTTGTTGTGAATTTTCACATGAATAAGTTGGATGTCACCTTGCTCAATTACTTAACATGTTGAAAATCTATCAAGGTCACTTCCCATCCAAGAAGAACCATGTCTTATCGGTGGATGATTCTTCCAAGAAAAGGAAGAGGCCCAAGGTATCTTCTCAAAAGAAGAAATCCAAGAAGGCTAAGGGAAAGGCGAAAGTGAAGGATCAAAAGAAACTGATCCAAATTAGCAGAAGGAATTTGCTTCCATTGCAATAAGCCGTCATCGGAAGAGGAACTGCAAGGATTATCTTGCGTAACAAAAGCGTAAAAAGCTTGGAGAAGCTTCAATCCTAATCAAGGTTTGTTTATGATTGAAATTAATTTTTCCGAAAGTCAATCTTCTACTGGGTATTGGATACCGGATGTGGTTCTCACATATGTAATAATATGCAGGACCGTCAAAAGTAGAAAAGTCGAAAGCGAGGATGAGGTCGTCCCACGAGTGGGAAATGGAGCAAAGGTCACGATTATAGGCAGGGGACTTATTGTTTAAAGACCGCCACTACGCAAGTTCATTAATTTAAATAATTGTTATTTTATTCCAAATATCATTAGAAACATTATTTCTATCTCCGTATTGGATATGGATGGTTTTAATATTATAATAAAGAACAACAGCTTGTTCCATTTATAATGATAATGTTTTATATGGTGTTGGTAATTTACGAAATGGACTTTATATACTTGACTTGCATGAAAATATATTTCAAATCGAACAAACTAATAAAAGGAAAAGAGATGATGTTAATTATACCTTCATGTGGCACTCGTGAGACTTGGTCATATTAATGAAACAAGATTATCCAAGTCAGATAAAGATGGGCTCCTAGAGTTATCTCGATTATGAATCATATCCAACTTGTGAATCTTATCTCATGGGTAAAATGACTAAATCTCCTTTTAGTGGAAAAAAGGAGAAAGAGTTACAGAGTTGTTAGCGTTGGTACACACGTATGTATGTGGACCTATGACAACGAATCGCATTTAGGAGGGTATTCTTATTTTATTACATTCACCGATTTACCACTCAAGATTTGGATATGTGTATTTAATGAAATACAAATTTGAATCATTTGAAAAGTTCAAAGAGTTCGTAAGTGAAGTTGAGAAGCAACCGGTAAGAGTATTAAGATTCTTCGATCCGATCGAGGAGGAGAATACTTAAGTGGTGAGTTTCTCAATTGTCTCAAAGAAAATGGTATAATCTCACAATGGACTCCACCAGGATGCCACAAATGAATGGTGTATCTGAAAGGAGAAATCGAACATTGTTGGACATGGTTCGATCTATGATGAGCTTTTGACCGACCTTCCAGCTTCCTTCGGGGATATGCCCTAGAATCTACCAGATACCTACTTAACAAGGTACCTACAAAAAATCCGTCCCAAGACCCCATATGAAGTTATGGATAGGGAGGAAACCAAATCTTAAGCATGTTAAGACTTGGGGTTGTCCAAATTATGTCAAAAAGTTTGAAAACGATAAGTCGCAGACTAGATCTCGACAAATGTAGATTTGTGGGATACCCTAAAGAAACTTCGGGGTATTATTTCTATCATCCAACCGATCAAAAGGTGTTTGTTGCGAAACATGCGCTTCTTCTTGAAAAGGAGTTTATCTTTGAAGGGGTCAATTGAGTAAGATATATCTTGAAGAAGTTCAAGAACCACAAAATACTACGTATCAAAGTGAGGTACCTAACCAAGTAGAGATTCCTTCAGTACCACACCCTATTCAGAATCGGAAGAGTACCAAAGATACCAGACAGTATGGACTTGTCATAGAAGATGACAATGAGGTACGATCATAGATGATGATGATCCATTGAATTACTTAACAAAGCGATGTAGTAAAGACTCGTGAGAAGTGGCAAGAAGCCATGAAATCCGAGATGGACTCCATGTATGAGAACCAAGTATGGACTTTGGTCTCACCACCTGAAGGCATTAAGCCTATTGGGTGTAAATGGGTCTTTAAGAGAAAGACTGGAGCAGACGGTAAGGTAGAGACCTATAAGGCCCGACTGGTTGCAAAAGGTTTCAAACAAAGACAAAGAATTGACTATGACGAAACCTTCTCACCAGTAGCAATGCTCAAGTCCATTCGGATTTTGCTTGCGATCGCAGCCTTACCACGACTACGAAAATCGCGAGATGGACGTGAAAACGGCCTTCCTCAATGGGAAACTTGAGGAGGATGTGTATATGACACAACCGAGGGGATTTGTTTCAAAGGTTGGAACAAATCAAGTCTCAGAAGCTACAACGATCCATTTATGGATTAAAGCAAGCTTCTCGTAGGTGGAACATCCGCTTTGATGAGACAATCAAAAAGTTTGATTTTATCAAAATGAGGATGAACCATGTGTGTACAAGAAGGTTAGTGGGAGCGCTATTTCATTCCTCAGATTATATGTTGATGATATATTACCGATAGGAAATGATATTCCTATGTCAGTAAACAATTAAAATCAAGTTATCTAAACACTTCTCCATGAAGGACTTGGGAGAAGCATCCTATATTTTGGGGATAAAGATCTATAGAGATAGATCTAATAGGATGCTTGGCTTATCCCAAGGAACGACATCATTGACATGATGCTAAAAAGGTTTAGCATGGAAGATTCCAAAAGAGGTCTCATGCCGATGAGCCATGGAATACATCTCTCCAAGAAACAAGCCCCAAAGACACTGAGGAGAGAAACCAGATGAGTAAGATTCCTTATGCTTCAAAGAATAGGATCTATCATGTACTAGATGATATATACTAGACCGTATGTCGCCATGCACTTAGTGTAACAAGCGGATATCACGAATCCAGAGAAGAACACCGGAAGCAAAGAAAAATGTCCTAAAGTACTTAAGAAGAACTAAGGATGTATTTCTTGTTTACGGTGGGTCCGAATTAAAACTAGAGGGCTTCACAGACTCAAGTTTTCAAACAGACCAAGATGACAAAGAACCGCTTTGGGTATGTGTTTACCTTAAACCATGGCGCAGTTGAGTTGAAAAGTTCCAAGCAAAGAAATGATGTCGATTCAAAGGATGAGGCAAGAGTACATAGTCGCAAGTGAAGTCGCAAAGGAAAGTCGTTTGGATGAAGAAGTTCATTATCAAACATGTTGTGGTTCCTAAGATTAAAGGACCAAGTGCCTTTATTCCGTGACAACACTTTGGAGTCATTTGCAAGCTAAGGAACCCAGTCTCATCGTAAATCCAAACACGTGTCATGCGGCGATTTCATTTGATTAGAGAGATCATTGAAAGAGGAGACGCCACCCCGAGCGTGTGGACTCTCAAGACAATATTGCAGATCCATTTACTAAAGCGTTAACACAACAAAGAGCTTGATCGTCACTTAGAGAAGATGGGTATGAGATACCACGGCGATTGGCTTTAGTGCAAGTGGGAGATTGAAAGTATTATGCATACAAGCCAATCATGTATGATGATAAAGCATATACTTTGTGTAATCAATCTTATTTATTTATTAATAAAAGAATTATTTATTAAAGGCATTTATTATCTACATGGTGGTGTTGTTTTAATAATATGTGATAAACCCATAGTTTTAAGCAACGCTTTTAGAATAATGATGATGATCATTCTAATGAGATCTAAATTCTTAGAAAGCTTAAAACTAAAATAGTTCCCAATCATTGGATTACTAAATAGGGGATTAGTGAATCCGGATAGATTGGTACATACGCCGTCTTCGCTTCATCGGATGAGGATGATTGATCTCACGATCATTTGTGTGGAGACACTAAAGCAAGTATGTAGGTGCTTATTAGAGAATAAGTTCACCGAACGTGACTCGCTAAGGAATACCTAATGGAGTTTTACTTACCATCAATAGAATTCTCAGTAGTGATAGTAAGATAAATGATCCTTAGACTTGAGATCATCATAAGATCTTATATATAATGAATTACACTTTGACTTATTCCTTAAGACTCTGTAGTATATCAAAGGGTATGCTTGGGTGTAATAAGTTATATATGAAGATAATGAATGATCAATAAAGAATCTACCACTTCTAGTAAAAAGGAGAGATGTCCTATGTGATTCGATAAATGACAACCCAGGAATCCTTGGCCAAGGTGGAATGAAATTAGAAAGTAGTTTCTAATTTGCATTAATTAGGAGTTGTTCATTTAGAATCGAAATACATATAATTAAATAAAATAAGACTTGACAAGAATTCCATGTCTTATATTTAATCGGGACATCAGATGGTGGAAGGATTGAATTGTATTTAAGAACTATTTACTCAAAGGTTCTTTTATGATTAATGTTGAAATCTATATTATCCGGAAAGTCGTTAATCGCTAGGGAGGCTTATCCCTATTGTAGAATAAATATTATTTATTTAAATAAATTATTTGTTTAATTTATTTATTTAAATGAGATTAGAATTGTTCTAATTGATTTATTCACAATCGGTTTAATATGGAGAACCTAAAGGGTCACACCATAAAAGGAAGAATAATTATTTAAGAAGTTAATGACATAATTGTAATAATATATTAAGTATATTTAATTTAATCTATGGTGATAGAATAAATTAAATAGCTTAATATTTATTATTTAATATTTTAGAAATATTAAATATAAATTAATAAGAGGAGTCTTATTAATATTATTATAATTATTATTATTTTAATTTCTAAAAGGTTTAGGAATTAATTTAATATTAGTATTTCATTTATTCCTAATTGGATTAGGAAAGAAAATTAGTTAAAGGAGTTTAACTAATTATCCCTAATAGATTAGGGGAGCCCATTTAATTAAAAGAGTTTAATTAAATAAATAATACCTTATTTTAATTAAAATAGGTTATATAATATCTTTATAAGAGGAGTCTTATATCGATATGAGATATACGTAATTCCAAGATTGGGAGAGTACACCCTTTTCTTATTCGTATAAGAAAAAAACTAGGGTTTGAGCCAAATCCTTCTTCTTCTGAAAAATTCATCTTCCTCGGTGGATCACCTATATAGGCCACACACTTGGGTGGCTTACATTGATCAAAGGAAGGAATCTACCCGGAGATTCAAGGAGATCGCGGAGAAGTAGGAGGTGAACTCGCACACGAGGAAGCTCGTTTTACAAGGGTATAATTTCATAATTTCTTATTCTTCGCTTAATTAATAATATGCATAAAGGATGATCCGGGTAATTGGTTTGTGAAAAATTTTAAAATCGATTTTATCTCGCCTCGCTTTTTTTTGCAATTTGATTGCTACTTTGATTTTCATGAAAACCTAACACCTCTTGTAAGACCCCAACTTTTATAAATAAAGATGAATTTTTCTATAAATATTATTTTTGAATATTATGGAATAAATTTGATATAATGTTATAGTTGTGGGTAATATTTATAAATTTTGCAAAAGTATGCAAGTTGTTATAAAATATTAGTTTGGTTTGAGAATATTCTTTTTGTTAGGGAATATTAAATACAACTACTCAATCATTGGTGGACCCTACAATGTAATTATTATTCGGATTGAGAAAACGACAAAAATATTTTATAAAAATAATTGGCGGAGGTGATACCGTTAAAAGCTGTTGAACTACCCGTTAGGTAAAAAATACTGATGTCTACGGGGTTGCGTAAGAAGCACACTATATTGATTATTGATGCTTACGTGAGAAGTCACTCACCGGTATGCTTAATTATTACTACAATAATTGCGCATCATATCTCTTATATTATTGATTCAATTATTGTCACAAAGATCATCTCAGATAATATGTTATAGTATTAAATCAATAATTGAGGCGACAAGTTATAAATGATTAATAATTGTTGAAAGATTAAATATGTGTTGATTAAAAATAAAATGATTTGTGGTAAGTTTGATTATTTTATGGGGGCTCTATATGTCATCATCTAAGAGTCTTTTCAATCGATAGTAATTACCTTTGTGAATAAGTAATTACCTTCGTCGATAGTATTTACCTTCGTCAATAGTAATTACTTTCGTCAATAGTAATTACCCTTGTGAATAGTAATTACCTTCGTCAATAGTCTATCATTTGGTATCAGAGCTAAGCCTTTCTAGCAAGTTATTTATCTTTAATTTTCTGTCGAAATATATATAGCAAAAAAAAAAAAAGAGCAAAAAATAAAATAAAAATAAAAAATAAATCCATATTCTATTTTCATTGTGCTAACCAAACTTGTAGCACACCATCAAACCATCAAATTCCAACGAAGATTTCATATACTGCTTCAATCATCATCAATTACGAAACAGACTACAAATTACAAATCTGAGGCATACCGGAGGAGTCTGAGACAATCAATCGGTGATTTTGTGGTATTCGATAGATTACATACATCTATATTTGTTTCATGATAAGTAATTTTGAATTGATTAGTAAAATCAAGAATTTTTGCTAGGGAATTCAAGAAAACCTATTAGAGAGAATATTAGAGGTAAAAGGCAAGAGTGTAAGATTATTAGAGGTAAAAGCCAAATTTGAAGCGATACACGGTGATTCATCATTATTTGAAAGCGAAACACGTAAGTGGAGTGTGTGAGGAAAATTTTTATCTACTAACCTTTGTTTCTGAGAAAAACATGTATGGCTACAATTATGAAAGTTCTTATTGGTCTCGAAGGAATACTTTCCAAGGCAATATTGATATAGAGGCATATCTCGAGATGGAAGAGAAAATGGAGCGAGAATTTGGTATCACATGATTACTCTGAGAGGAGGAAGGTCAGACGGGCAGTTCAAGAGTTTTCCGATCATACAATTATATGGTGGCAACTTAGCAAACAAAAACATGGGGAGCGTCCGTTCGAGACATGGGCAGAATTAAAAACAGCAATGAGAAAGCGGTTTGCTCCAGTATAGGGTGATAAGAGGGATGAGTATACATCTAAAAAAATATGTAGAGCAACCTTCAAGGAGATCTACATTAGAAGATGATATGAGGGTTCGCGGACATGGAAACAAAGAGGATTCACATTGGAGACAACCCCAAGACACTCTTAAGGCATCCAAGAACTTAAGAGAAGACATCAATGAGAGCTTTAAGGAGGTGAAAGAAATTATAGAATATGCAGTTCAAGGAGAGTTATTGGGTTCGAGTGTTCAAAATGAAATCCATGATCTAAAGCAAGATGATGAACATCTGAAAAAAAGTAATCAAGAAGATGAGTTCGTAAAAGGAAATACATGTGGAAAAGATCGACAAAAAGAAATTGCTCAAAAGATTGATAATGTAAAAGAAAAAATTGAAAAGACTGAGAATGAAAAGAAAAGAGAGATTGAGAAAAAAGAGAATGAAAAGAGTGACCTTGAAAATAAACGAGAGAAAAACAAACGAGAGGTGAGCATAAAGAAGAGAGAGAAGAAATATGTGACTATGAAAAAAGAGAGTGAGTTAAAAGTGAGTTATATTTTGAAAAGCCAATGATCGTACATTAAATACAAGACGGTAACTTTTAAATACTAACACTAATGATTCTTCTTTGTCTAGTTTTGTTTTGTCTCTTGTGCGGGTTGTTGATGAAATACCTGTACTATCATTCCGCATCGATCAAATCGGTGATATTATTCAGGAGACGCATGTAATTACCAAGGTGGGTTGGAGAGTTGGTGAAAGTGAGTATCGTGAGAGAAGACATGAGTTCATGTGTTGATTATGAGATCATAGTATCTAAGGAGGATGGGACAACGAGTTTATTCGTCAATTTTGAATTGGTAAACAAGTATCATTATTCTTTTCTTGTTTGGATAATATGCTTGATAAATTGCATAGTACTTGTGTTTTATCTACATGTGATAATGATACTGATGCCTAATCGATTTAAGACGAGAGATTGTGATAAATGGAAAATTGTTTTAGCATGTGAGTTATATAGGTGGTTAGTTATTTCACATTAGATTAACTAATGCATCTAGTGTTTTCATGAGTTATTTAAAATGTGTTTTGTACTTACATTGGAAAATTTGTTGTTAGCTATTTTGATGGTAGAATCATTTTATCATAAACTATGGAGGATATTTGATTTATGTTGAGTTAGTTTATGATCATTTTTAAGGGTTTAAAAATGGGTTTTTTATCTTGAAATCAATACAAAATTGATTTCACGCCTAGTAGGGTAGGCTAGGAAATCTTCAAGAATACATCAAGAAATTTATTAATGATAGAAATATCATTCAAAATCGCTACTTTTATCCAAGACTTGGATAAGACGTTACATTGATACCAACTGTGACTTTTATCCCTTAACCTAGATAAAGCACCTCACAATGATACCTATAAACTTGCCATCTTCATTCACGATGTCGCTTACTGAAAAGTCCGGCGGTCATTCCACACAAGGAAGTCAACAACGAAAAAGGTTCGGGGCTCTTTTACTTATGGCTTGATATGATGATAATTGACTTTTAGTAGTTTGGTTACTTGAATTAGCATAACAGTTGGTTATGAATATAAAAGCTAACAACCTTACGAAAAGCATGATGAGTAGTTAACCAATCGATTTCTAAAGTCACATCAAAGACAAATATTTTCAAAGAGATAAGATCGACAAGTAACGTGAATGTGTTTATTTGAATCAAACAAGATTTAAAAATAGTAAGCGGTAATTGAAGGCTCCTACTAACGAAGTTTCAACCAATAAGTCAAAGTCTAACTTCTCCTGAGTCAAATTTAAACGTTGAACGCAAAGCGAGAGAGAGAAAATAATGGGTAGAACCCAGATCTTATAAGGTATAGACTTATGATTTATAATTAACTAACCCGTGCTAATTTTAGTTTCGGTTTACTCGCTTTTTGAGAAGTCATGAAAATGCACTTCCTAAAACCAACGACTTTGTTTTGTCCATATCCACCTTTGGTGCCACCGTCCCCATATAGACTTGACTTTGGTGCACAACAAAATTGGGCTAAATGACCTTCTCTTCTTGCAATTTCCACCTATTATTCTCACATCTCACCAAAGGATCATATCCTAAGCTCGATACCAACCGCGGCGCCCTAAAATTAGGTATACGTCACCCATCTTGGGTCGCCACTTACATGGTACATAAATTCAAATACAACTTACTAATATAAGCTGTAGGTATAATATCGACATATCTTGTGAGTTTGAATACAAATATTGTCTACTAGATATTATACAAACTCAAAAGGAGTCCTCATTACAACTATTATCACACTATTTCACGTAATAGTGAGGACTACTAATCTTATCCTCCGGACCATTACTCCGCTTCCCGACTCGTTCTCAAATTTATGTTCTCATTTCACGAGAATAAAGGTGAAAAAAATGGTGAGCTCAACTAGCCCAAAGAAAAATATTATGACTAAGATAATGCGAATAAATTATCATTAGTCTTCAACAATGTTAAACCGATAAAATACAATAGACAACCGGTTTAAGCTGCAGTGAATATCTTAATCCATTAAAAGAGTCAGTAGAGAAATAAAATCTACTATCTTTTAGGTTTTAAAAGGTTTTCATCAATTTTTATCGCCGAAATCGACTTAATAAATAAACCACCACATCTAATCATCCCCTCTACTACGGTCAAGGATTTTCATCAAATTATCAATGGTTATGACTATCTAATCATCACCCCGGTCATAATCATACCAAAACTATTCATCATCGTGCATTCTGAAGACATTTGAGGACTTTTGTCACATCATTTATAGCGCAGTCATGATTATCTACCGAATGATCCACTCATTCATAATCATACCAAGTTCATCTATCTTGCGTAAGACATAGATAACTTTCAACATAATATAACACGAGGATGATAACAATGACATAATAATTCAATAAAACAAGTTCAAGAATTAATTTATCCAAGAACCAATAACGTCCAAGTTATCGAATGATACTTCTTTGTAGAGTAAAATTTAAGAATGATCGTAAGAATATTTCCATGAAAAGATCTTGGGATGAGCGCCTAAAATATCGAGGATATTCCACTAATTTCATGAAGTATAAAGTCAAAGTTTTAACCAACTGGGTATAATAAAGAATGGAATAACAAAAGAAATCACCACGCGCTGCGATTGCAGATGTATACGCGTTATTCCAATGAATAATAATAATCGGAACGAGTCGGTGAAATTACACAAGCGAGGATGATCCAAATGTAATAATAAATCTTTGAATAATAATAAACAATGGAACTGGTTTGATTAAAACACACGCATGGATATTCCAATGTAATAATAAATGCGGAATAATAAACAATGGAACTGAGGTCCTTGTAAAACATGTGCATGCGATATTCCAAATGTAATAATAAAGAATGGAATAACGTAAGAAGATCACCAAGTATAGGGATTCAGCGTATATGCAGAGTTATTCCAATGTAATAAATAAGAATGGAATAATATAAGGATTTCACCAAGTATAGGGTATCTTGGCATATACGAGTTATGTATAGGGTATGCCACTTTTACGAGTTATTCCAATGAATAATAATGAATGGAATAACAAAAGTTCTCTTCATGAATAAGAAAGAATAACACTTTTACAGATGCAACAAATAATATCCCTTCTGTAAAAAGACATTTGGATATCAAAGTAGTGAAGTACCGTATTCTCTTCTTCTTTCTCTATATAGATTTTCTCTCTATAAACCTCTCTCTATAATTTCTCTATAGAGTTTCATTGAATTAGTAAGAAAATAATGAAGGAATGAGAACTTCTATTTATAGGAAAATAGAATCGTAATAATTAATCCAATGAATCTATCAGTTGATTTACTTTAATCGACGATCCATATTTAAAGTAAAATCTTTTAAATAAAATATCATATATTCTATTTATATAAAAACATTTCTTATACGCAAACACTATACAACACTACGCACTTGCAACACTACGATAATAAAATATAATATATTCTATTTATAGAATAAACTTTAATAAAGATTCTGCATTTTATATGAAAAGATGTTTCGCTTTTATTACGTTAATAATACTGAATAAAATAAAACGTCATTATCATTATAATAATTCATATTATTAATCGACAATAATGGAATCAAACCGGTGTGAAACTTCACATAAGCGTCGATAATCAATACCGCAGTGTACTTTCTTGCAACCACGCCAGACATCGCATTTTTACTACTGAGAGTAGTTCAACAAAGATCAACCCAGTAAAACTTCCGCAGTTATTTCAATAAAATATTTTTATCGTTTTTCTCGATCCGATGATAATTACATTATTAGGGTCCACCAATGATTGGTAGTTGTCACGAATATTCCTCGCTAAACCGAATATTCCCCGACCAATCGAATATAATATAACCACTTGCATACTTTGCAAAATTTATAAATCTACCCACAACTATAATATTATCTCAAATTCACACCATAATATTAAATATTATTTCACAAAATTTAAATCTTTATTGATAAAATCTTGGGGTCTCATGAGATTTCTTTCCAGTTTAGATTTACATTCTAAATAAGGTTTATTGTTTTATAGAAATAGAATTTCTTTTCCAAATTGATTTCTACTTAGAAATTAGGGTTATGGTTTTATAATTCCTATTAGGATTAGAATAATTTGTTCTATTGTTATTAGGATTTGGATTGTTTTGAGTAGTATAAATAGAGTGCAAGTTAATGTAATCAAATACATTATCATTATTATTATTCATATCTTTGTGAGTTTATTCTCTACTTTTGGTTCTTTCAAAGAATTCCTGTAAGTTCTTAGTTATTTCTTTGAGATTCAATCACTTATCATACAACAATTCATAAGTTGTGTGTGACGTCTTCTGCGATCAATCGTCGATTGTCAGACCGAGATTCTGCTTCAATATAAGCGAGGGGTCAAGTGTCGTTGGTGTCCATTCAATCGCAGAATTCGAACGCAAAGAATTGTCTGAAGATTCTGGATTTACGTATAGGCGAGGGGTTAAAGGTGTTGCAAACAATTCACCCAACAATTTGTCTTAAACGATCGGCAATGACCACCAGCATGAAACGCCTTAGTGGAATCTATCATTGGTTTGTGGTGGGTGTGAATTGAGCGAGTCAAGTCCAATGTTCAAGTGGGCAAGCAGGCAGCAGGGCCCGTTCTTCTCTATCAGCCATTACAATCTTCCAAACTCAGTCATGTCAGCAGCCTCAACATTTATCCAACAACTCCGATGGAAATTCCACACGTTATCTGTTCTATATATCTATCTCTATGAAGATATTAGTACTAATAATTAACACCCATCTTTAGTGTGTGTGCACGGTAGTAAATTTTGTAATAGTTAGGATTGAAGTTAATTTTGATTAATTCGTCAGTGCAGTATCCATACACAAGTGGAAGGAAGATGATCTCTTTTTCTGCGTGTCAATCATATATTGATCAATTAATCTATTTGTTATGTACACAAAATTATGTACAAACAGTATAGAAAAGAGAGGAAATAAGAATTAGGACCAATCATCGGATAATTTACATATTTCTATTGATAAATAATACATTGATCATACTTTTTATGTACAACTTTTGTATATAGTTTGTGCATGCATAGAATTATTCTTTAAGTTGATACTCCCTACGTCCTCAAAATAATGATTAAATTTACAATTTTTCCTGTCCTCAAGTATGATTAAATGTACATAAAGTGAAAGATAAATATATTATTTAGTGAAATATATTAATATATATCAAAATACTCATCAATTTATATAATTGTGTAGGACCACTAAAAATAAATTTAGATTTTTTTATTTTCTTTCCTCTATATTTTGTATTTCTTAATTTATATAAAAATGTAATTGTGTTATTTTTTTTTGAGGACGGAAGGAATACATTTTTATAAACTTAAATGTAGTTTTGTGAGGCTGGAAGAGGATCATTTCATTACATCTTTCACTTAATATTCTTTAATATATACTATTTAATAACACAAATATATGAAGCGAGATTTATTATTTAATATTTTACATATTTTTATTAGTATACTATTATTCTTATAAGTTAATACCTTTATCTGCAATGAATTTTGTTGTTATGTTATCTGGTGTGAACTGAAAACTGAGGGTCGAGGGAGGGACAAAAGAAAGTTACAATAAAAAATTGAATTACAGAAATGATATTCCTATGAGAAACCCAATTTCTTAGTTCTGCCTTATTCCCTAGAAAAACACAGCTTTCAGGTTCTCTCTCTTTCCTTGTGCATATGCTTGAATAATTTGAATTTCTTGTGCTGTTTTATTTTTAGCTTATATATCCATGATTTGGATCTGTTAATGGTAAAATCAGTTGATGCAATTATTATCAAAACAGAGAATGAAGTTTATAGAATACTAAAATTATGTCCAGGAAAGTATAATACTGTAAATTTCACACTTTTTTCTTGTTCCTTTTCTATTTCTTTTTAACCTTGTCCATGCTTGAACTTGAAACAATTGAGGAAAGGAAGAGGAAAACAAAATGGAAAGAAAGGGGAAAATAAATTTTAAGAAATCTCCTTGTGAACACAGTTTTAGTTTTTTATATATATATATATATATATATATATATATATATATATAATATGAAAATTCTAATATTTAGTACAGTTTAAAGTTAATTAAAGTATAAATCATTTATGAATACTTGGGAATCATTACATTTGCATATTTCTTTCCTTTCCCCCTCGCATTCTCTGTGTTCCAAACTTGATTAGTTTGTTCTTGAAAAAAAAATAAAAAAATCATGCTGCTGACTAATATACCTGTACATAAAAGGAATTAAATCTAACTAAAGAAGGAAAAGGAAAAGGAAAAGGAAAGGAGAGGGGGGAGGGCAAGATATATGTTAAACAAAGTTTGTAATGGGATAACTCGTTGCCAGGTATGCCTTGTCCCCAGAACTTTGTGTTCTATCCTGAATAAGTTTTTTAATTCTTTGGAATTTTTAGAGTAAAATCAACAGGAGAGTAGTTAAAGAAAATTCCTCTTATAAGTTTAGTGATTTAAAATTATAGCCTGGATCTGGATGGTAGAGTAAACTATTTAGTAGAATAATGAGATAATATATCTTAAATTCTGAAGTCTTTATACAAGTGAGTTGTGAATCCTCCCTTTTTATTTTCTTTGAAGTTTTACCTTTTATGACTCTCTGGGAAAAATACCACAGTTAATTGTCAGTACTGCTGAAAACTGACAGTGTTAATAGAAAAATTATATAACATTGTTTGACACTTGTTAATGGGAGAAACAGCAGAAGAATGGAAAGTACGGATGCTGACATCAATGTGGAGGATTCACCGAGGTCTAAATTGGAAAAAACAATTTACAGTTTAACGCATTCCATTACAAAGAAGCTGGATACACTGCCTGATGATTCCTATACAGTTTGCATCTATAGAATTTCTAAGAAACATAGCAAAATTAACAAAGAAGCCTACACACCTCGATTAGTCTCAATTGGCCCTCTTCACCATGGAAAAAGCCAATTGCAAGCCATGGAAGCATATAAATTGAGATGCCTAAAGAGTTTCAAGTCCAGGTTAGGAATCAGCATAGGGAAATTGGTTAAATTTGCAGCTGAAGAGGAAAGTTATGTTCGTGGTTGTTATGAAGATACTGTTCAGTTTAGCTGCAAGGAGTTTTCAGAAATAATTTTGTTAGATGGTATTTTTATTGTTGAGCTCTTCCTGAAGAATCAATCTTTTCGGATGAGAGACTCGGGTGATGTAATATTTGAAAACAGTTGGATGTTGCATGATATATTGCACGACATGTTGTTACTTGAGAATCAACTTCCTATCAGTTTCATTGCAGGACTATTCAACTTGTTGGAAGGTTCTTCATATGTTCAGATGTCCTTTGTTGATTATGCGCGTGAATATTTTAAGAATGTAGGAAATACAGAGAGACTTCGGTTGACTGATAATTGTAGTCGCGCAAGGCATTTTGTTGAGTTATTAGTATATCTTCACCAGCCTTCTCGTGAAAGCCAAGGATCAATTCTTTCTGGTAAGTTTGAATACACCCGAAGTGCAAGTGAACTTCATGAGGCTGGGGTCAAGTTCAATGTTGGAACAGGACATAGTTTATTTGACGTATCATTTTCCGTGGATGATGGTGTGCTAACAATTCAACGATTGAAGGTAAATGATTTGTCAGAAACATTTTTCCGGAATCTAATAGCCTTTGAGCAGTGTGGGCATCATTCCAAGAACATAACTAGCTACATAATCTTCATGGACAGCCTAATAAACACTCCCAAAGACGTGGACCTCCTTATTAAACATAACATAATTGAGAATTTTTTGGGTGAAAGTCAACAAGTGGCTGATCTATTTAACAATCTTTATAAGGAAATTCTACCGGATCAGAGGCAATTCTATTTTGCTAAAATTTGTGGCCATCTGGACGAATACAGCAAAGACTACCTGCACAAGTGGAAGTCAAGGTGGTTCAGGTGGAAGGTAATCTTGAGAAGTAATTATTTCAACAATCCATGGTCTGTCATGTCTCTCATTGCTGCATTTATATTGCTAGTCCTCACTGCTATACAAACTGTGTGTTCGGTGATACAAGTAAAATATGAAAAATGCTAGAGACACAAACTATTCTACAAACATTTTATAAACTGCTGATGTGGCATATTCCATCGCATCATATTTTGTGGGGCCGAAGACTACAGTGAAACAATTTGTTGATCAATATGTTGATGTGGAGTATGTCACATCAACAATTTGTAAAATGTTTGTAGAATAGTTTGTGTATGTAGCATTACTCGTAAAATAATAGTCCCTTGGCTAAATTCGACCATTCTCTATTTTGAACTCCATGACTAGTTTGTTGCTTTCCTGTAATTATGCTATTGAAATGTTTTGTTTGTACGTATTCTTGAAATTGCTTTTCATATGTTAGTGTGCTCTTTCAACATGACGTTTAGGGATGGCATGCGGTGCGGTTTTGGTTTTTTTTATGATTTGAAACTGTATCGGTCTTAAATAATCTTGAACCGGAACCGACCGCATCGCATCAGTAGCGGTACAAGATTTTTTAATACCAAACCGTACGCCAGCACTGCACCGACTTGCACCGATCAAAATTACTAATATTTTTTATTTGATATATGTTAAATTAGTTTAATATTTTACAACACAAATTATAATAACATTCATTAAAATAAATCAAGAAATATTAGCAAGTAATATAAGAATGTATGTTCAATTAAAGTTTCGATAACATTGTTATAATTTTAATCATATAAAAATATTCATAAATTAACTTTTGATACGCAAAAGTAAAAAATAATTAAAATATATGTTTGAGTGACTCTCTGATAATATATAATACAAGATAAAAATAATAATATAATGAAATATGGAGATATAGTTAAAATAAACAAGTATATATAGAGCGGTTAAATGACCGATGCACCGCTTATTCAAGAAGTGGTGTGATGCACCAGTGGTTTAGAGGCAAATACCAAAACAACACTGCATTGGTTCCGGTCTAAATTTTTTTGCATCAAAACCGCACCGGTGAGGCCAACATAAAAACTGGTTTCGGATCGATTTCGGTCCAATTGTCATCCCTACTGAAATTAGCATGTTGGGAAAATGTATTATATCCTACTAGTATATTTTCTCTTTCAAATAAATATGGAATCCATATTAATTACATGACTGCCGAAACCATATGAATTGTTAAGCATCATAGAAGTGTATTGCGAAACTCTTCAAGCATATATACCAGACCATTTAAGTTCCTTATAATTTCTTCTTCCAAGTGTTTGTCTGTGTCTGTACATATTCTTGAAACGATTTTTAGGTCTTCTATTATTACCTCTTCCTGCATCAAGTTGTGTAGCTTGAGTATGGGGGTTCACCTTTTCTGGTTTCCCTCAGTTTTCATTCCCAATTTCCTGTGATTGTTGAGTTCTGATTTAGGGTATATCCCTATTTTAGTACTATTTTATACTCTCTAATTAGGGTCTCTTTGGTACTTTGGTACCTTAGAAGTGCCATGGCAAGGTTGTGGGCGGTCATCACTAGTTTGGTATTGGATTTCTAGCCATTCTCCCCTCCTTTGCACAGCTATATTTTGATCAAGTCATGCAGATTGTGGTGCTGCTGCTGCAGTTTAATGCTCAGCTGTTTTTGAGTTATAAATTGTGGTTTGGGCAAGGCCTGGAGGTTCGGCTGTTGGCTTGCAAGTTATAACTGACCTGTTGGATCTTCTGCGTCTATCAGGATAGTTTTTGGGAATTGATAGTGAGTGGGTCCCACCTCCATGTGTGAGAGACTCATGTGTAAATATCATTTTAACACGTGAAAATATCAATATATTAGTTTTTTCTCTTCCGACTTTATCCTAAAACTGACAACAAAAGTTTGAGTCGTGTTCTATATTGCAAAAGGGGCAAGATAGTTTTTTGTAACTGATATTTTTACATAAAAAATTTATATTTCTACATGATTCCTCTTAGATGAGTAGTGAGTGGGTTACACCTCTATGCGAGAGAAACTCATGTGGAAATACTATCATTTTGACATGTGAAAATATTAATTTTTTAGTTTTTTCTCTTTAGGCTTTGTCCTAAAACTGACATCAAAAGTTTGACACATGTTCTGTATTGCAAAAGTTTTTTGCCGATTTACCACACATATCAGATTGAATAGGATTATAAGATTGGTGCACTGTAAGACCCCAACTTATTATTAATGAAATTTAATTTTCTCTATTTATTATTTTGAAATAGTAAGGGTTGATGTGATTAATGTGGATAGTTAGGGGTAAAATACGTAAATACTTCAAAATAAGCAAGTGGTTATAAAATATTCATTGTTGTTTTAATATTAGTTTGGTGGTGGAATATTAAATCTTTGTCAGGGAATATTAAATGCTGCTTAAAAGCGACCATGTATGGGCCCATAACTTGAGCGATTGGATGAAGAAAGCGAAAAATATAAGTGGTTTAAAAATAACTTGCGTAGTTATTACCGTTATTATTATTGTTAAAATACCCGATGGTTAAAAACACACGATTTACGGCGGTATTGCACCAATTGTTGATTCTTACGTAAAGCAAGGCACTACTCAATAATGGTTACGATAATTACTTTGCTCGAGATTTTATTGAGTTAATAATTCTTTGCGTTGATATTTTATATTCTTTGTTGTTTCAATAATTGTCATTACACGTATTTTTTCATTATCGAGTAATAATTCATATTATCTGAATAATATTATTAGATAACATTATTGGCGATGTCTAGAAAGTTACGTACAGGAGAGGTTTGGTCACCTAATTGCGCTGGCGCAGAAGAAGAAATTCTTATTGAAAGCCCTCTTTCTGAGGAACCCGCTGGTTGTCGATATTGTGATTACTGTAATATTATTTGTGAATAATTAATTATTGATTCATATGATGAGAAAAATATTGATTTTATGTGGATATAGATGGAGAAAAATTTTAAATGTGACAATTGTTGAAAATTGAAATTTTATCTTTTATGATAAAATAATTCTTTTAAATATATTATTATATTTTAATAATATAATAATGGTGATATTTTTACAACGAATGTGGGATATATGAGTATCTGAGGAGGAAGAGTATTTTTTGTTGCGATAAATGTTTAAAACATGTTAAACATGTCGATGGACCCCATTTATTGGTTGAAATTTGATTATTGCTATAAAATCTCCCTGTTTGTGGATTTCGGTCGATTTACATTTGGAATTTGGAAAAAATTTCTTCTGCAAAATTGTAGAGAATTGAATTTCCTATAAAAACTCATGAGATTCAATTTTTACGATAGAAGGGCTATTTATTATGAATTATTGAAGTTAAAGTTAAAATAATTGATTTTTGGAAGTTTAAAATATTTTAAATAATAAAAACGTTTTTTGTTTGTTTTGTGGGCTACAACATGTGCACAATGAAATGAGATCAGATCTAGGAAGGTGGGCGTAGAAATCTTAATATATATATTAATATTATATTAAATTTTCTACTTTGGTGTTCTAGCGTTTTCCTATAAATAGGGTGTTTAGGTTAGAATTAAAAATCACACCGAAAGCTGAAGTTTTCTCTATATATTATCGGCGTGATTCTTGTGAGTATTTTGAGTATACTTTGAGTATTGTTAGATGGTGTTTCCTTCAAAGACTATACCCTACGGGTATTCCAAATAGAAATCTTAATCTTTTCGAGGTAAGGGATGTTAATTTCTTCTCAAATGATATTATTTCTTCAATATCATTATCTTTGAAATATTGGTTGAAACTTTTATCAAATTTGGAACTTTTTCATGTCGGGGAGTTACTATTCATGAGTTTCTTATTCACGAGTCTTATTCAGTAAGCGTGAAGATGTTTTTTTATGGAATTTCTATCTTTTGGTGTCAGATTCTTATTCACGTATCTGACTATTCATGAATACATCACTATTCACCTAAAAATGAAAGTTTTTCTTTTAAATCTAAAATATCTATTCGGATACTAAACTTTGATTGTATCCATGTTTTGATCATTCTTGAATTTTACACCCTATGATTATTTTTGAGGTATTTTTGGGCGTGGATAAAACAAAGTACGAATCCTTAATCCTTAATCCTTAATCCTTGTCATTTTGTTTCATTTGGATTCGTTTCTTTAAAAATATTTTCATCATCCTCGGTCTTAAATGATGATATTATTGAATATCTTTGGCCAGAAGTGCAAAGATGAATGATTCTGAAGAATATCTTTGGTCGTAGTAAAAGATGAGCAGTGTTTAGATGAGCATGACCAATCAATGAATATCTTTGGCACTGTAGTGCGAAGATGAATATTTGATTCGGATGTATATTGATTGATGTTACGAGGATAAAAGATGAGCGATGAACTTTTAAATTCATACATGAAGATAGTAGTTTGCATTCTCTACTTAACTCTTACAATGAATTATTATTTCCATTGCGAATATTGATTTAAAATTTGTTGTCTATTGTATTACTATTAGATTTTTCCGTTGAAGACTAACGATAATTTGTTGTATATTATCTTGATCATAATATTCTTTTCTTGGGCTAGTTGAGCTCACCCTTTTCCTTTTTGTTCCATTTTTTTCTTCTCGGGAGGCGATAATATAAGCGAAATGCAGTTGGGGTATAGAATGAAGGTTTTAGAAAAGAATTGTTTAGTAGTCCTCACCATTTTGTAAAATAATGTATCAATAAATGTGATGAGGATTTATTTGAGTATAGATATTATGCAGAAGATAATAATTGTATTCAAACTCACACGCTTTTACGGTTGTAATAATAAAGTTGTAGTTATTTACGTATCTACGATTGACAACTTCGAATAGGTGATGTATACCTATTTTGGGGGCGTCCACAATTAGTATCGAGCTTAGGGATATGATCTCTGGCGGAGATCGGGGAATAGAACTAGGAGGGAGAGACGAGTAAATCCTTCGCTAGTGTGTCCTACCTAAGCTTATTTTTTAGTTGGTCGATATATAAGGATATTATGTGATATATTGATTTTCTTAATTAACCCTTGTTTTATGACGATGATTGAGAATGTCGAATGAGAATATTAACAATGGAAATGAGGCCGTGTGAGACGCCTTTGTACTCACCAACGAGGAGAACGTCAGACAGTGGCAATGTTCCTCCGCAAACAACAACACCACCGAAAGCGATGATGAGCGAGTGGATGTTTAGAAGCTTTTTAGATTCATGCAAAATCGAATTTGAGGAGACTCGTGTTCAAAATACGAGGAGGAAATGATAGCAATTCACGGGGTTGTCACAACCAAGCGATTCGAAGAGTTGGGACCACCGAATTTAAGGGAAAGCCGATCCGATCATGGCGGAAACATGGGTCAAGCAAATTACCAAGATATTCGATGTCTTGGGATGCGGAGAACGAGAGGTTCCATTCGCCACCTTTATGTTCCGTGTGGCGAAGCGGATCATCGTGGTAGATCTCCATGAAGCGTCCATCCAAATCAAGACTCAAGAGTGTCTTGGGAGACATTTCAGAAATTATTTAATGACAAATACTTTCACGAAAGTGTTAAATCGTATGAAGGAAGTGGAGTTCATCGATTAGAACAAAACAACACGGCGGTGTCTCGATGACGAGGCAAAGTTTGCGAGTTATCCGTTTTGCACCTCATTTGGTGGAGAATGAGGAACGTATGACGCGGATGTTTTGAGAGGTTTGAAACCCAAGATACGACAATATCTTATTTCTCATAAATTTTCTCTCTATTCGGATATTGTAAGCATGAGGCTCAATTATTAGGCGAGATAACGAGTACGGTCGGTGAGGACCATAACCGAGGATTGTACGGAGATAGCGGTCAATGAATAATGATAACCAAATGGAGAAAAGAAACAGACGGACAAAAATGGTAACCACTCTGGTGGTAATCATAGCCGTGAAAATAGAAGAAGCGAGTCGGAGGAGATTTTAAAGAGGAGATTTAAACAACGACCGTGTGAAGACGACGGTCTTAAAAGAATCGGTTCTAAGGAAGGAGAACGACCACCAGGTCATATCTTACAAATCTTGGAAAGAGGGACATATCACCAAAGCGCCCACACAGTTCAAGGTATGCTATAATTGTGGAAAGGAAGGACGTATCGCTTCGAGATTATCAGATGTGAAAAACCTAGTTCAATGAGGGACGGTGACTCGAAAAGATTATCCCGAAATGTGACGCCCCAAAAATTAGGTATCGTCGCCACCCATCTTGGGTCGCCACTTACATGGTACATAAATTCAAATCTGACTTACTAATATAAGCTGTCGTGGTGCAATCTGACAAAAACGTGAGTTTGAATACAAATATTGTCTACTAGATATTATACAAAACTCAAAAGGAGTCCTCATTACAACTATTATCACACTATTTCACGAATAGTGAGGACTACTAATCTTATCCTCTGGACCATTACTTCGTTCCCCAACTCGTCTCCAATTTATGTTCTCATTTCACGAGAGAACAAAGTGAAAGAAAAGGTGAAGCTCAACTAGCCCGAAGAAGAAATATTATGACTAAGATAATGCGAATAAATTATCATTAGCCTTCAACGTTGTTAAGCCGATAAAATACAATAGACAACCAGGTTTAATCTGCGTGAATAAGCAATCCATTAAAAGAGTCAAGTAGAGAATAAAGTCTACTATCTTTTAGGTTTTAAAGGTTTTCATCAATTTTTTATCGGCGAGACTCGACAATAATAAACCACCACATCTAATCATCCCTCGCATCACCACGGTCGAGGATTTTCATCAAATTATCAATGGTCACGATCTATCTTAGAATCACCCCCAGTCATAATCATACTAAAAACTATCCATCATTGCATTACGAGCCAATTTGAGGACTTTTGTCACATCATTTATATCAAGTCATGATTATACCGAATGATCCACGGTCATAATCATACTAAGTTCATCTACGCTGCGTAAGTCGAAGATAACATAATATAACATGAGGATGATGACAATGACATAATAATTCAATAAAACAAGTTCAAGAATTATTTAATCCATGAATTATTAACGTCCAAATTGTCAACACGATCTTTGTTTACGTAGAGTAAAATTCAAGAATGATCGGAAGAATATTTCCGTGAAAGATCTTTGGATGAAACGCAAATATCGAGGATATTCTACTAATTTCATGGAGTATAGAAGTCAAAGTTTTAACCAATTTGGGTATAATAAAGAATGGAATAACAAAAGAAATCACCATGCACGTGCGGTACTTGATGTATAAAGTTATTCCAATGAATAATAATAATCTAACCGGTGGGTGAAATTCACAATCGACAGGATGTTCCAACGAGAATAATAAAGATGGAACCGATCCGGTGTAAAACACACGAGATAGGATATTCCAACGGAAATGATAAAGATTTTAACCGGTCCGGTGTAAAAACACATGACGGGATGTTCCAATGTAATAATAAAAAGCGGAACCAGTCCCAAGGTAAAACAACCTGCGAGACGTGGATGTTCCAATGTATAATAGAAGAATGTCACCAAGTATAGAATTAAGCCAAGCGTATCTGAGTTATTCCAATGAATAATAAGCGATGGAATAACATAAGGATTTCACCAAGTATAGGGTATCACAGTATCACAAGTTATGTATAGGGTATGCCACTTTTACGAGTTATTCCAACGAATGATAATGAATGGAATAATGAAGTTCTCTTCAAGAAGAAAGAATAACACCCTTAACCGTAAAAAACCTAATATAGAAGTAGTGAAGTAGCGAGAATACTCTTCTTCTTTCTATAATTTTCTCTATAAACTCTTTTTCTATAATTTCTCTCTCTGTAGTTTCAATGAATTAGTAAGAAAATAATGAAGGAATGAGCTTATTTATAGGAAAATGGAATGTAGTAAGAATTAATCCATGAACTATTCCCGATTGATTTACTTTAATCGTGACGGTCCATATTTAAAGAAAATCTTTTAAATAAAATATAATATATTCTATTTATATAAAAACATTTTACTATGCAAACACTATGCAAAACAACACACTATGCGTAATAAAATATAATATATTACTATTTATAGAATAACTTTAATAAAGTATTCTATTTTATATAAAAGATGTTTACGTTTTATTACGTTAATAATACGAATAAAACAAAACGTCATTATCGCTATAATAATTCATATTATTAATCGTGAATAATGGAATCAAACCGAGTGACTTCTCACATAAAGCATCAATAATCAATACTGGTATATTCTTGTATGCAACCACACGACATCGTACTTTTACTAATGAGGTAGTTCAACAATAAACTACAGTAAAACTTCCGTAGATTATTTTAATAAAATATTTTTGTCGTTTTCTCAATCCGACAATAATTACATTATGGGGTCCACCAATGATTGGTAGTTGTCGAATATTCCTCGCTAAACCTAATATTCTCCGACCAATCGAATATAATATAACCACTGTGATACTTTGCAAAATTTATAAATACTACCCACAACTATAATATTATCTTAAATTCACACCATAATATTAAAAAATTATTTTGACAAAATTTAAATCTTTATTGATAAAATCTGGGGTCTCACAATCTCCTCTCTTATAAAATTTAAGCCCTCGAAATTAGAATTACGATACTGGTATGATAAAGAGATGAGGATACCTTGAATACCTTTATCGTTTAAAAATATTAAATTCATCTTTGAAATCGCTTGAAAGTTTATTCATTAACAATTCATCTTTGCACTACAAAGCAAAGATATACAATCATAAAACCAATAATCTTTGAGGCAGCCTTAATAGTATCACGACCATGAATTATCCATGCACCAATTTTGCCAGGATATTCGTGTTTTCAATTATAGTCATGATTATCTTAGAATAATCCTTGGTCATAATCATACCAAAATCTATCAATGCACTACTACCAAAGATGACTTTTACCACATCCATGAATTAATATTTCATTCTTTGAGACTCATTTCAATAATTAATCCATATCATCGAATCATCCCCGCACTACAGGCCAAGGATATTAGTATCACGCGACCACGAATTATCCATGCACTACTACCAAAGATAATCGTGTATTCATTAAATATCACGACCACAAATTATCCATGCACTACTGCCCAAAGATAATTATGTATTCAATTACTGTTATGATTATACTTAGAACAATCCACGGTCATAATCATACCAAGTCCATCTATGCACTACTTCTGAACCACAGATGACTTTCAACATAATATAAGCGTGAGGATAATGATATAAAGAATCAATCAAATGAGATAAAGGATAAATATTAAACATTTATAATATAATTTATCCAGGATTCAAGAATATCCCATGTTTTCAATCACTTAATAATCTCATAATCTAATATCATTAATATTATAACAATATTTTAATCACTTCTTAAATTTATAAACAATTTATCTTAATTGTTTACGCTTTTACCATATAATGCATTTAATCATTCAAAATGTCATACTCATAAGATATCATCACCAATTATCAAATCTCTCAAAAATATGCATATACTCTATATAGGATTCTTTAAATTATAAAATCTTATTTTCAACTTTTGTTACTTCACATAACATATTTAACTCATATGTTCAGTAATTAAACTATTTTCATGAAAAATACCAAATCAGTCCCAAAAATATTTCTTTTCTGGGATTTAGCATAATATAGTCCCATGATGAAAATATATTTTCTCGAATTTTAAAATTCATTTACTATTTTTCAAAATCAATTTCTAATTAATTTCTTAAGAAATTAGCTACCTCAAGTTTAACTCCAAAAATTCCCAAATCTTGGCAGGACCTTACACATGTTAACGTGAGCTTCTAGTTTAAATTTCATGGTCATCTGAGTTATAGAACTCTTCAGGTTATAGCGTTTTTAAATTTAAAAACCTAAATATTGAAATTGTCATAACTTGCTCATTTTAAGTCGAGAATGAGCTCATTTTTGGACAGGAGGTACTTTTTATACCATATACCTTCATGTCCCAAAAGGCCAGAATTTTTCTCATAATATAAGTGGCCGAAACAGTCCCTTAAATTTTTAAGCGATAGCATTTTTCGAAATTTACAGCTTTGGCCTCCTTTGCTAAAATCAGTCCACACAAAAATCTACAACACCTTTTCCAAGTAATTCCACTTGGATTAGTTAGGTAACTCGTAGATCTAACTCTAGGACTTGACCACATTCAAAAATTCAAAAATAATAGGAGATATGGTCAATTGAATTTCATGTTACGTTTTTCACCAAAATCGATTTTCAACTCTTTGTGATTTCAAAAGAAACTTTCATGTTTTCACATACTAACCAACATAACTCATTATAACACTTACTAATACCACGTATACCCATGATTTTCATTAGTCCAATGCTTTTATTATGACTTTCATCATAATCCACGTAAATGATCCTTTTAGTTGAAGAAATATTTGAGGGTTTAAGAAATGGGTTTTTATCTTTGGAATACAAAAATTCGATTTCACGCTTCTAAGTAGGCTAAAAGTCTTCAAGAATACGTCGGAAATTTATTAATAATAGAAATATCATTCAAAATCTGTGACTCTCATCCAAGACTTGGATAAGACGTCACATTGATACCAATCTGTGACTTCTATCCCTTAACTAGATAGCACCTCACAATGATACCTATAAACTTGCCATCTTCATTCACGATGTTGTCTGATAGAAAGTCCGGCCCGGTGCATTCCACACAAGAAGTCAACAACGAAAGGTTCGGGGGGCTTTTTCTTATGGCTTGATATGATGATGATTAATTTTAGGTTTTGGTTACTTTGAATTAGAGTATATGAGGTTGTTATAAATATAAAAGCTAACAACCTTACGAAAAGCATGATGAGTAGTTAACCAATTGATTCCTAAAAATCACATCAAAGGCAAGTATTTTCAAAAGATAAAATCGACGAATAACGTGAAAATGTTTATTTGAAACAACAAGATTAATAAATAGTGGAGGTAACGAAGGTTTCTCCCAACGAAGTTTCAATAGATAAATCAAAGTCTAATTATTTTTTTTTCTGAGTCAAATTTAAACATTGAACACCACTAGGTAGAATAAAAGAGTGGGTAGAACTTGTATTGAATAAAGTATAGACTTATTTTGATAATTAATTTACCCGTAATAACTTCGTTCGGTTTCTCGAAAACGCCTTCCGCTTAAATTACTGAGTTTGACTTTCTTATAGGGTACATTCCACCCTTAAGTGCTTCTTCACATTCTGATCCATGATTTGAATCATTATTCTCCCGATCCATATCGAATTCGGGTTGACCGCCATGCATGTGGTAATTTCGAATTCGATGTTGGAATCTCTCCAATTCATTGTCCAAAGCAAAGTCCATTTCATCTATTTTGGCTTTATTGGATCTGACGTCTTTTTCTACACTATCAACGCGTTGTCAGCAGCTTTTTACCCATTACATCGTCTATTCTCCTTCGTTCGGTTGTTTCTTCTTTCACCGATCTTTGATTTTTAAATTCTCGATTCCAACTTTAATATCTTACACCACGCCAAAGCGTGATTTTGTTCGAGCATCACATATCGGGTAACCCAATTTTGAATTGTTGTATCCTTTGTTCCACGACCGTTTGCCGCTTCTTCAACTGTTTCTTCTAGCTCACGAACACGATTTTGTAATTCTAAGTTTTGATCATAAATTTCTTCTAACCAATTCTCCTCGGGTTCCTCTTCTTCCTCTTCTTCCTCACTTTCACCGCTACCTCTGCAACTAGCTCGGGTGCAACAATTAGTTCTTCATTTACTACGTGGATATCTCTAATTTGTTCCTCTCGTGACCTTTGCATTAACTTTGATTAGTGATTAAAGGTGTCACAACGGTCACATTCACTCCATTGTGAATATTTTCAATTTGCCATTTCCAAACACCGCCACAACACGAGGGTTAATTAATATATCAAATATTATCCTATACTCGTGACCAATTAAATACCAAATAAACTTAGGTAGGTCATACTAAATAAAGAATTTCCGCCTCTCCCTCCTAGTTCTTATCTCACATCTTAGCAGGGATCATATCCTAAGCTCGATACTGTTGTGGCCGCCCCAAAATTAGGTATCGTCCACCCATCTTGGGTCGCCACTTACATGGTACATAAATTCAAATACAACTTACTAATATAAGCGTAGTACAATACAACAAAAATCGTGAGTTTGAATACAAATATTGTCTACTAGATATTATACAAACTCAAAAAGGAGTCCTCATTACAACTATTATCACACTTTTTTCACGTAATAGTGAGGACTACTAATCTTATCCTCGGACCATTACTTACGTTCCCCGACTAGTCCCATATGTATGTTCTCATTTCACAAGAGAACGGGAAAGAAAGGTGAGCTCAACTAGCCCAAGATGAAATATTATGACTAAGATAATGCGAATAAATTATCATTAGCCTTCAACAATGTTAAACCGATAAAATGCAATAGACAACCGGTTTAATGCGATGGAATAAGCAATCCATTAAAAGAGTCAAGTAGAGAATAAAGTCTACTATCTTTTAGGTTTTAAAAGGTTTTCATCAATTTTTATCATTTGAGACTCTTTTAATAATAAACCACCACATCTAATCATCCCCGTACCACGGCCAAGGATTTTCATCAAATTATCAATGGTCATGACTATCTTAGAATCACCCCCGGTCATAATCATACCAAAAACTATCCATCACCGTGCATTACAGCCATCGAGGACTTTTGTCACATCATTTATATCAAGTCGTGATTATACCGAATGATCCTGGTCATAATCATACTAAGTTCATCTATGCACGTAAGTCAAAGATAACATAATATAACATGAGGATGATGACAATGACATAATAATTCAATAAAACAAGTTCAA
Source organism: Panax quinquefolius (assembly GCA_020205615.1). Taxonomy (NCBI): domain Eukaryota; kingdom Viridiplantae; phylum Streptophyta; class Magnoliopsida; order Apiales; family Araliaceae; genus Panax; species Panax quinquefolius. The sequence continues at coordinate 20,517,716 of CM035151.1, forward strand.
GAATTATTTAATCCATGAATTATTAACGTCCAAATTGTCAACACGATCTTTGCTTTAGTAGAGTAAAATTCAAGAATGATCGGAAGAATATTTCCGTGAAAGATCTTTGATGAAACGCAAATATCGAGGATATTCTACTAATTTCATGGAGTATAAAGTCAAAGTTTTAACCAACCGGGTATAATAAAGAATGGAATAACAAAAGAAATCACCACGTGCATGCGATTGCCATGTAGGCAGGTTATTCAATGTATAATAATAATAACGGAACCAGTCGTCGGTGAAATTACACCGACAGGATGTTCCAACAGAATAATAAAGATGGAACCCGGATCCGGTGTAAAACACACGAGATAGGATATTCCAATGAATGATAAAGAGGCGGAACCGGTCCTGTAAAAAACATGCATGACGGGATGTTCCAACAGAATAATAAAAAAGCGGAACGAGTCCTGTAAAACACACGAGCAGGATGTTCCAATGAATAATAGAGAATGTCACCAAGTATAGGGTAAATCACAGACATACAAAGTTATTCCAATGTAATAATAAGCAATGGAATAACATAAGGATTTCACCAAGTATAGGGTATCGCGTATACGAAAGTTATGTATAGGGTATGCCACTTTTACAGGTTATTCCAATGTAATGATAATGAATGGAATAATGAAGTTCTCTTCAAGAAGAATAGAATAACACCCTTACCGTAAAAGAACCTGAATATAGAAGTAGTGAAGTAGCGAGTAATACTCTTCTTCTTTCTATAATTTTCTCTATATAGCTTCTTTTCTATAATTTCTCTCTGTAGTTTCAATGAATTCGTGAAAAAATAATGAAGGAATGAGCTTCTATTTATAGGAAAATGGAATGCATAAGAATTAATCCATGAACGGTCCAGATTGATTTACTTTAATCGACGGTCCATATTTAAAGAAAAAAATCTTTTAAATAAAATATAATATATTCTATTTATATAAAAACATTTTACTATGCAAACACTACGCAATACTATGCAAAACACTACGCAAAACACTATGCAACACTACGCATAAATAAAATATAATATATTCTATTTATAGAATAACTTTAATAAAGTATTCTATTTTATATAAAAGATGTTTCGCTTTTATTACGTTAATAATACGAATAAAACAAAATGTCATTATCGCTATAATAATTCATATTATTAATCGAATGATAATGGAATCAAACCGAGTGACTTCTCACATAAGCATCAATAATCAATACCAGACAAGTATTTCGCAACCACACGTGACATCTTTTTTTTACTACTGAAAGTAGTTCAACAAGAACCACGATAAAACTTCCGCCGTTATTTTAATAAAATATTTTTTTCGCTTTCTCAATCCGAATAATAATTACGTTATGGGGTCCACCAATGATTGAGTAGTTATACGAATATTCCTCGCTAAACCTAATATTCTCCCACCAATCGAATATAATATAACCACTTGCATACTTTGCAAAATTTATAAATACTACCCATAACTATAATATTATCTTAAATTCACACCATAATATTAAAAATTATTTTGACAAAATTTAAATCTTTATTGATAAAATCTGGGGTCTCACAAGAAAAGTCAAAGTCAACGATTCCGGAAGAAGCGTTTGTTGTGACCGGTCATAATCACGAGGAACCCAAACGAGGTGATCACGGGTAAGCTATTTATAAATTCTTGCGAAGTTTATACCTTACTTGATAATCGATGCTACCCATTTATTTATCTTTTCTGCATGTGCTCAACGTTTAAACTTGACTCCGGAGAAATTAGACTTTGACCTATCTGTGGAAACTCCTTTAGAGAAACTTTCATCACATCCACTGCTTTATAAATCTTGTTTGATTCAAGTTGGCACCATCACCTTACCCATTGACCTTATCTCTTTAAAGATACTTGCTTTTGATGTGATTTTAGGGATTGATTGTTAACTACTCATCATCATGCCAAAATTGATTGTTTTCGTAAGGTTGTTAGTTTTCATATTCCTAACCAACCCATTGTATGCAATTTAAGCAACTAAACCATTAAAATCAATCATCATCATATCTAATCATAAAGCTATTCGCTTATTGAAAAATCGGATGTCGCTTTCTTAGCCCATGTTATGGATTTGAATAAAGACACGCCAAATTTGAATAATATTCCTGTTGTTATTGACTTTCCCGACGTATTTCCGAAGAACTTCCTTGCTTCCACCCCGAATGTGAAGTTGAATTCTTTATTGATCTTGAACTCGGTATAAAGCCCATTTCTAAAACCCCATATCGAATGGCTCTATTGAACTTCAGAGTTAAAGGTCCAACTACGAATTGTTGGACATCGGTTTCATCTCGGCCCTAACATCTCCTCGGGGTGCTCTGCTTTATTCAGTAAAGAAGAAAGACGGAGTATGCGACTTTCAGATTGACTATCGGAATTGAACCATGTCACCATCAAGAATAGGTATCCTCACCTCGTATTGATGACTTGTTTGACCGACCCGATTAGAGGGCACAATTCTTTTCAAAAATCGATCTTCGCTTACGGATATCATCAAATGAAGATTAGAACCGAGGATATTCCAAAGACGCTTTTAGAACTCCTGATGACGGCATTATGAATTCTTAGTCATGTCTTTTGGATCGACTAATGCTCCTCGCGGCTTTCATGGATATGATGAACCAGAGTATTTAAGGAATATTTGGATCGGTTTGTTGTTGTCTTTATTGATGACATCCTTATATATTCCAAAAGTCGTGAAGATCATGAACACCATTTGAAGTTTGGTACTCGAAAGGCTTCGTGAAAACAAACTAAATGCCAAATTAAAGAAATGCGAGTTACGGCTTGAGGAAGTAGCATTCCTTGGGCACGTGGTGTCGAAAACATGGAGTATCTGTTGATCCGGCCAAGATTGAAGCAATCTGAAGTTGGAGCAACCAAGTCGGTGGATCAAGTACGTAGCTTTTGAGCTTAGTTGGTTATTATCGGAGATTCGTGGAAGGGTTTTCTCGAATCACTACTCCATTAACTCAATTAACTCGGAAGGATACAAAATTCGCTTGGAGCGAAGAATGCGATAAAAGTTTCCAAGAGCTTAAGAGGAGACTTATTTCTAAGACTGTTCTAACAATACCATCCGGTTCGGATGGATTTGTTATCTACAAATGATGCTTCGAGCAAAGGGTTAGGATGTGTTCTCATGCAACGTGGGAAAGTCATAGCTATGCCTCGCGACAACTTAAAGAGTATGAGAGGAATTATCCTACTCATGATCTAGAGTTAGCGGCAATCGTTTTATGCTAAGATATGGAGGCACTATCTATATGGGGAGAAAGTGGAGATATATTCGCACCATAAAAGCCTTAAATATTTCTTCACTCAAAAAGAACTCAACACGCGACAAATGACGTTGGCTCGAGCTATTGAAAGACTACGACCACATTATTCAATACCATCCCGGAAAAGCGAACGTGGTAGCCGACGCGTTGAGTAGAAGATCATATGCGAGAACGAGTGCGATGATGTCAAGTATACGACAGAGCCAACTTTAATAGAAAAAGTTAAGGTTGCTTGAAGCCACCGGCCCGGAAATGATGCGTGGGAAGAAGAAAGTACAAGAAGGAGCTATTCCTAAGCGAGAATTGATGAAAAGGAATACTTGAGTCCACTCTAGACTTTGTGTTCCTAACGACTTCGATTTAAAGTACAAGATTATGATGGAGGCACACAATACACCATTTGCAATCCATCTTGGAAGTACTAAAATGTATCATGATCTTCGACATACATTTTGGTGGAACAATATGAAGAGAGATTGCAAAGTTTATCTCAATGTGTTTAACTTGTCAACGCCAGAAAAGTGAGCATCTAGTACCTAAGGGTCCGTTGCAACCACTTGAGATTTCGAAATGGAAGTGGGAACACATTACCATGGATTTCACACGGGTCTTCCTACGGTTTCTCGTGGCATCAATGCTATTTGGGTTATTGTTGATAGATTAACCAAGTCCGCTCATTTCTTGCCGACGATCTGGAGACTTATTCACTGAACGTCTTCTTTATATATATGCGTGAATGAGATTGTGAGGTTAGATGGCATGCCCAGTATCCATAGTTTCGGATCGTGACCCAAGATTCACTTCAAGATTTTGGGTTAGCTTGCAAAAAAAGCTATGCAGATTTACGATTGATTGGCATACCATCCTCAAACCAGACGGACAATCGAAAGGACTATTCAAACTCTTGAAGATTTATTAAGACTCGTGTCCTGACTTCAAGGGCGATTGGGATAAGTATTTACCATCAGTGGAATTCTCCTACAACAACAGTTATCGAGCAAGTATAGGTGTAGCTCCATTTGAAGCATTATATGGACGAAAGTGTCGCTCTCCAAAGATGTTGGGACGAGGTGGGTGAAGCTAACACCGTTGGGACCCGAGTTGATACGTATGACTATGGAAAAGATCCAAATGATTCGACAACGATACAAAACCAAGACAAGATCGACAAAAGAGTTATGCGGATCTTCATCGAAAGGGCGTGGAATTTAGTGTAGGGATCGTGTATTGTTGCGAGTTGCTCCATGGAAGGGAGTTACAAGATTTGGGAAGAGAGGAAAGCTCAATCCACGATTTATTGGTCCATTTCAAATTCTTGACCGAGTAGGAAATGTAGCCTATATAGACTAGCGTTACCTCCGAGTATGTCTCGTGTTCATAATGTGTTTCACATATCCGCCGTAAAATATGTGAAAGACCCAAACCACGTTATCGAGTTAGAACCCATGACGATATAGCCAAGACTTAACGTATGAGAGAGGTACTTGTCAAGATCTTAGATAGGAAGGAGCATGTCCTACGCTAAGAAAGGTCATACCACAAGTTAAAGTTTTGTGGAGGAATCATGCTATAGAGGAAATGACACGGAATTGAAAGCGGAAATGAAAGCGAGGTATCCTCACCTTTTCAAACACCAGTATCGTCGTCGTCGATTCGAGGACGAAATTTCATAAGGAGGGAGGTTGTAAGACCCCAACTTATTATTAATGAAATTTAATTTTCTATTTATTATTTTGAAATAAGAAGGGTTGATGTGATTAATGTGGATAGTTAGGGGTAAAATACGCAAATACTTCAAAATAAAGCAAGTGGTTATAAAATATTCATTGTTGTTTGGGAATATTCGTTTGGTCGTGGAATATTAAATGACTGTTCGGAATATTCGTATTTACGGTAGCGACCAATGTATATGGGCCCCATAACTGAAAGCGATTGGATGAAGAAAACGAAAAATATAAGTGGTTTAAAAATAACTTGGCGTAGTTGTTACTGTTAATATTGTTAAAATAATTCGATGGTTAAAACACGATGCTGCCAGGTATTGCACCAATTTATTATGAATTATCAAGTTCAAGCTTCAAAATAATTGATTTTTGGAAGTTTAAAATATTTTAAATAATAAAACGTTTTTGTTTTGTTTTGTGGGCTACAACACGTGCATAATGAAATGAGATCGAGATCTAGGAAGGTGGGCGTAGAAATCTTAATATATATATTAATATTATATTAAATTTTCTACTTTGGTGTTCTAAGCATTTTCCTATAAATAGGGTGCTTAGGTTAGAATTGAAAATCACACCGTAAACTCAAGTTTTCTCTCTATATTATCGAGCGTATTCTTGTGAGTATTTTGAGTATACTTTGAGTATTGTTAGACGGTCGCAAGTTCCTTCAAAGACTATACCCTAGATTCCAAATGAAATACTAATCTTTCGAGGTAAGGATGTTAATTTCTTCTCAAATGATATTATTTCTTCAATATCATTATCTTTGAAATATTGGTTGAAACTTTTTATCAAATTTGGAACTTTTTCATGTATGGGGTTACTTATTCATGAGTTACTATTCACGAAGTTACTATTCATGAGTTACTATTCACGAGTTACTATTCACGAGTACTATTCATGAAGCGTGAAGATATTTTTTTGTGGAATTTCTATCTTTTGGTGTCGGAGTTACTATTCACGTATATAGCACTATTCACGTATACGGCACTATTCACGAATACATCACTATTCACCGAAAAATGAAAGTTTTTCTTTTCGTCTAAAATATCTATTCTGGATACTAGCTTTGATTGTATCCATGTTTTGATCATTCTTGAATTTTACACCCCTATGATTATTTTTGAGGTATTTTTGGACGTGGATAAAACAAAGTACGAATCCTTAATCCTTAATCCTTAATCCTTAATCATTAATCCTTGTCATTTTGTTTCACTGGATTCGTTTCTTTAAAAATATTTTTCATCATCCTCAGTCTTAAATGATGATATTATTGAATATCTTTGGCCTGTAGTGCAAAGATGAATGATTTCTGAAGAATATCTTTGGCCGTAGTGCAAAGATGAATTCTGTGTTTAGATGAACATGACCAATCGATGAATATCTTTGGCACAGTAGTGCAAAGATGAATATTTGATTCCGGATGTATATTGATTGATGTTACGGGGATAAAAGATAGACGATGAACTTTTAAATTCATACATAGAAGATAGTAGTTTGCATTCTCTACTTAACTCTTCTAATGAATTATTATTTCGCTGCGAATATTGATTTAAAATTTGTTGTCTATTGTATTCTATTAGATTTTTTTCCGTTGAAGACTAACGGTAATTTGTTGTATATTATCTTAGTCATAATATTCTTTATCGGGCTAGTTGAGCTCACCCTTTTCCTTTTTGTTCTATTTTTCTTCTCGTGGAGGCGAGAATATAATGAGTACGCAGTCTGGGTATGGAATGAAGGTTTTAGAAAGAATTGTTTAGTAGTCTTCACCATTTTTGTAAAATAATGTATCAATAAATGTGATGAGGATTTATTTGAGTATAGATATTGTCTAGAAGATAATAATTGTATTCAAACTCACAATTTTACGGTTGTAATAATAAAGTTGTAGTTGTTTCTGTACCATGTATTGACAACTCAGAATAGGTGATGTATACCTATTTTGGGGGCGTCACATGCACCATATTATATATCTGATTAAAAGAATTATTACTAATAATTATTTTTGTTTATATTATTTCTCTTATTCTAAAAAAAAGAAAAAGTAGCACCTTTATCAAAATTGTATTTTTGATGTTAAAGGGTACACAGTACGTTTCTCTGGCAAACTGAAGGGATCGAACTAAGAACGAACCGGCTATATCGACGATTTTTTCTGTCGTTATAGCATATAAAGTCGATGTCAATTCGTTTTTAATTTATTCTTTTCAGTTCACTGGAGAGAGCCGGGCAAAGGGTACGAACTTTATAAATAATACCATTATCTAAATGTCATTTGTGTGTAAATGGACAAACAATATGGGACAAAAAGAACGTGTATATACAGAAAGTTTGTATTTATAATATACATAATTAATAAGACTCATCTTTACATGGAAAGATACGCGTCTCATTAGAAAATAACAATGTGCTAACGGCTAACAACTTGCATGCATAAAAAGTTGTACTCCCTGTCCCATAGTTATAGGTTAATTTAAGTGTACTCTCTTACTTATCACACTGAAACTCTCAACTTCATTGATTGACGTGTACTGACCATTAAAGTCCATAACCATAAAACTTTAACGAAAAAGAATACAACAACATTAAATGTGATGATAAAAATAATGACATTGAGTGTCGTTTCTTCAAAAAAAGAGTAATGGTTGAATATTTATTATAAGGGCATAAAAGTAAAACAATGAACCAACTAAAATTTATAAATAGTAAGTAGCCTATATATTAGGATATATTAAAATAGAAAATCAGTCTATAACTATGGAACGGATGGAGTATTAAAAAGTTTTTAAGGCATTTTTCACAGTTATTAATTTCTTTTCATTTCAATTTTTTCTTCAATTACTTTATTTATGTACCTAGTGTGGCTGCACATGCAAAAACACACATTAGTATATTCACAAAGAAAGAAAGAAAAATAAAGAGTAATACTACGATTAAATTATATTCGTGTGACTAAAAATTAGATTCGAACTCAATTCTAAATATAAACGATTTAAATATGAATAAATTTTAAAGTTTGATTCGAGATCAAATTTTATTTAATACTCCATAAATTTTATTAATCAAATTCGAGCAACCCAATATATACTCGGTTCGACTTGGTTCATGATAGAATATATGTGATTATTCTCATTATTATTGTAAATATTTTAGGATATTATTCTGTTGTAAAATCATACCGTTTCCTTATTCTTAGCCTAACTTGTAGGCATAATATTTGTTTATACTTTGTATATATTACCAACGGATGAATGAGAAAAGATTAAGGGATTATATTATTATATGGTATCAAAGCCCTAGTTTTCTTCCTCCCTGCCTTTTGCCATATTCTTCTTCCCTGTATCAATGGCTGACTCAAAACTCCATCCCGCCACTACCGTCACCAAAATCAAAACAGCCATCCCCATCACTCTCGATCTCGAAAGCGTACCAATACAACAATCGGGCAACTCTCTTCAAGCTCCATGCTCACTTTGACCTCGTCCTTGACCACCTCATCCCTCCTACGGAAGTTGTCGCCGTCAAGACGGATGCCGAAACAATGACTTGGCAGAGGATCGATGCCATTGTCACGCAATGGATTTATAGCATGGTTTCTTTGGATATTCTCAACACTATCATTGATCCGAATGATACAGCAAAAGATGCTTAGAACCGTGTAGCAGATTTGTTCTAAGACAACAAGAATACGAGGGCCGTTCACCTTGAAACCCAATTCACCAACACTCACCTTCGAGACTTTCCCAATGTTGCACGATATCACAATGACTTAAAGTGTCATTGATCAATCGCCAACGTGGGAGCAAAAGTATCCGACGAGCGCATGGTTCTCAAAATGATTTGTGGCTTGACAGAAGCTTACGCGGGGTTCGTCACCATAATTCAACACCGCAGTCCTCTTCCGACCTTTGCACAAACCCGTTCGATGCTTTCATTAGAAGAGGAAAGCATGAAACAACGTGCCGCTCTTGAATCCGGTTCGGATTCCGCTTTGCTTATGCATTCAACTAATGATAATGTTTCTAGTGGCAATAATTCCAAACAGCAGCAAGCAAATGCAATGGGCATAATAATTTGATGGCAAAAATTATGGTGGTCGTGGTGGTAAGGCAGCCCACTGCATGATGGTCGTGGTGGCCGTAGTGGCAACCGTGGTGGATCTCGTGGCGGGGGACAACAGCGACATTTAGCACCGTCATGGCCGCAACAATGGGCTTCCATGCCTCCTTGGGCTCCCTGGTCACCTCCCACTTGGGCTAGCCCACCTTGCCCATTTCCCACTACAGGGCAGATCCGTCAATCATCTACAAAAGGAGTTCTTGGGACTCAACCTTCCTAAGCCCACTACACTAAGAAGCAAATGACCCAGTGTGAATTATGAACCTCTGAGACATTGATGCGGCTATTACACTCTCTCCCTCCATCAACCGGATGACAATTGGTACATGGATAACGGTGCCACCTCACACACGATCGCTAATCATGGTACTCTCGCTCTTATTTTAATTTGAGCAAACATAATGGCATTATTGTTGGTAATGGTCATACAATTTCGATTCTTAGTTATGGAAGTGCCTCACTAACCCAAACAAATCCACCTTTGACGCTTAAAAATGTGTTGCATGCACCTAAACTCATTAAAAACCTCATCTCACTTCGTCAATTTACTAATGATAATATGGTGTCTGTTGAATTTGACCCATTTAGATTTTCTGTGAAGGATTTACAGACGGGGAAGCACCTAATGAGATGTGATAGCTCGGGCGATCTCTATCCCTTCACCAAACTTCGGGGCACACCACCTTCAGCTCTACCTTCTGCTTTTCCTGTTCTTTCTTTTGATTTGTGGCATTCTCGTTTAGGGCACCCTGGAAGTGCCGTTTTGAATTCTCTTCGTAGTAGCAATTTTATTAAATATAATAAGGCTCGCAATTCTTTTTGTTAGTCTTGTCCTCTTGGAAAACACATTAAGTTGTCATTTAATGATTCTCGTTCTTTTACTATTATGCCATTTGATATAATTCACTGTGACTTATGGACATCTCCTATATTAAGTTCATCTCCTATATTTAATGATTCTCGTTCTTTTTTTTGATAATTATAGTAATTTCTTGTGGACTTTTCCTATGTCCAGAAAATCACAAGTTTATTCCATTTTTTTATCATTTAGAGCATATATCAAAACTCAATTCGAAAAAGAAATTAAACAATTTCAATGTGATAATGGCCGTGAGTATATGAAATGGTCCCTTTCTTGAAATTTTGTGAATTAAATGGTATGTATTTTCGCTTCTCCTGTCCCCACACCTCTCCTCAAAATGTTAAAGCCGAACGAAAAATAAAAACTATCAATAACATGGTTCGTACTTTACTTGTTCATGCTTCCATGCCACCCTCCTTTTGGCCTCATGCTCTCGAAATGACAACGTACCTTCTAAATATTCTTCCTTCCAAGATATTACGCTACTACTCTCCTACTCAAATTCTTTATGGAAAAACTCCAGATTATACCCATCTTCGAGTTTTTAGATGTTTGTGTTACCCTTTATTTCCTTCCACCACCATCAATAAATTACAAGCCCGTTCGACTCCATATGTCTTCTTAAGCTATCCGTCAAACCATCGGGGTTATAAATGCTATGATATTTCGAATCGAAAAATTATTATTTCCCGATTCTTTTTGATGCCATCTAAATTTTTGATGAATCTAAATTTTCTTTTTCGACACTTCATACTCCTTCTTCTACCTCCTATGAATTTTTAGATGATGGTTTGCATCCCCATATCCTTCATCAATTGCATGCCCCTACCTCATTAGATCTACAGACTCACCGGTCCACTTCCCTCTTTGAGCCTCCCTCTTCGCCCCACACAAACATCCTCCCATTCCTCCCGGCCAAGCGTTGCAACCTGACAAATTCTCCTCAAATTTCACTCACTCCCCTTTTCCCACTGCCACGCCAAACCCAACATCCATTCACCCAGGTCCAATTTCCACTACATCTATTCGCCCTCCTCTTCCAGCCCATCGAATGAGAACTAGGAGTTAACATGGTATCCACAAGCCCAATCCTAAATACCATAACTTAAGTGCGCTCTCGACCACTACCTCTATTTCTCCTATACCCCGCAACCCCGTGAGTGCACTTAATGACCCGAATTGGAAATTGGCCATGCAGGATGAATATGATTCTCTTATTCAAAATAAGACGTAGAAATTAGTACCTATTCCATCTGATGTTAATGTTATTCGTTCAATGTGGATTTTTAGAAATAAAAAGAAATCTGATGGTTCTTTTGAGAGGCATAAAGCCCGTCTTGTAAGTGATGGCAGGTCTCAAAAAGTCGGAGTGGATCAGATGATGATATCGTTCAAATTTTGCTTGTTAAACCGCCACTATTCAGACATTTTGAGCATCAGATTATCCAAATCTTGGGTCATTCATCAGTTGGATGTTAAAAATGCATTTCTTCATGGTAATCTAACTGAAACTGTTTATATGTATCAGCCTTTGGGTTTCAAGGATGTAGTTCATCCTGACTATGTCTGCTTGTTGAAGAAATCACTCTATGGTCTTAAGCAAGCCCCTCGTGCATGGTATCAACGCTTTGCAGACTATGTGGCCACTATTGGTTTCTCTCACAGTGTGTCCGATCATTCCTTGGTCATCTACAAAAATGGATCTGACATTGTGACGCCCTCAAAATAGGTATACATCACCTATTCTGAGTCGTCAAATACATGGTACGGAATACAAATACAACTTAGTAATACAATTGTCGTGTACAATACGACAAAACATAAGCTGTGAGTTTGAATACAAATATTGTCTACTAGAGATTATACAAACTCAAAAGGAGTCCTCATTACAATTATTATCACACTATTTCACAGAATAGTGAGGACTACTAATGCTATCATCTGGCCCGTCACTCCGCTCCCCGACTAGTCTACTCTCGCTACGCTCTCATTTCACAAGAGAACAATGAAAGTAAAAGTGTGAGCTCAACTAGCCCAAAGAGGGAAATATTATGACTAAGATAATGCGAATATATTATCGTTAATGTTCAACAAAAGTTAAACCGATATAATATAACAACCATCAAGTTTAATCTGCAATGAACAAGCAATCCATTAAAAGAGTCAGTAGAGAATAAAATCTACTATCTTTTATGATTTAAAAGGTTTTTTCATCACTTTTATCGCCGGGACTCGACAATAAATAATCCACATCTTCGAATCACCCCCACACTACTACGGCCAAGGATATTCTTTAGTATCACGACCACAATTATCCATGCACTTACGGCCAAGAATATTTGTGTATTCATTAATGGTCATGATCATACCAACAACTGTCCCATCAATGCACTTTAGGGTCAATGAGGACTTTTACCACATCATTTGTAACATCACGGTCATGATTACAAATCAATAATCCTTGGTCATAATCATACCAACTCCATCTATGCACTACGCACCACGTATGACTTTCAAAAAAATATAAACATGAGGATGATGACAATGATATAAGAATTCAATAAAACAAGTTCAAGAATTAATTTATACATGAACTAATAATGTCCAAATTGTCAACATGATACTTTGCTTTGTAGAGTAAAATTCAAGAATGCCCGTAAGAATATTTCCATGAAAAATATCTTCGGATGAAGCGCAAAATATCGAGGATATTCTACTAATTTCATGGAGTATAAAGTCAAAACTTTAACCAACCGAGTATAACAAGGAATGGAATAACAAAAGAAATCACCAGGCATGCGATAGACGCGCATGCATGTGTTATTCCAATGTATCAATAATAAATAACGGAATCGGTCCCACAGAAAACGCATGCATGTGATATTCCAATGTAATAATAAAGACAGTAATCCAGTCCCAAGTAGAACGCATGCATGTGATGTTCTAATGTAATGATAAAGAATAGAACAATGTAAGAATTTCACCAAGTATAGGGTAGCCCACGTATACAAAGTTATTCCAATGTAATAATAAAGAATGGAATAATGTAAGTTCTCTTCATAGATAAGAAAGAAATAATACTCCCTACCTTTAGAAAAAACTAGATCTTCGGAATAGTGAGGTAGCGGACTTTCTTCTTCTTTCTATAATTTCTCTCTATAATAATCGCCTAAAGCTTTTGTGAATTGGTGAGAAATGAAGGAAGAATGAGCTTCTATTTATATAAAAATATAGTTTCGATAATCAGACGCTTTTGGGGCTCGAAAATTACAAGACAATACCTCCAACTTTTCCTTTATTTTTAATTTAGTCATGGAAGTATTATCAAACTTGCACCATCTCCCTAATAGTAAATAATGTGATTCAATAGTAAATTATGTGAATCAATAGTTCTAAACATGTGAAAATACGAATTACAAGATAAGACTCCATTTTTAACTTAGTCATGCAAGTATTATCAATCTTGCACCAACTCCCTAATAGTAACAAGAATGTGAAATAATAGTATACACATGTGAATAAATAGTTATAATCATGTGAAATAATAGCAATCAATTGCTCATTTATCCTGGTTAAATACTTCGATTAATCAATATAACCTCCGACATCAATTATTATCGAAATAATTATCGATTTTCACTAACACAAATAATTTCAACACAATGAAACCATTTTTATCAAAAATATAAATTTTGAAATTTCAAGTTTGATTTTCCCAAAAAAGTCAACTGTTGACTTTTGACCAAATAGTGAATTCGGAAAATTTTGTGTTTATAAACTATTTTTACTAATTTCATCGTTCGAACTCAAATATCACGTCCGCCTCCAAATTCAACTCCCGAACACAACTTTAATTTTAATAACATTCATCATTAATATTATAACTCACAATATTTATCAACCGTGTCGCTTCTGTGAAAGAGGGCTTTCCAATAAGGATTTCTCCCTATTGGGCGCCGCAATTAGGTGACCAAACCTCTCCTCGACGGTAAACTTCAGACATATCAGAATATTGCAATTTAATAATATGAATAACTTTGTCGTCTCAATTATTGATTTAATAAAATAACATATTATGCGATGATGATACTACGATAATAATCGAATCAATAATACGAGAAATATGATCAAAAATTCTTGTCGTAGCAATAATTGAGTATAACCGAGTGACTTCTCACGTAAGCATCAATAATCAATACAATGAGCTACTACGCAACCACGCCAGACATCGTATTCTTTTTTTACTACTAACTGAGTAGTTCAACGATTAATTCAGAAAACTTCCGCCGTTATTTTCATAAAGTATTTTATCGCTTTCTCAATCCGACAATAATTTCGTTGTGGGGTCCACCAATGATTGTGCCAGTTGTTTAATATTCCCCGTTAAAACGAATATTCCCCACCAATCGAATATTATATAACAACTTCACAGATTTTGCAAAATTTATAAATATTACCCACAACTATAACATTATATCAAATCCACACCATAATATTCAAAAATATATTTCGAGAAAATTTAATCTTTATTCAAAAAGTTGGGGTCTTACACACAGCCTCCTCCGATGCTCTTCGATTATCTATCATATCTCTTCTCAGTTCCGAGTTGGCAATGAAGGATTTGGGACAATTGAGTTATTTTCTGGGTATTGCAGTCACCCAGACTGCCCATGGCCTTTTTCTCTCACAGACAAAATATGCCGAGGAAATACTTGAAAGAGCTGGTATGACAGGTTGCAAGCCATGTCCCACTCCTGTTGACACAAAGGGAAAACTCAGTGTTTCTACTGAAAAGCCTTATGAGGACCCAACTAAATATCGCCAATCTAGTCGGTGCTTTGCAATATCTTACTTTTACCAAAGCCGATATCTCCTATGCGGTTCAACAGTATGCTTACATATGCGTGATCCGAAAGTCGAGCACATGGATGCTCTCAAGCGATACTACGCTATATTCACGAACGATTAATTATGGTTTGATCAGATAAGTCTAAACTTGACTCTCTCTTTCTTATACTTGATCTTTGATTGGGGTGGTTTGTCGACACGCCGCCGCTCCACCTCTAGTTATTGTTCATTCATCTATGATAACCCGATTTTATGGTCCTCTAAACCAAGAACCCACACTATCTAAATCAAGTGCCGAATTTGAATATCGAGGGTTTGCCAATGTTGTCTCCGAATCGTCTTTGGATCCGAATTTACTCCTGGAACTTCATTGTCCGGTCCACAAGGCAACACTTGTATATTGCGATAATGTGAGTGCAATATACCTCTTCGGCAATCCAGTACAACGTCAACGCACTAAACATATTGAGATGGACATTCATTTTGTTCGTGAAAAGGTAAAACGTGGCGAAGTGCGTGTCCTTCATGTTCCGTCACGTTATCAGATTGCCGACATATTTACCAAAAGGCTCCCGCACATTCTTTTTGATGACTTTCGGGACAGTCTAAGCGTTCGACAACCTCCTGCTTCGACTGCGGGGGTGTGATAGAATATATGTGATTATTCTCATTATTATTGTAAATATTTTAGGATATTATTCTGTTGTAAAATCATACCGTTTCCTTATTCTTAGCCTAACTTATAGGCATAATATTTGTTTATACTTTGTATATATTACCAACGGATGAATGAGAAAAGATTAAGGGATTGTATTCTTTTGGTTCATTCTCTAACTACGATGACAAAAAATTACTACAAAAAAATGGATGCAAAATGATGTATCAAATTATAATTAGTAGATGTCTATACATGGGTGTGTCCAATAGTTATAAACAATAACTACCATTCATATCATCTTTTTGTATCCAATTTTTAATCACTAAAATATTATTGAACTAATAATTACAGACAGTCAATATCGGCCCTGGGCTAAAGCCCAAGGTGCCCGGGCTTTAGGCCCAAAAATTTTTAGGGCCCCCTTAAATAATTTTTTCCTTTTATTAATTAAATAGAATACTTAAATATTAAAGCAAATAATTGATCTGTAATATTCTACATATACTGATTATTGTAATATTCTACATATTTAAAGCATGTAATTTGTACAAAATAATTTAATTATTATGTACCTAGGGGTTCATCATCAGATTAAGTTTTTTGGGTTTTTTTAATTTTTTGGGAGTAATGTTAAACTCTTAATAAAGGAGGCCCTATTTGGTAATTACTTTTTGACTTAGTGATAATGTGATATCTAAATGATGCTTTGAAAATATTGAAATTGTCGGTTATTATATTTGATATTCTTTCGTATTGATGCTCTTTTGTTCAGAAAAAGTTCTTCCTTTTTTATGTCTATCTTAATAGCAATTCGCAAAAGGCCTATTTTTTTTTTGTCCGCTTTAGGGCCTTCAAAACTCAGGGCCGGCCCTGCAGACAGTAATATGCGTGGAAAGTTTGTATTATATAATATGGGAACTGATATTTTCACATAAAAAATTGATATTTTCACATAATTTCTCTCACATGAATAATAAATTTGTCTTACCTCCATGTGAAAAAGACTCGTATAAAAATATTATTTTAACACGTGAAAATATCAATTTCTATAATATATACCACAATTAATATGTACAACAATATAATATATATACGTAAAGAGTGCAATTATCAATTAAGGGATGCATATGTCAGTACATATTCTTATACGGTATACCTCGTGTATACATTAAAATGTAAAAGTATATAAATTTCTGTATATACAAAATATGCAAAGCAATACTACTAATTTTTTTTGTTAGAAATTGTTGAGCTCCTAATAATTATTATTATTATTAATGACCTGAGGAGAGCATAGACCAGGTACTGTTTCAAAATATAAAATAATAAATCATAGTTCATGGTACTGAAAATTATTAACGCAGTGAAACTTGATTTTACTACCTGAAATTTATATTTATATTTATTAATTTTTCGAAGGTTTGGTATATATTTTCTTAATTTCTTTTTGTATGCATGTTTTATTATGTTCAGCTATGAATAGAGTCAATTTATTTTTATAGAATATATTGACTTGCAATCTCTGCTGGCTTTTTTCTAATGATAAATGGAGCACATGCTCTATGCAATTATAACTTGAATAATAATTTCCTTGAAGGCTCCCACCAATTGTTGGGCTCAATAATTTCAAGAAGTGTGAATTTTTTTAAAAATAATATACATATTTGCCAACTTTAATATTATAATATTTATTATTATGAAAGGAAAAAAAACAAAGAATCCATATCCTTTAGTGTGATAAAATTTGAAGAGAAATTTTCAATAAAATATAATATAATAAATTATAAAATTAAATAATGTTCATATATTGTTTACAATAATATTTTTTGAGACTTCATAACTTGAAATTGGTGCATGGTATCTCATTTTCAATAACTATAAAATATCATGTTCATTAATGTAAATTACTAAACAATCATTTATCCATTAATTTTGATTTTTTTTTATGGGTCAAAATTATTACAAAAATATTATAATAGCCTCATTTTAAATAATTACAAAAATTCATAAACAAATATTAAATTTGTGAAATCATAAAAAAGAAAAATTATATTATGCTTTAAAGAATTTTTCTTTGATATTTTAACGTTGTGACTAGATGACTGAAAAAGAAAAATAGAGTTGGTACAAATTTAAAATATTCACTAATTTTTTTTAAGTAAACACTATATAGAGGGGAGAAAGGAGTACAAATTGACGCCCATTTAAATTCAATGGGGGTCAAGTACTCCCTCCACCCATGAATTAATCCTTTCATTGTCACATTTGTTTGCTTAGTCATTAACTAGCTCATTATCTAAACACCATAACAATAAAAAGATAAAAATATTTAAATCTAACGTGATTAATTACGGTATAACCAAAAAGAACAAAAATAATAATCGTAATTGTGTACTTATTACAGGTGCGGTCTAAATTTTGGGGGTCTCAAGTTAAATTGGGATTTTTTTTTAATCATTCAATATTAAATTAAATTAATATCTATAATTTTTTTTAATTAGAATTTCATTTTTCTTGTTCTTTTAGATGTAAAATTATTGATCAAACTTTTATAATCAATTTTCTCTGACATATTATTTTCAATTGATAATATCGTTAATCCACTTAATTTTTCTCGGGCCATTTGGGGACCTTCTCAATTTTGAGGGTCTCAAGTCATTACTTAAATAACTTAACATATGGGTCGACCCTGACTTATTATAAGAATTCATTATATTTATACGGTCATAGTGAATCTTCAAACCACAAAAATAATAGGAGAACATTATTATTTTCATGAGTTTTTTATATTTTTACATAATATAAAAGTAAGATCCGGTTTTTTCTCACTATATGAAAATATCAAAAACACATACGCAGAAATATCAATTTCCAAATAATATAGTTGAATGCATAGCTATAAATAATGATACTTGAATTTGTCACAAGACTTGCATGCAAGTTACAAATTTATGGTCTGCTGCAAAGGCTCAAAATTGCCACTTTTTGCATGATATGTTCATTGTTCAATAATTAAAAACAAATTATTTTTACTCGATTCAAACCCTACCTAAAGTGTGATGTACTTTAGTCAAACTTCCTAAACTTGCCTCCCCCACACAATCAGATTCCTTCATCTTCTGTCCTATTTTACCTAGAGAACATTTATTCAACCTTTTTAATTATTTATTCCAACCATTTTGTTCTCATTCTCTTCAAATAGTACTAAAAAAATGATTTCTTAAATCCAATCAAGATGGTCAAAATTACTTTTTTTAATACTAGTTGTATTGATGTATGTACATTGTACAACTCTTTTCTTTTAGTCCGATAATTTGTTCGTTATTTAATTTCATGCACTATATATTTTTTTTTATCATTTCTAAAGATGCCCTCCCTCCCCCTGCTGCACATCCAAATGCAAAGTAAATCCCAAACACCAGAGACCAAAATCAAGAACCCATTTTGAGTAAAAAAATCAAAATTCCAGACAATAAAAAAACAACCCTCAATTCTTTACCAAAACCCAAATCTCAAAACATCCAAAAAATCAACCATGATTTGAATCCAATCCATCAAACACTCCCACAAAAATGGGTTTACCCACAAAACCCATTTCCTTTCTCTTTCTTTTCCTCTTCATCTTTATCAATCTTGAGCTCATTTTGCTAACAAAATCAGCATCTGATTACAACACCTTGGTATACAAAGGTTGTGCAACGCAACCTTTATCAGATCCAACTGGGATTTCCTCCCAAGCTATTTCAGCACTTTTTGGAACTTTAGTTTCCCAATCTTCAAAATCAATGTTCTTTAAAACCACAGCTGGGAGTTCCCAAACAACAATCACTGGCCTATTTCAGTGTAGAGGTGATTTATCAAATATTGACTGCTATAACTGTGTGAGCAGACTTCCAATTCTCATTGACAAGCTTTGTGGGGAGCCTGTTGCAGCAAGAATCCAGCTTTTGGGCTGCTATATGCTCTATGAAGTTGCTGGATTTGCTCAAATTTCTGGGCTAGAAATGCTGTACAAGACCTGTGGAGGAACAAATGTGGGTGGGAGTGGATTTGAAGAGAGGAGAGATACTGCATTTTCAACAC
The DNA here is from genome assembly GCA_020205615.1 of Panax quinquefolius. NCBI lineage: Eukaryota > Viridiplantae > Streptophyta > Magnoliopsida > Apiales > Araliaceae > Panax > Panax quinquefolius. Next base: position 20,537,359 of record CM035151.1, read on the forward strand.
TAGAGAGTGGGGTGACTAGTGGGAATGGATTCTATTCAACCAGCTATGAATCTATGTATGTGTTGGGGCAATGTCAGGGGGATTTGGGGACTTCTGATTGTGGTAGTTGTGTGCAGAGTGCAGTTCAGAGAGCTCAGGTTGAATGTGGGAGCTCCATTTCTGGACAAGTTTATCTTCACAAGTGCTTTATTAGTTATAGTTATTACCCAAATGGGAGTGGGGTCCCCAAAATATCATCATCATCATCATCATCATATTCTTCATCTACATCTTCTTCTTCCTCCTCCTCCTCCTCCTCAGGTACAATTGCTTTATGTATATATATATATATATATATATATATATACACACACATGTATATATATACATGTATAATATTAAATTGGTTTAGCATTTTAAAAAAGGGTATTTATGAATATTATTAAACGGTTTATGTTTGATTGATGTAGAGACGGGGCAAAATACAGGGAAGACGGTGGCAATTATATTAGGAGGGTCAGCAGGAGTGGGGTTTCTAATAATATTTTTGCTGTTTGTTAAAAGTCTACTGAAGAAACATGATGGTAAGATAAGAACTTAGAGACGAGGAGATTATATAGTTGATGATTTTAATTGTTTGTTAGATTTTTCTTTTTCTGACGCTATTTCATCTGCTATTTCTGTGCAGATTATTGATAAGAGGATATGTAGCTTTTGAAGAACACCAAGTTCAATTTTGAGGTGGATTTTTTCCTTAATTTTTTTGTTTGCTTATCCTATCCATAATCCATACATGAGAAAGAGCTTTGTGGGGGAGATGAGAAAGAGAGGGTGATTGTGTGAATTTTTGGGGAAATGAAGATTAATTTAGGAATGAATTACTTTCATTAAAGTTGAAGAAAGAGAAGTCAATGAATTCCTGGCCCTTATTTTGCTCCATTGCATTTGATTTGTTGATAATTGATTGTTTGTATATAATATTGCTCCTCAGTTTTCACACCAATTTACTTTCTTTTAATATTACCCCGATAAAAAGTTACAAAATTCTTTTACGGATGGTTGTTAAGATCCTGAAAATTCTTTTACCAAATCCACACATTTTAAGGGGAGACAGAAGAAACAAATCCCCCTTGGAAACTTCTAATACAGGAAAAGAACATCAAGTTGTAGCATATAGAGATTAATCGACAAGATTAAGACCTCTTCTTGTGTACTCAAAACATGAGAATGGTAAGTTAAGAATACTATCAACTTCAAGGGAGTTGGATACAAGAGTGTTTAGAACCATATCCCTGTCCAAAACCCCCCTGCTCTTCCTAAAACCTCTTGACACGACGAGAGATGAATTACACACCCAAGGCACCAAAACATTGAATGCCAAACCATCACTGCCATTTCCTAGTAGCACATCCTTGTATGCTCTGCATACCCTTTTGACATATTTTCCCATTGGCAGAAGCAGCTCGTGAGGAACAGATCCATCATCGTTCAACAAGTCAGTATCTGCATGAAGGTTAACCACCACCGTTCCATGCTCAGGATGTAACCGGTTAGCTAGGGCTTTGAGAAATGGAGAATGTGGGTCCCACAGCTTGTGCGGAAAGATATAGAATAAACTTCTCACCATCTGACTCGTGCAGAAGGAGCCTCTCATGAATCCCTTTCCACATTACTTCGTCTATGGGATCCGGATTTGAATGTGCACGCTCACCTGATGGGGTCATAACTGAAAAGGACGGGAATGCCATTGCTTTGGTTGAAGCCGAGATAACAACAGGGTCAATTTCTACTATGTGAATAATAGCACCTGAAGATAATACTTGTCAGCTTGAGAAAACTACCACCTACTTTTGATGAGGAGGAGATACAATTTAAGGTGAATGAGCTCTTAAACACCACAAAAAGGTCTACAAAGAGTTGAATGTGAAGCCTTTGGATACGAGATATATAATCCCTAATGCTACGTTTGGATCGATGGAATAGGAGGGAGAATGGAATGAATCATTCCATTGGAATGATAAAAATGTTGTTTGGTTTGTTTATTCCAACGGAATAATGTATTCCTAGTGAAATAGGTATTAACTTAAAATTATAATTTTTATTCCTGGAAGGAGAGTCAGGAATAACTTATTCCATTTATTATTTTTAAGTAATTGACAAATATGCCCCTTAAAAATAAAATAGGGTTCCATGTTCTTTCATTCAATCAATCTATCGATCTGCGAAAGAGGAGCAGAGGCGAGCGAAAGAGGAGCAGAGCCACCCACCCCCCCACTCCCCCACTCCCCACCCAAAAAAAATAATATTATGTGCAATGTTCTAAAAGGCGCTAGGCGGGAGGCGGGCGGCCGAGGGGGACCTAGCGCCTAGGGGGCCTAGGCGGGATTTTTTATTTTAAGGTAATTTTAATATTTTATCTTAATTTATCCAAACAAAATAATAATATAAAGCAAAACAATCTATAATAAAGATAATAAAGGTCTTTTCTTAAAGTTCAAACACATATCCATATTGCTAATGTCAAAGTTCAAACACATATCCATATTGCTAATGTCAAAGTTCAAACACAAACATGCAATTGTTCAAAGTTTAAACAAATTTTAACGTATTAGTTTTATTTATAAATAAGATTGCTATTAAATAATAAATTTTAAAATTTCAAGAATTTAATTCAATATTAAAACTTAAGAAACTAAACATAAATTTAAGAATTATAAAATTGAATTAAACTAAATATTACAAATGTATTCTCATTTATATAATTTGAAGTTGGTACAAGTTCAAAAAATTACAACTATAATAAAATTATCCATTTTGACTTGATATTGTTCACTTCTTGTTGTGATTTGATATGCTACAACTGTATTATGAATATGGTAATCATTAGAAAAATAAATATATCAAGATTTGGTTTGGGTAGTTATTAAAATAAAAAAATCTCTCCGCCTGTAACCCGCCTAATTTTATAGAGGATTTTTTGTCGCCTTGGGCCTAGGTGAGGCACACTGGGGCTTAGAGGCGCCAAGTGGGGCCTAGGTCTCAAAGCGGGCGCCAAGAGGGCCTAGCGCTTAAAGGGGGCCTAGGCGGAATTTTTAGTAACAAAGATTATGTGATTATGTATACACCCCACCACACCCCCACCCCCACCCACCCACCCCCACCCCACCAAAAACAATAATATTATGTGATTATGTATACACCTCTTACCCCCCACCCACCCCCCCCCCACCCACCCGCACCCCCAACCCCACCCCACCCATACCCCACACCTCACACCCCACACCCCCACCCCCCCACCTCCCCACCCACACCCCCACCCCCAAAAAAATAATATTATGTGATTATGTATACACCCCACCCCACCCCACCCCACCCCACCCACCCCCACCCCTCACTCACCCCACCCCAAAAAAATAATATTATGTGATTATGTATACACCTCTTACCCCCACGCAAAAAAAAAATAATATGTGATTATGTATACACCCCACCCCCACCCTCCCCCAACCCCCACCCAAAAAAAAAATATTATGTGATTATCCCCACACCCCCACACACCCACCCTCACCCCCACCCAAAAAAAATAATATTATGTGATTATGATACACCCCACCCCACCCCATCCCACCACCCACCCCACCCCACCCCTCACCCACTCCCCCCACACCCAAAAAAAATAATATTATGTGATTATGTATACACCCCACCCCACCCCACCCCCACCCCCACCCCCCCCCCCCCACCCACGCAAAAAAAATAATATTATGTGATTATGTATACACCACTTACCACCACCCCACCCCACCCCACCCCACCCCACCCCACCCCACCCCACCCCACCCCACCCCAAAAAAAATTATATGAAAAAGTATAGAAAAAAAAAAAAAAGAATATAATTATAAAAAAAATCTAGAGAAATATGTGTTAATTTTTTAATATAAATTGAATTTAAGTTAAATTTGAACATTTGGGGGTATTTAGGTCACTTTCTAATTATTTATTTCATTCTTAGATGTATTCATAATATCAACCAAATATGTACATGGAATATTAAAAAATCATTCCCTTCCTTCCTTATTCCATTCCCTACTCTATTCCATTCCTTCAATCCAAACGTAGCATAAGAATCTAATACTACTTTTATCAAAACACCAGCACAATGACATATATTGGCATGGCAAAATAAGAATATACTCGTATATCTCTAGAAAAAAAGTGGGAGGGGTTATGGAATTCTAGGGGAGAGCGAAAACGCCAAAAAGGCGGAAGGGGAGAGTGAGGAGTAAAATTTTGTGAGAAAAGTAAAGGTTGCTAGTGTTTCCAGGAAATAACGTGTATTCTAGCAAGTCTATAGTGCTCTATTTTTGTCATATACTATGGTCAATCTTGAATTATACCACTTCGACAATTTCTTGACTTTGATATACTCTTGATTACAGACATCATGCAGGTAAAATCAACGGTCTTTTAAGTTTTAAGAGCTCAGAGCTTGGTCATATATAAATTTTGTGTTCTCAATAAGTACTGACAAAACTCAATACAACAACAACAACAACCAAAAAATAAAAACAATAGTTTGGTTCTCTAACCTTTAATTTTATCTGCCAAAAATAATGGTAGGGTTCCCCCAGCATGACCGATGCACAATATGTTCATAATTTTCTTCCCACTTATGGCACTCTTCAGATCATAGTTACAAGATGCAATGGAGGCTAACCCAGCAGATAACATACTCTTCACATCTGCAGATGACATTATCAATTAAATATATAAAAAAAAATTACGCTAAATATGTTGACCCAGAAATGTTTCCAACAATAAATGGAGGGATCATAAAAGATGAAGACAACTCTTCACTGAGACACCAACTGTAAGAGAAAACCAAATTCTAATATCTGCTACTAGGATACTCATGCTTCAAATGTATAGATTTTGTGCTCATTTAAAGCATCAAACTGCCAATAACTATTAACCACGAGAGCAGGAGTTCTTGGGGAGGTTTGAGACAGGTGCTTAATACATTCTATAGGATGTGTCTCCAAATCAAAAGATTTGGGTTTACATAATGCTGTTGTCAATAATTATATTTAACTTGTCTAAAAAATCTTTTGCTATATAAAAAATAAAGAGATCAAAGAAAAACTTTTTCAGAGAAGCTGAAGCATGGGAGGAAGATATCTACTACTGAACAAGATTTTGGCAATTCAAGTCAGCTTGAACATCTTGAAAAACATTAATCAAACATAATTTTAAAATATATATTTAGATATCATACACAATATGCATAAGAATGAAGAGACTTTAGCTAATACTGGAGTAGGAGAACCGGAAGACAGACCTAACACGGATATTATAGGGAAACAGAACTATACTCCCTACGTTCCAAAATAAAAGATCATTTACTTTTGTACAAAGGCAAGTGATATTATATGGACATTTAGGAACGGTTTTACAAAGGTAAATGATATTATATTTTTGAACGGATGTAGTATTAAATTACAGTTTTCTTAAGTAGGATTATAAGAGTGATTTCAAAAAGAAAAAGTAAGAATTCAAGGAAGTTACATGGAACAGCTAGACAATGTGCCTGCTGCATAAAGTATACAGATCCAGGATCTGATTCCCTACAAGCAGCCATTATTTTAACCGTGCTTTGGCGAGTTTCTGTATGGAATCGAAGAGAGCGCCACTCATAACCAAGTATCCTGAAAGTCCCATTCCGTTGACAACCAGGATGTATCTCTGAATACCTTTGCTGAAGCCACTTCTCTGTTTCAGGCCAGTAAACTCTATCCTACAATCAATAACAATGATAATGTCATTCAGAAAATGGAGAGAAGGAGAGAAATCACAGTATAACTATCACACTGATAGTATTTTTGTCCTTTCCATTCTTCTAACTAGTGAAGTTTGTCAATATAGAGAGTGCAGTTATAACATTACACCTGACCAAGGATTCGAGCCACTACTTCGTTTGCTCGTATTTTTTCTGTTTCTCACTTGTCAATTGAAATCCATGTTTTATGCCCAAAAGGTTATTTTGTACTATATCTATGCTTTAGCTCTATGCTATCGTAGAGAACAGATGACACCGTGTTTCCTTGTATATTTCAGAATAGTTTAGAGTTCAGACCTAGTTTTTACATGCCAATAGGCTGAATAAACGTATTTTATGATCAAATGTGATACAACTATAATTCAATTGGTTTGCTCTTTTGATGTACTACCTTGTTATAAATCACTCGAAAGCATGTATTTTTGTTACATTCGAAATATAATACATTCACCCCCCAAAAAAAAAATAAATAAATTAATTAATTAATTAATTAATAATTGTTTCCTCTCGTTCATGAAATTTGTGTTCTCAAGGCTACAAAGAATAACATTAAAGATTATAACTTTCGTAAATAAAGCTTTCGATTTCTACAAATACAACGTAGCAATCATGCTTTGCAAAATCAATTTACGAAAACTAAATTCATATGGAGAGAGAGAGAGACTGAACTGGTCTTGAAGAAGGATAAGCTAAGACAGAAACGACACCATTTCCCTTGTCAGAAGTTGATCGGAAAACAGGACGGCCATGGAATTGGTCATCCCACCATTCAGAAGAGTAACTCCAATCTCCTTCGTCGTCTATATGACTCCGGCGAATCGCAGTTGAAAATTGTCGGAGGATATTTGATCTTGAGCTCGATTTAGCTACTCTTCGCAACATGATCGTGAAAAAGGACTTACTTCACTGATGAGAAGAAGAAAAACCCTAGCAAACCCCCACCCACCCATCGAAACCGACGTCGTTATACTCATTTAAGTCATAGACCGGAGTGGAGTAACTCTGTCCGTGGTTAGACTTGTGGTAATTACCGCGAAAAATAAAACCTGGATATCCTATTCATAAATTGTGGGGCCAATATATGGTCACGTCTACCAACGGACAAAACTTCTGTTCCAAGAAAAAGTTCATTTATTTAGTTTAGGCCATGTGTTTGGAGTGGAATGCGTTATTATAAATTTAAATCCGATTTGTAAAAATATCACTTAATTTTGATATGGCCTCTAAATTTTTAAAACTCTCAATATTGCCCAAAACTGTCGATAGTTTATTTCAGTCCTCCTACTGAGTTGAGGCTTTTTAAGGGCAAAATAGTAAACTCGCCTGTATATTGTCATTTTAAATAATGAAATAAAACATTTAAATATCAATAACATAATTTTTTATAATAATTTCTATTGTGTCGCTAATTATTTGTTGTTAATTTTGTTGTATTGATAAATGTAATTTTTATATGGCTGAGTGTATATAAAAAGAAATTTCTCCTTAAGTTGTTACATAAAGAGGGTAAATTTCAACTAGGTTCCCCTTAGTTATCTTTCTTACCTACTTAGTCCTTCCTCAAGCTCCACTTAAGTGTTAGAATAAAATGTATATCTAAAATTAAATTATAATAAAATATAAATTCTAAAAGAAAACCAAATATAAATATAATAAAGAAAATCCTAAGATTAATCCAGAATTTTGAGACTCCAACTTTAAAGTTTCCTTTGTGAAGACAAACTCAAATGGCATACAAATTCTTTAAAAAGAATTCAAAAGGAGAAGAAGTGGCCGGCCAAATGGAAACGAAACCGTTGAGCCAACCCAGCCATTTGGCAAACGTATCTAATCTGATATTGATAGCTACCGAAAGTGTACAAAATTGCCTCCCACTACTGCCAAGTGCCAAAATACTCGGTAGTTGACCTCATCTCCATTTCTCCTAACAGTCTTATTCAAATCAAGAAAACCATTTTGATTTCTTGCACACCCATAATTTTGTATTCCCAACATATTTTTGGTATTTGGGTTTTCAGTGATATGTGATTTAGAATCCAAATCTTGTTTCATATCATAATTGTTCATACCTGAATCAGCATCTGCCAAAACAGAACAAGTAGGTGACCAATTTTGATTTTATTGTGTTCTGTTTTTGATCTGGATGATGGGTTTTTTAATTGTTTCTTGTTTTGGATGTTTAAAGTGTATCCGAAGGTGAAGGTGAGAGAAGAAGCACGAGATGATGAAGATGTTTATGGCAGAAGTTTTTATCAGGCTTTGGACTCTCTCTCCTTGCATATGCATAGTTATCCTTCTCCGGCAGGTGCGCTTCCCCTCTAGTCTTTTCTGCGTTGGATTAACGTGATATTATAAAGCTATTAGAGGCCATAAGAATAATTTGTTTACCTAAAAAAACACTGTACGATTAATGGGAAAAACTAGGTTTGTCATTGGTTCTGGTTCTGATAAATAATTTGCTATTTTTGGCACATCCCACTAATTGGTCTGCAATAAGTTTTGGCCTGCGCGGACAAATTTGATTTTTTATCAGCAAATCTGTTTGGTCAGTTGGATTAATCTTGTGTGTGCCAATACTTTTGGCAAATTGTTCCTTCAGTGTTAGCTTTACAAAACTCCCAGGCCTCATCTTTTCTACTTTTGAATGAGAAAGTATAAAGACCCTTTTGCTTTAATTTGACTATTAAGAATATGAACTGTAAAAAATTTCAAAACCAGGCAAATATTATGAAACTCTCCACTGGCCTATTTATGTATTATTAAGCTAATTCCTTTATAATTTAATTCACGTTAGAGCCAATATATATTTCCATATATTTTTGTATATATATATGTCGTCCATTTTGTATTGTGGATTAATGCTGGTTAAGGTCAAAGCAAGGCTTGAAATTTAGTTTCTGTTTGTTGAAATGGGGTCTATGACTCTATTATTCACTTGATATTGAGTTGCAGTTGGTTCGGAGTTATCTTTTCTGCAAGTGAATTTCAGAAAAATGCTCCTCATTGGAAGCAACAGTCACGTTCACATGAAGTAAAGCCACTAAAAAGGACAACTACAAGCAACCATCAGAACTCTATATATATGTAATATAGATATATTATACACGAAATTGTAATATTCTGTAAGTGAAATTTCATTAGAAAAGAAAGGGGATAAAAAAGAATAAAGGGAAAAAAAAGGTTTCTCAGTTATCTGTTGAATAAATATTTGGATTTACATAACACATCATTATGGTGAAATTGATTTTTCTTTTGAGAAATGTTTCGTAGGAAAGCAAAGAATTTCGATCTCTATGTGATTGTCTGTGGATATACCTTCAACAAAAAAATTGTAGGAAGTGAAATTGTAAACAGCTAGTAACAATGACACCAATAACTTGGCACGATTTTTCTTATGTGAATCTTAAGTGAATAAAATGAAAATGAGAGAGAATACTTGAAAATTACTGATCAATTGAAAGTATCGGCCGTTACGCCGTTAGGTATATGTCGATGCCGAACCACAACCTTCACGCGAATCTTTTTGTTACTCTTAATTATCCAAAAGAAAAAAGGAATCTTTTTGTTCTTAGACAAGCAAGCATTTGAACACAAAGAAGATTACCAAATATGTGTGTGTGGGCATTGGCTTTTATTCTTTTATTAGAAAATGCCTTGGCTTTATATGCTTTCATTAGAATATTCTTATATATTCCTTGACAAGTTTCTTTTTCATTTACAGTTAAGGAACATAAAGATGAATCCCCACCAGTAGTTGTAAGAATTCCCAAGTCTTATGTATCAAAATCAGACATGCCTTTTGCTCCTGTATCCAAAGGTTCGGTCTTTATTTTCACACTTATTCTTGATGTGATATCCTTGCCTTCTTTTCTCTGTGTAATATTGAATTATATACTCTTCTTTTGATCAACAGGATCAGCAAAGAGCATTAACAAAAATGTTATAGAGGAAGAAAAACAAAATATTAGAGCTAGTTCAGTCCCCCGACCACGTGCTGTCTTATCTAGTCCAGGTACTTCCGCATTACTCACTTGCCATAACTATTGCAATCATTCTAAGGAAGAAATTGCATCAATATGACAATATCTGCTTTTGTTGATAAAACTGGATAATGTAGTAATACAACAACAATAATGCAACGTCTCTCAATATCACTTATTCACTTCTATGATTCTTTCAAAATTATCTTTTGCCACCAAACTAAGCGAGCTGCACTACAGAAAGCAGAATAATTTTACATTATTGTTAGTGTAATTCTGGGTAGAGGTATGAATCTTATCGCAGAGGACCCTGAAAAAGTTACCTTTTGCCATCAAATTTCTTATATTGATACGAAAAGGAAATATGACAAGAACCTATAATGTAAAACAAAAGAAAGAATGTAAGCTGCATTATTGGGGAATATGTCACTTTGCACCTTAAATGGGATCTTTACTTGATTGAGCTATTTTGTTTGTCTAATGCTGTGGGGTTACTGTTGAGAATCTCAGTTTGGAGATGTCTGAGGTTCAAAACCAAACTGTTGGGACAATGTGATATATGTACAGTTTCCATGTATTCGACTTTCGAATTCTGTATCATACATGTTTAGTTACGCTATATTCGTGGTCTCCAGGATGTACATACTATATACTAAATATAGATCAGCTAGATTCTTATATTGTGAGAATGTTACTGAAAATACTGTTATCTTTGTATTCAGATAATGATGGGATCGTTAGAAGCAAAAACAAGACAAGAGCAGAACTACTTTCAGGTTTGAAAAATCATAATTCATGTCAAAACCGACACATCCAGTGCAAGGTTATTCCAAGATCCAGCGATACTGAAAGTCATCAAAACACAAGGAGAGAAGCCGCTGAAGCTGCTCACAGTAAGAGCAATCCCAAATGTATAAAGGGGACAGCTACAGCTGATCCAAGTAAAAGAGTACATTTCAGAAGGGAAAAATTACGTCCTGTTCAAAGTTGAAGAACCCCGAATAGCTTGAAATGCTTAGGTGAAGAACAACTTTTATGGCTCATTATATATACTCTAATTGACGTTTTACTTCTGTCAAACGATAGATAGCGTGCATTGAATTTCACAAGGATGTTTGTGTAATATATATATATATACTAGCAATAGTCCCGTGCCTCCGGCACTATGGACAGTGGGATTTATCCCAAACTTTGGACGGCCCAGATGATTTGTTAGGATGAACGGGAAATTCAAAATTATTTGTATTTTATTATATAGATGATTCTGAAAGCCATTACAGCTGATGTGCTTCTCTTTTAAGTGTTTATCATTTCTTGCTGCATTATAATATGGTGCAAGTAATCTTCGACTTCATTTCAAAAAGACAGAAATCATCAAAACATTGCAGTGCTAAGGGACCTGCTGCTGCCATTTTAGTTTCAATGCAGAATTCTTAAAAGGCATCTGGTAATGATTTGCATGCTATAGTAAACATGCAACTTTTTTTTTCTGGATTTTCATTTACATAGGTGGTTTAATGTGGTTGATTAAGTTACCACTTATCACTGTAAATAGCAAACTTACTAATTTTTCCTCACCACTGATGACAAAAAGGCAAAGAATTTATATGCAACTTTTTGGAAAGCAGGATTAACCCTTTTTTCCTTTTTAATATTGATGTGTTTATTAACATTACAAGATTAGTTTAGCATGGTTAATAATAATAATAATAATTCTTATAGTATGTATAATTTGTTTTAAGCTCGTACAATCAAGTCTGGGTGGTGTAGTCGGTTATCACGCTAGTCTCACACACTAGAGGTCCCCGGTTCGAACCCGGGCTCAGACATTAGCCATTACTTTTTGATTTGAAGTTTAAATTTTTAATTTTTTTTTAGAAGTTATTGAATGTTAAAATTTGATTGAATAGAATGAGTGTTTTAGGCAATTTCATAGTAAAAAAAACTATTCACAAACAAGTTTTAATATTCTACAAGAACATTTTAAGAATAATTTTTAAATAAAATATATCCCTACCATTTTCTATTTAAAAAATAATAATTTGTATTGTATATGCAATTGAGATAATAAAATTTTTAAATATAGTAGATCCCACTCAACTCTATTATTATACATGTAATTTGAATATTTTTATAATTAATTAAATTTTCATGTTGTCAAAAATATAGTATATATATATATATATATATATATATATATATATATATATATACACACACAAACAAGAATCAGAATCGTGTATATCCTTTATTTAATATACATCGCTTTCACCAAACACCATTATTACATACAAGAACCAACAAATAGATATTATAACTAAAAAAATTCACACTCGCTATTTTTAGTAACGGACAACGGAATACGTCAATTACTAATAGTAACAGATAATGGGCGACATCCGCCGTTAATAGTAATAGATGTCATTGAAAATAGATTGTCGTCTCATTACTATTAAGAAGCAGACGTGAATCCGGCCATTCGTTACTAATAAGAATAACGCGAATTTTTCAGCCAATCTCAATCGTTGATTTTTATATTAAACAATAAAAATAATGTGTATCTATTTTTAATCAATAATAAATATATCTTATAAATCATTACCCCCATATATATATATATATATATATATATATATATATATATAATCAGATTCTCTAATAGAAAATTGATGGCAAAATATACATATTTTTTTCTCTTTTTTGTGCAACAAAATATACATTGAAGAAGAGAAGGACAACCAGCAGAATGTGTAGAATAGTGGAAAATCATTATAGGTGGGCCCCAAAAATCTTATCCCTCACATATCTCTTCCAATCTTATTGGACACAATGTGCCCACATAAGCTTAATGCAATCCCACACCCATACTACCTTCTCTTTTACCCTTTACAAATCACAAACAACATTTAACTCTCTTTTAACTTTAACCACCAGCTACACCACTCCACCGCCATTAACAACCCAATACCGACGACATGGCCTCCACGGCCGCCGCAGCTATAAGCTCTTCCTTCTCCACATCAATGCAAAGCCTTAAGTACTGTATCCGCTCCAAGAATTGGCATTATACTGATCCAATTAAAATCACATCTAAAAGCACGTCACAATTTTCATCCCTATCTAACTCCCTCGGGATCGAGTCAATATTAATCGCCGTGGTGTCCCAGAAATTCCGCTCGCGGAGGATAACGGCGGCGGTAGCGCAGGAGGAGGCGGCTCTAACGGCTGAGGCGGAGACCCAGGAAGTTCCGGCGGCGGCGGAGGCTGCTTTAACGGCCCAAGTGGAAACAGAGGAAATTAAAGAGGAGGATGAGGAAGTTTCAAGCAGAGGAGATGAGACTCCTATAAACACCAAGCTTTATTTTGGGAATTTGCCATATCTTTGTGACAGTGCCCAGCTTGCTGGAATTATACAAGATTATGGTAGCCCGGAGCTAGTTGAGGTATATACTTACTATACTTGATTTTCAAAAAGAGAAACACAAAACAGAGAGATTGCATGATACATGAGATTTGGTTTGTGTGTCACTACTTTAGTTGAATTTGGTAAAGTTGGGTATTTTTTATTTTTTATTTTGATCGTCTATAATGTCAAAGTAATATTTATGGCTACTTAACAAATATATATATACTTATTTCTACTGCATTTTGAACTTTTAACGACACTTGTTGCTAGATGGCAACGCAATTGTTGTTTGGCATTATCAACTACCTTTATTTTGGGATGAATAGAACACAAAATAGCTCTTTGCTTGTTAATTATTTGGAACAGCAAAGCATATTTTATTAATTTCCCCTGGGCTAGTTGATATGCATTTTGTAAGATGGAAACCAAGCATATAATATTTGGCTTCTGTTTTTCGCATTTAAAAAAACAGAATAGGAAAACTTTGAAACAAGGGTAGTAGTAAGATAATAGTTGTTCTTGTTTATGTAGGGATAAAAGTGAAAGCTAATACCCTGTATACCAAAGGCTATGTTTCTTTACAATTTATGTAGTATGAGATTGGACTATTTTATTTTATTCATACTAGTTTAATACATTTATAAAAGAAATATTAATCTAATACATTTAAACACTTTTTTATTTTTCAAGATTGTTAAATTCACTTTTATAAGATTTGGATTCCCTCTATTTCATTCAATACAATATATTTTTATAGTTGTGAATATAATAATTGAAATCGATACCGATCAACTAATTTATTATATTGAATAGCATAATTGTTTCAAAAATTAAAGTAATTTCACCATTTCATGAACATGTGGATTTTTAATCAAAATTTCAATGGATGAAAATTCTTTTAGACTTTTAACGATGAATTTTAGTTTTATGATTCTAATTTTTTATTGGATTGATATTAATCGCATCAATTATCTAACAAAGTTACTAGGATCAAATAGTTGGTGTATTGGATGAATTGGAGGAAATGTGTAATGGAGCCACTTTTATCCATTGATTCAATTTTTTTCAAATGAAAGCGATAAGCATTTGTAACAGTAGAGGCACATGTATGCTTGTTCCCAACGAAGTTCTTAAGGCTAGATAGTGATATTGATTCTTGTGTATATTATTAATGTCACATTCTTCTTATAATGAAAATTCTTCAGTCTTCTTATGACAGTTGTGGTGATTCTTAAAATTAGAAATATTATAAATTTGGCTATAGAAATGAGGTAGAGGTGTCGTATTATTACTGGCATGTTGCCTATAAATTTTGATGTCTTAAACAGATTATTGATCACTTCAACGGTTGTAAATATATTTTATAGGTTCTTTATGATAGGGACACCGGAAGAAGCAGAGGATTTGCCTTTGTAACGATGAGTACTATTGAAGATTGTAAAGCAGTCATAGACAATCTTGATGGAAGTGTATGAATCTCTTTGTCTCTCTCTGAGTGTGTATGTGTATGCGTACGTGTTCCTAAGCTCGAAAAACCAGCAATTTTGAAGTTTGAAAGAGATGGTTGATTACTTTTCTTGTTCATTTCTTTGTATGCAGTAATAAGATTTTTGGGTTTATGCACAAGTGTTGGTTCATATATTTTTAGGGCCTCTACTAAACTAATAACTTGAACAATTCAGGAGTATGGTGGCCGAACATTGAGGGTGAATTTTTCAGACAAACCAAAACCAAAAGAACCTCTATATCCAGAAACCGAACACAAACTTTTTGTGGGGAATTTAACCTGGTCAGTCACATCTGAAAGTTTGACAAAAGTGTTTCAAGAATATGGAAATGTGGTTGGTGCAAGAGTTCTATATGATGGGGACACAGGAAGGTCTCGCGGCTATGGTTTTGTATGCTTTCCAACTAGATCAGAGATGGAAGCAGCGCTACAATCGCTTGACGGAGTGGTATATTCCATCTCTCCCTCTATGTATAGAACCACCTACATAAATAGCATTAATCATTTTTCCTTGTTAGGGAGTAGAAAGATTGCAGACAGAGTACAAATACACACATCAAGTAGTGGCTAGCTAGTAAACTGAATAATCGTCTCTAATTCAGATGTCTATACAGTTTTTTTTTCTTTTTTCTTTCAGGAACTTGAAGGTCGGCCTATGCGTGTTAGCCTAGCTCAAGGAAAACGACAATAAGGTGCCAAAAAGATAGGAGTATATGCGAGAGGAATTGAAGCTTATTAGTGTTTACGCACAACACTCAGAAACCAAGTACATGATATGTTCTTCATTATTAGCTGTTACAAATGGTGTCTATACAAAGCATTATTACCCTCCTTTGGTATCTTTACCAGTAGAATTCTCCTTTGTAAAAGTAAAGTCAAGCCACTGACTTTGCTAATGGTGATGGAATGTAATTTAGAACAGCCATCGTTTTAATGATTTAAACAGCATATCTTCCATATTTTTCCTTATGAGATTCATAATGACATGATTTGTTCTTCATTATTTATTGAGCATTAGGGATAACCCAACTATATGATCACTTTGTTGGGATCACAATAGCTATAAATTGGATCTCCTATTTGTGAGAGCCTTATAAACTTAGCATCACCATTGTCCACGTGTCCACTTAAGAATCCACATAGATAGAAAAATTACACGACATAAAAGTATTCGTATCAATAATTGTTTTAGCATCTATGAACGAGATTACTCAAATACTAATAAAAAAATCAATTTAAGGATGTTACTACGTTTTAAAAAAAAATAAAAAAACTAATGTCAAAAGTTAATAATCAATTTTCCCAATTTTATACTATCTATTCATAATTCGTCATAAATCTTTAGCAGAACTCATATAATTAATTTTCAAATTACTAATACAATTCTACAACATTAAATAACATACAAGGAAAATTGGGGCACAACTAAAAACTCCCTAATCCAGGGTCAAAATTGCATTTACAAGAAACACTGAACACTAAACTGTTAGCGCACATTAGCAATAATCGACCTTGTAATGGGTCATTTTCGTTTTAAAATGCGCCTCCCCAAATTACAGCCAAACCAGTGGCGAGACAAGCTCAGCCACAGCACATACTCCTCCCCTCCACTAATAAAAGTCTGCACTAGGTTCCCCTGCCTTTCTTTCTCCTAAAATCTCAGTCTCTCACTCTAATATATGTATATACATGTAATGGTTATACTAGGGTTTGGCTTCTACAGATCTTGAGTCCCATTGCAGATCTAGGGTTTCAACATTTGCTCCCCCATGGCTACTCCATTTCACTTGCCTGTCACTGCTGCCCAGGTACCTCCTTATCTCTCCACCTATACATATATATGTATATTCTAGGGTAGCTTTGAATCTGATTATGGTTTTTGATTTCAGGTAGGGACTTATTTTGTTGGGCAGTATTACCAGATGCTGCAACAGCAGCCGGATTATGTTCATCAGTACTACAACGACGCTAGCACGATGGTTCGTATTGATGGGAACATCAGAGAGAGTGCCTCGGCAATGCTGGTAAATTCTAGTTATATATATATATATATATATATATATATATATATATATATATATATATATGCTGGTAAATTCAAGTTTATATATATATATATAGTTACTGCTATGAAGTTAATGTTGTTTGAAGTTTTTCATTTGGTATTTTGGTTGATGGGTTTGCTTTGAAGTAGGAAAAATTGGTACAGGGGATGATTTTTAATGATTCACTTTTTCTGATTTTCTGAAGTTATTTTAACTGTTCAAAATTTTTAGGAAGTAGAGGTTTTGAGTAATGAGTAGAATGGTGGCTTATGATGGCCATCTATGTATTTTGAGTGAGAAGGTAAATTTTCTTATAAAAAAAGTGTGGCACAGCTCAGTTATCAAAAAATTAGAATGAAAGTGCGACACAGTTTAAAAAAGACAGTAGAAGTGTAACACCTCCTTTCCGAAATAGAAAGAGAGGTTACACAAAAACACAACATAACTGACGAAATTATAACAAGTCTTTAAGCCACAAAAGAATAGTCTTCAAACCAATAAACATCACAATACAAACCATAAAAAATGCCAAACTGACTCAAACCATTGGCTAAGATATTTATTACAACTCCAAATAAACCAATGCATCACAACCTAAACAGAATATCTGGACCATTGGATAGAAGGCAACTCTCATTACACTTGCACTTGATTCCCCTGATTACCTGCTAGAAGGAAAAACACAACATGAGCCAAATGTCCAGTACGGATATAAAATGCAGAAATAATAAACCGAAATAACTAAGTCAATTAATTGAACTGAAACAAACAAAATTAACACAACTAAATAGTACTTATTTATACATATGAATATGAGATACATTCTTTAATAATACTGAATACATGATCATGTTGGTAAATACATATAAATTAAACCAATATGTATGTTTATATTTACTTCTAACCACAAACCTGGATACATTAGTATTCATTAGTTAGAAAAAGATTTTTGTTATTTTAATCAATATATATTACCCACTTCCTGTTACTATCCACGTTAACCAATTCACACCAGATACTCTGCAACAAGCCAATTAGACATCAACTGTGCACAGACCTTATACATACATAATATGCATTTTAATCTTCTCATTATTCAATGGACTTTTACATAATGTTTCTAACAATTTAAAAGTAGTATTAATTTACTAACTTGATCTTACCGGATACCCGAGTTCGATAAATTCCTCTTCCAGTTCTTATGCCGCCTCACGTTCTCATCGTTTTCAGATATAATGAAGTAGTTAGGTTTTGTTTATTTATTGATATATGTTATTAACCCTCCTAATATTAATAGGATTTAAAGCCCAACTTTACCAAGTTAATTTATACATCACTTATTAATACATTATTAACCCACATAAATTTAATGACTAGTTTGACCTAAATAAAAGACAAAATCCAATCAATATGCTTTTAAAAAAAAAAAATTGAAATTTTTACTGTGTATTACAAGAAGCATGGCTGACATTTGACAAGGCTTATATTCCGTTCCTTTATACAACCTTAAATAATGCATTAATATATAAGGAATGAGGTATATAATTTTTTTTTTTAACTTTTGAACATTAATGGTAATATAACAATATTACGTTTTTTATGTAAGGGTAATATAATAAATTGACTATTAATGCATTGATATGTTGAATTAGACACTTAAATTGGGATAGAGTAGTACAGATTTCAAATTTAACATTGTATGGAAGTGTTTGTGCGAAGGCTAAGTCAAGTTGGAGAATTGAATATATTTTTAAATTAAGATTGTGGATTGGAGTTTAATTGCTTCTATTTGTTTCACCGTGGAATGTTTAAGTTTGATTGTTCTCTATGCTTCTGCTTGATTATTATTTGGAATTTTATTATTTGTACAAAGTCTCTAAATATTTGTACTCAAATCTCTCTGTTATTCCCCTTTTGAATTGTTTGTTTGTGATTTAGAATGGTCAAGTGTCCATAATAATCATATTTTAATTGACTATGGACATTTGTCACTCCTTTTCTGTATACTAGATGCTAGCTTGTATAAAGTTGGGTATTGAATGGGTATCTGTATGAATTTGATTTCAGTTCATCCTTATTCAATGGTGTATCTTCTTATGTAGTTCTTTCTTGTAAACTAAACTATTATTTTAAGTATCATATAAAAAATATAAGTTCAAGAGAGTTATAAAAAATATATACAAATCTTAGAGATTTATGCAATCCAATAAAGCGAAATTTAATCAACGTTAATGAACTAGAATGATGATATAAAAACTAACACAGATTGACATGAATTTGATCTCTGTATGTGGTAGCAAACGATAAAATTAGCTTTAATTGGAGACGCATACTATTCTCTTTAATTTTTGATAAGTTGAGAGACATGGAAGCTATAATTCATGTTATATGTTTGCTTCATTTTTTTGCGATTCTAAATTTAACGACCTGCAAGTCCAGTAATATGCTTGCAAAACTCATTTATTTGATGTGCTTCTAAATTACTTATTTCCAATCCGGGGATGTATACACTTCATGTTCTGCATTTTGATAGTATTCTTCTTTTCCAAGTATATTATTATGATTTGTATTTATTAGACTTTATTGTATTTATAAGTAATTTGTATTTTTTGTTCTTTCTTTCCTGGCAGCAAATCCATAATCTTATCATGTCACTCAATTATACTGGAATAGAAATCAAGACAGCACATTCTCTAGAATCTTGGAATGGAGGCGTTCTTGTTATGGTATCAGGCTCTGTGCATTTAAAGGGTTTCAATGGCAGGAGGAAATTTGTCCAGACATTTTTTCTTGCACCTCAGGAGACAGGTTACTTTGTTCTTAGTGATATCTTTCACTTCATTGAGGAGGATCAAATTCTCCAGCTTCCTGTAGCCTATTTAGCTCCAACCAATCCTGATTCCAAACTGAATGCTTCAACTGTTATTCGAGATCAAGGTATAGTGATTGGACTTGTATTTTAGGAGTTTGCTAACTTATTTAAGTTGAATCTATAAAGAGCTGTATAGCTGCTCATAAGATATTAGTCTTGAACTTAATGCTCCAACTAGACCTTGAGAACACAGTACCGTTATTGGACTTGTACTCCATTGAGTTCCCTAAATACTAATCAGAATCAGAGAGAGGATTAGTCTATCTGCTTATGAAATATTAGTTTTCCTATTTAAATGCAATGTATTTTTGATTCTAATTTGGGGGGTAGACTGTAGATGACAATAGTTTTTCTGCAGTGCCCAGCTACATGCTTGGTGGAGATTTCCAGGCAAGAGAGTTTGTGATTCCTGCTAATGTTGAGGAAAATGGTCCGGTTGACAATTACAGTTTCACTGAGCAACGGCTGCAGCAAGTACCAGAGACTGAACATGTACATGAAGATAGTTTTGCAGTACGGTCAAATGGTTCACTTCAAAGTACAATGAACCCCGTACAAGAGCATCCATCTACTCCTATTGAGGAGCCTGTTGGGGAGCCTCAAAAGCACACTTATGCTTCTATTGTATGCACTATGTCTTTGACTGCTATAAATTGACAGCTGTTGTAGCATTTTGGTACAATTATATGGGACTGACTTTCTGCCTGATTGTAATTTGGAAGTTACAGGTTGCTAAAGGGCAATCTGCCCTGGCAGTACCTACCCAGTTGTCTTTGAACAAGACCACATCTCCTGCTTCAGAGCGGAATCACGTACCAGAGACCTTTAGTCAGCCGTCTTTTGCACCGTCAGTTACTGTTGAAAGGTTCGGGGTTGATGTCGTGGAGGATATTCCAGCTTATGAAGGTTACTTTTCCTAATTCTTTCACTCCTTGTCACTGATTTTAGATCTTTTAAACAGATTTATGTAGAAGAACTATAGATGTTGGTTCCTAGAAATATCTATTTACTTTATTCTGTTACTTCTCTGATAGTCTTTCCATTTTGCTTTGAATAATGATATGATAAAGAACATATACAAGTAAATGCTAGATTATTTTCTTAATGAACTTGTCTGTCTGCGTGCAAAATTGCCTCGTGTGCACGCAAGTATTCATGTGCGTGCATGTGCTTGTAGTATCTCCTCTAGTTTCTGATTCCTGAATAACTTGTTCACAGTTGAAATAAAGTCTGTCTATGTGAGAAATGTGCCATCTACTGCATCTGCTTCTGAAATTGAGGAGGAATTTAAGAAATTTGGTCAACTCAAGCCTGATGGTGTGGCCATTAGAATGCGAAGGGTTAGTTCTTTCAGCTTGTCCTTTAGAATTTGCCCTATTTCTGCCTCATGGAATGAAACTAAATATGTAAGCGTACATGTCTAATGTCTTGATGAAGGATATTGATGTCTGCTACGCATTTGTTGAATTTGAAGATATTGCTGGAGTTCAAAATGCAATCAAGGTAACAAGAACTTCAATTTAGTCTGTTGCAGGTGTTCTTTCTCAACAAAATTCACCAGTTCCTATAATTTAACCTTGTTTTAATCATCTTTTCGCTTCTTTTTTCTTTTTTTTTCAAAAGAATATTCAGCTGTCTGGGTCAAGATTTATCACTTTTAATTATTCTCGCTTGGTTGTTTCTTAATTGGATTGTGTATATAATGAGGGCTCTATGTTTCTTTATAGGCATCAACAGTCCAGATTTCTGGACAACAAGTATATATTGAGGGGAGGAGAGCAAGCAGAATCAATGTGTTTCGTGGAGGAAGTATGCACTTCATTCACTTTTCAAGTTCTATGTGTTTGTTTCTCTTTAATAATTTGAGTCATTAAATTTCTGCTTCAACATCATCCCTATTATATTTAACCTAAATATTCCATTTGGTATCACTGGCATGACATATTTTACAGCAATCTTTTCTTGTAATTATGTATATATATTTTCCAAGCATAGTGTCTTATGTTAGCAAGTATACTCTTATATTGAAGGGCTGTTACTGTACATTACGTCATGTCTACTTCCAGCATGTTGTCATTTTCTAGCTGTTTAATCCATTGCCTTTATAACATTCACTCGAGTTATTACCCCCCAAAAAAAAAGGAACAGAAAAAAAAAGAATGTTCACTCGAGTTTTATATTTTTGTATGATGGAGCTGAATTTTCTTTATAGTAATCCCCTGTATAGATTCTTCGAACTCAATGCTGCTGCTTCTTCCTGTCATTGCTATTGTCATATTACCTCTGAATTTGCTTTGCTATGTCCATTGTATTAGTATATTCATATATGACATTCTAGTCTATCAAAATATAAATAGTTTAAGCTGCATAATCCCTATATATGACTCAATCTTGATGATGAATCTTTAATGTTAGGTATATTGCCATTTTGTCGCATAATTAAATTTCCTATACAGGAGGAAGAGGTAGAGGCAGGGGTAGCTACCATATGGATGCATCAAGGGGGCGCTTTGGTGCTCGTAATTTTAGCAGGAGTAGCGGTCAGGATGGTGACTACAACAGACCGAGAGGGAATGGGTACTATCGGCCCACTCCCCGGCAAGAAAGAGTGGTTTCGGGCGGTTGGGAAATGTCGAGGAATGGACCAGATCTTTCAGATTAAAGAGCTCAAATCTTTCTGAAAACCAGGGAGCCAGTTTTGGGTAAAACTCATTTTTGTTCAGCACATTCACAGTATAGTTCTGGAGAACAGAAAATGTTTTTAGAATGCATTTCTATTAGATGTACTGGGAAAAAAGCAGAGCCATATAATTTATTTTTGTGTAGGTCCTCAATTATTACATTATATAAACTTAGTGGGTTGGTTTCGCAGTTTTGGGTGTCTACTCTTGTGTGAAATTAAGGTCATTCCAGGTTTATCTTATTGATCAGGTCGTTCTTGGCCTCATCTGAGAACTTCCTAGTTTTCATTCGAATCGACCATATGATAACTCATCGTGCCAAAATACAAATGCTGAATCAGGTGTAGGCAAGTGCAGAAACACTACCTTTTACTGAAAAGGAAGTTAATGTAGCTGTCACTCTTTTATTCCTTATATTAATCCTACAAGTCTTGCTCGAGCTCGATAAAAAAATGTTGAATTTATTTAGCAAGAAAAGTTACACTTCTCTAGTGTTGAACAAAAATTAATGAGAAAAAAATTAAAAAGTTGTATTTGCATGCTCTACAAATATATATATATATATATATATATATATATATGGATATCCATCCACAGCAATCGGTTGTTTCTGATTTGCTGATTTGCCCTTTTATATTATATGGGAGAGATTAATTTTAGCCACACTAGTTCCATATGGTACCATTTATTCATCTTGGGATACAATCTTTAAAGGAAGCAAAAGACGGAGATAAATTTGAAGAGCGATGCTTAAGAGGAAATATATATTTAAAAATTCACACTTGCTCTCCCGTTTTGTGTCGCATCTCAATAAGTAAAACAATACATAACATGAAACACACAGAAAAGATAGAGGACAAAAGATTCCATATAACTCACTGGGAATGAATTGCTGAAAAATTGATGAAAGCCACATGTCGGAGTTTGTGAAAGTCCACTCCTTCTTCACCATTTATCTCTCGAACCCTATTAATGAATTGCTCTGGCATAGAATCAATTGTCAATTCTTTGAGGGCAAAGAGGAACATCAAGCCATCCGGAAGCATTTCCAGTTTCTCACACTTAGCAATCAGCAAATCAGAAAGATTGGGCATGGATCCTTCCTCCACCTCCACTGTCTCTAAGTTGTCAAGCCCCACAAGTTCCAATTTTCGGAGTTGAGGAAATCCTGAAGCAGAGCAAACCATTTTCTTCCCCATAAAGGCACTGGAACTTAGTGTGAGGTTTTGTAAGGTATCAATCTTCCCAAGAATTGGCATAGGGTCTACCCGGAGGTTAGACATCGAAAACCTCAACGTAGAGAGAGCAATCCTTGATATTACATTGCCAGTTGATAATACAATATTGCCAGTTGGGTCGGGTACTGGTAATGCACTTAGACAACCAATTATTTCCAAGTGATGAAGACTGCGAGACCCACTCAGAAACAGCTGTCTCACAAGAAATTTCCCTTCTTCAGAATCCAGCTTGCAGTCATCAATGGATAAGGTCGAGTATTGGAGGCTGCTGGAGATGGTACTTGATAGGTAGGTGATGATCTTCTCGACATCCTCAACACTTTTCCCCACTCGTATTGTTAGTTTTCGAAGATTGAGTAACTTGAAAAGATCATAAACCTCACACCAATGCTGATCAAAGTTTACAAGTGTCTGCAAGTTGATCAATGAATCTATCCGTAGCTTGGTAATGGTCTTTCCGGATCCAGCTGATACAAAATTTGGAAGATATAAATGCAGCAATCGATCTAAATTTTGTAGCATATATTGTGCTGTTGATGGAATAGAAATACTTGCAGATACCCGTAAATCAAGTGTTTGAATGTGTTTCAGGCGGACAAAAGATGATGGAAACACTGAGAAATTTGACCCCCTCCAGCTCAGGTATCGCAAGCAAATTTGGTTACCTATTGCTTCTACCAACTTCTTTTGATCTTGGGAAGAGTGTGATTTCTCTTTATTTGTCTCGGGACATAATTCCAATCCTTCAATGGCTAAAACTTTTAGTATCTTGAAGTTGTTGAGCTTGGATCTTAAGAATGTTGGCAACCGTTCCATGCGACTTTGGAACAATACGAGCGAGTGCAAGTGCTCGCCAACTTCCTTGTCGAGGAGAACGTCTTTGATGTTATTAGCTTCATTACCAGGAAAAATGACAACTCGTCGAGTATAGTTGGTTGAAGATGAAGAAGAAGATTCCACGTTATTATTCCCATCATGCCGAAAATCAAGGGACTTGAAGAAATTTTCCTCTTGTGCTTTGCTCATAGATAAGTCCCTCATAAGGTCATGAAGGCGACACGATTTAATCTCCCTGATGGAAGACTCATCTTCTTCGAGTTCTATCTGAACCATACTTCGATGTGAGAGTTCAATCAAATAACGTTCTGCAACATTGAGACTTGTTTCCTTTCCTATTCGATCCTTGGACAGTATAAAACTTTCAGCTACCCACAGGTGATATAATTTCTCAGCTTCAATTTCAGAATCTTCACCGAATTGCCCCAAATAAAGGAAACAGGGCCTCAACTTATCCGGTAAGTCATCGTAACTGAACCTTAACATCTCAAGTACTTCATCTTGGTGTTGCTGTCCCATTCCTCTGTCCATCTTTAGATGTGACATTACAGTTTGATACACTCTCTCCCATTCTTTCAAGGTCGGTTTCGTAACCAAAATTCCGCCGAGCACTAGTATGCCTAGTGGAAGACCATTGCAGTGGCTAATCATTTTTTCCCCCAACGCCTCCATTTCCTTAACATCTCTACTGTCTGCAATATAACAAGCAAAAGAAAGGATACAATATCAATTAAAGAATGATAAATTTAGTTGAGTAACTAATAAACTAGCAGTGCAAAAATGTAACGAATTACATATTACCTTGATAACTTCTTATACACGTCTTTTTTAAGAGTAGTTCCAAACTTTGTTTTTCATCAAGCAGTTTAGGTTGGTGGAGAAAAGCTTGCCCATTTGCTACGTGCTCCGCAATTATTTTATTCCGAGTGGTGACCAATATCTTGCCAGACATACTTTCAGTTGGAAATGCAGCTTTTAAGCAATCCCACGCATCATTTGACCAAATGTCATCAAGAACTACTAGACATCTTTTTGTCTTCTGGATCTCAAAAATTTGATCTACCAACTCCTTTTCCGATAGATTGATAATTGCATTCCTCCTCTCTGGGCTAAGTTTGTAAAGGATCTCTTTCAAAATAGCATCCCTTTTCCATTTCCGGGAGATGTACACCCAAGCTAGACAAGCAAAATTTCGCTTAGTCGTCAGGTGATTGTATATCTTTCTAGCAAGGGTGGTCTTCCCCAGACCGCCCATCCCATAAATAGCCACAACGGATCCGTCGGGTCCATCCTGCGATAAACGATCTACCAACATATTGATATCTTCCGTCAAACCAATAACTTCTTCTTCAATAACCCCAATACTAAAATTCAGTGAGAATTGATCAATTACCCTGCTAGTGCTAGCACCCGAGCTTTCTCCTTGAGAGAAGGATCTTAACCGATCTTTTGGTAAACGAGTGACTAATTCATAGATCCTGTTTTTGATACTCTTGATCTTTGATTCAATATTGTTATCAGAGTTTACAAATATCTTAACAACATATTTTTTCATACCTTGTTTTCTCTTGGATGTAACAAAGGTTTCAAAAACATTTGATGCATCGTACCCAAGTTCTCTAACGTCTGCAATCCAAGCTTGTACGACTTGTTCATTTTGCCTGCCTTTGGCTTCTTTTAAGAGGCCTTGCAAGGTCATTAGCCCTGCCTGAACTTCCTCAACTTGATCACTCAATTCATTAAGAGCTCCTGCTTCTTCAGTCAACAAATCACCAAGCCTCCCTACAAGAAAAGAAAGAACAGCCCCGGCCATTTTTTCTTCTTCAGCTTGAAATGATGATGGACAACTAATTTATTCAAACTTTGAAGCCTGAAGCTGACTTTGTTATTATCTTATATAGCGCTACTTCACATAAAATTGTTAAATTTAAAACATATACAAACAAGAAGTTGCATACTCCCTCAGTCCCTCCCTCCGTCCAGGTTTATTACTATTTTAGGCAGCAGTCTCAAGTTAAATGTCTACTTACCTTAAATCATCTATTTTTTACAATAATTTGCTTATGATACCCTTATTATTAATTGTTATATTTCTACTCTCTATGCATATTTATGGAGCATCACTAATAATGTGCAGAAAACTATGCAATTAAATGAAAATTTAAATATGGACAATTTTGTCATTTTATTATATTTCTTAACATGCGCAAAAAGTCAACCAAGAGGAAGTTGTTGATTACTCCATCCGTCACTTTTGAATTGACATTTTAGGAGAAAACACATATTAAGAAATGCAATTAATTAATGCTTTGTCTAATTGACCGCAATGATTATAAAATCTCAATATTAACCTTCTAAAATTTATTGGAAAAGATGAAAGAGAAATAAATTAGTATTTAATATAGGGATAATATGAGAAATTAAATCATTCATGCTTCCTTAAAATCTACAAATGACAAATTAAAAAAAAAAACAAATTTCAGTAAAAAGACAAATAAAAAGCAATGGATGGAGTATATGATATGCAAATTATTAGTTAGGTGTATATATGCAACATCCTATTGTTTGTTTAACATAACACCACAAGTATAAAATTAGTCCATTTGACAGTAAACTCTAGGTGCTTATTCATGAATTATTACTTAGTCAATACTATCATATACAAATTATTAGTCAGTTGATTATTCATTCAGGAATCATGTGCTGCCAAATTATTAACAGGATATTTAATACATAATTGCATATTGTATGATACAAGTTGACATACATTTAATTGTTTAATGGGTATATGCAACACGCTATTGTTTATTTAACATAACACCACAAGTACTGTACAATTGAGTACTCCCTCCGTTCTAAAATTATAAATACAATTTTATTTTTAAGATTAAACGACGGTATATTAAATTTTAAATTGATGTAAATTTATTTAATTTTAATCGATACAATTATTATAATTGTATATAATATAACAAAAACTATTAATTATAAAAAAAATCTATTACTTTTATGAGTCATACCAATTTTAAAATTTAAT
Source organism: Panax quinquefolius (assembly GCA_020205615.1). Classification (NCBI taxonomy): domain Eukaryota; kingdom Viridiplantae; phylum Streptophyta; class Magnoliopsida; order Apiales; family Araliaceae; genus Panax; species Panax quinquefolius. Next base: position 20,564,777 of record CM035151.1, read on the forward strand.
ATGTCGTCGTTTGATTTCAAAAGTTAAACTGTATCTCCAATTTTGGAACGTAGGTAATATTAATTAGTCCACTTGACATTAAATTCTAGGTGCTTATTCATGAATTATTACTTAGTTGATTACTACTATGCAAATTATTAGATAGGTGATTATTCATGAATCATATGCTGCCAAATTATTAACTGTGTATTTAATACATAATTACATATTATATGATACAAGTTGACATACATTTAATTGTTTGGTGAGTATACTCAACGGATCAAGGGGCGGTCCGGTTCCTTAATGACCGGTAAATTTTTATCCATAATAATGAAATAATAAAAATAATGAAGTGTTTTAAACAAAATCAGAAAGAGTATATTTTTATTAAAAAATACTATAAATAGTTTACAATGTTTTTTTTAATAAAAATATACTTTCTTTTATAATTTTTTATTTAAACTTGCTTTCTATTATTTTTATTTATTTTTCTCATAATTGTGGTTAAAAAAAAAAAGAACACCATATTGTTTGTTTAACATAACACTACAACTACTCCCGTCATTTCATATTATCTAGTCACTAAAAGAATATACACTTGCTAATAATAACAGCTTAGTTTTAAGACGAAAATGACATCTTTTATTGAGAAAAGGAAAAAAAAAGAAGAGTAGTTGTTTGATTGTATTAAATATCCTTGAAAATAGTATATAAATATGGGTATGATAGAAAAGAAAGTTCTCCTTGATATATGCAAATGATAATTATTTTAAAATATACAAAATAAGTTATTCTCTCCGTTCTTAAAAAAATGTCATTTTAGAAAGTAATTTTTGTTCCAAAAAAATTATCATTTTGAGTTTATCAATACACATTAGCTATTTTTTCCTACTTTACCCTTATTTAAAGCTTTCTCATATTTAAAACTTTCTTCCCTTTCCAATGATTTTTATTCAATTCAATGCTATAATCCAAGTAGTAATATGTTGAATAAGAAGTAATTGGTTGAATTGAATAAGAAACATTGGAAAGAGAATAATTGGTTGATACAATTAATAAGGGTACTATAGTATTTTCGCTAGGTATTAATTGTATTTCTTAATCTGTGTGCATTGACCTTAAACGACAATCTTTTAGGAACAGAGGGAGTATAAAACATCAGTTATAATGAAATGGAAGGAGTACAATTGAGTATTAATTAGTTCACTTAACATTAATTCTAGGTGTTTATTCATGAATTATTAGTTACTCCCTCCGTTCTTTTTTATTTGTCTTTTTAGATAGTGAAATTTGTTCATTTTTATTTGTCGTTTGTAGATTTTAAGGAAACGTTTGTTAACGCCAAGAAATTCTCCAACGACCCAATCACGTAAGACGCCCTGATCCTGCACAGTAAACACGATAAACACCACATGTGACGCCCCCAAAATTAGGTATACATCACCCATCTTGGGTCGCCACTTACATGGTACAGAATTTAAATACAACTTATTAACATAACTGTCGTGTACAATACGACATAAACTGTGAGTTTAAATACAAATATCGCTCTACTAGATATTATACAAACTCAAAAAAAAGTCCTCATTACAATTATTATCACACTATTTCACGTAATAGTGAGGACTACTAATGCTATCTTCGTGACCATCACTCGCTTCCCGACTCGTCCCCAAATTTATATTCTCATTTCTCAAGAAAGAGAATGAAAGAAAGGGTGAGCTCAACTAGCCAAAGAAGAAATATTACGACTAAGATAATGCGTAATAAATTATCAATAGTCTTCAACAATGTTAAACCGATAAAATACAATAGACAAATCAGTTTAATCTGCAGCTGAATATGCAATCCATTAAAAGAGTCAAGTAGAAAATAAAGTCTACTATCTTTTAGGTTTTAAAAGGTTTTTCATCATCATTATAAATTTGAGACTCAAATTTTAATAAATAGTCCACATCATCGAATCACCCCCGCACTACTACGCCAGGATATTCTTTAAGATCACGACCACAATTATTCATGCACTACTCACGCCAAGAATATTTGTGTATTTATTAATGGTCATGATCATGCCAACAACTCATTCCCATCAATGCACTACTACCATCGAGGATTTTTACCACATCATTTGTAACATTACTACCATGATTACACCAATAGTCTCTCCAGTCATAATCATACCAAGTCCATCTATGCTCTACAGGTGCCACGATGACTTTAAAAAAAATATAAACATGAGGATGATGACAATGATATAAGAATTCAATAAAACAAGTTCAAGAATTATTTTATCCAGAATTATTAACGCCCAAATTATCAACATGATATCTTTTTTTTGTAGAGTAAAATTCAAGAATGATCGTAAGAATATTTTCATGAAAAGATATCTGGATGAAACGCAAATATCAAGGATATTCCACTAATTTCATGGAGTATAAGTCAAAGTTTTAACCAACCGGGTATAATAAAGAATGAAATAACAAAAGAAATCACCATATGCATGCGATAGATCGCACATGCATGTGTTATTCCAATGTAATAATAAATAAGGGAAACCAGTGTCGTGAAATTCACACCGGCTGTGATGTTCCAACAGAATAATAAAGATGGAACTGCATCCGGTGTAAAACACACGATAGATATTCCAACATAATGATAAAGATTTTAACCAGGTCCTGGTGTAAAACACATGCATGTGATGTTCCAATGTAATAATAAAGACGGAACCAGTCCCAGTAAAACACACGCATGTGATGTTCCAACAAAATAATAAAGATTTTAACCAGTCCTGTAAAACACACGCATGTGATGTTCCAATGTAATAATAGAAGAATGTCACCAAGTATAGGGTAAACCACGTGATACAAAGTTATTCCAATGTAATAATAAGCAATGGAATAACAACAGCTTCTTCATGAATAAGAAAGAATAACACCCCTTACATTTGGTAGGAGATTGAATATCGCAAAGAAGCAGTAAGAATAAAATACTCTTCTTCTTTTCTCTTATTCTCTTTATACTTTCTCTCTCTATAGCTTTGAATGAATTAAGTGAAAATAATGAAGCCCTAGCCTCTATTTATAGAAGATTTCTAAACTTAGCAGACCCGCCGTGGTGAAAAGGCAAGTGGCTTCGACGACCGGTTTCGACGCTCGTAATGTGAAACGACAAGTGGTTCGACGTCTGGTAAAGGTAATTACTATTAACGAAGGTAAATACTATCGATTTAAGGTAAATACTATTCACAAGGGTAATTATTATCGACGAAGGTAATTACTATCGACGAAGGTAAATACTATTCACAAGGGTAATTACTATCGACGGACGAAGTAATTACTATTGACGAAGGTAAATACTATTCACAAGGGTAATTACTATCGATTGAAGAGACTCTTAGATGATGACATATGAGCCCCCATAAAATAATCAAACTTACCACAAATCATTTTTTTTCATCAACACATATTTAATCTTTCAACAATTATTAATCATTTATAACTTGTCGTCTCAATTATTGATTTAATACTATAACATATTATATGATGATAATCGTGACAATAATTGAATCAATAATATAAGAGATATGATGCAAGAATTATCAGAATAATAATCGAGCATAAATCGAGTGACTTCTCACGTAAGCATCAATAATCAATACCGCAAGTGCTACTACGCAACCACGCGACATCGCACTTTTACCAATCTAGTAGTTCAACAGCTTTTAACTAACACCTCCTCCGTTATTTTTTTATAAAATATTTTGTCGCTTTTCTCAATCCGGTAATAATTTCAAGTGGGGTCCACCAATGATTGAGCCATGTGATTTAATATTCCCTAACAAAAAGAATATTCCCAACCAAACGAATATTTTATAACAACTTGATACTTTGCAAAATTTATAAATATTACCCACAACTATAACATTATATCAAATTTATTCCATAATATTCAAAAATAATATTTATAGAAAATTCATCTTTATTTATAAAAGTCCGGGGTCTTACAACCTCCCTTCTTAACATGAAATTTAAGCCTCGAAATTAAGTGCGTATTCAGTATATCGGAAGTGGTAAGGATACCTTGATTTCATTTCGATTCTAACTCCCAAGTCATTTCCTCAACATCGTTGGTTCCTCCACAAAACTTTGACTTGAGGTATAACCTTAGGCGTAGAATATGTTCCTTCTTATCCAAAATTTGAACAGGAACCTCTTAATACGCCAAATCTTCCGCTATTTAAATCCTGGTTCTAACTCAATAATATGGTTCGGGTCTTTCACATATTTACGTAACATAGATATGTGAAAAAACGTTATGAACACGAGACATATTTGGCGGTAGCGAGTCTATAGGCCACGATTACCTACTCGATCGAGGATTTAAATGGACCAGATGAATCGAGGATTAAGTTTTCCTCTCTTTCCAAATCTTGTAACTCCTTTCCATGGAGCAACTTTTAACAATACATGATCTCCTATATCGAATTCCACGCCCTTTCGATGAAGATCAAAGATAACTCTTTTATCGATTTTGTGAGGTTTTTATACGTTGTTTGGATCGTTTGAATCTTTTCCGTAGTCATACGTACCAACTCCGGTCCCAACAACGTTGCTTCACCCACCTCATCCCAAAGATACTTGGAGAATGACACTTTCTTCCATACAACGCTTGAATGGAGCCATGCCAATACTTGTTTGATAAGCTGTTGTTGTAGGAAAACTCCACCAATGGTAAGAACTTGTCCCAACTCCCTTCAAATCAAGGACACAGTAGTCTTAATAGATCTTCAAGAGTTTGAATAGTCCTCTCCGATCGTCCGTCCGTCTTCGAGGATGATATGCCGAAAGCTAAATCGTAAGTCTGTGCCCATAGCTTTTTGCAAACCAACCCAAAATCGTGAAGTGAATCTTGGGTCTCGATCGAAACTATGGATACCGTAAGCATACCATGCATCTTACAATCTCGTTTATGTACATACGAAAGAAGACGTTCAAGTGTATAAGTTTCTCAGTGTCGGTAAAGAAATGAAGCGACTTGGTTAATCTATCAACAATGACCCAAATCGCATCAATGCCTTGAGAAACCTTAGGAAGACCGAGAACGAAATCCATGGTAATGTGCTCCCCACTTCCATTCCGAATTTCAAGTGGTTGCAATGGACCTTTTGGTACTTGATGCTCGCTTTTAACTTTCGTTGACAAGTTAGACACCTTGAGATAAGCAAATACTTATCTCTCTTCATATTGCTTCCACCAAAATGTATGGCCGAATATCAAGATACATTTGGTACTTCCGAGATGGATTGCAAATGGTGTGTTATGCGCCCCATCATGATATTATACTTTAAATCGGTGGTCGTTAGAACACAAAAATGCAGAGTTGACTCAAGTATTCCTTCTTCATCGATTCTTGCTTCCAAAGATAGCACCTTCTTGCACTTTCTTCCTCATACGCATCACGCCTCCGTGCAGTAGCTTGGCGACTTTAACTTTATCAATTAAAGTCGGTTCACTCAGATATTTTCTATCATCACATACGTCCACGAGTCTTTAACTCTATTTCCATCCTTTGCAAGTCACACAAAATGGGCCTCAGGTTTGACAATAACGCACTCGTGCTTTGCATAACGATTTTACGCTTTCAATCGTCGGCTACTACGTTCATTTTTTCGAGGATGGTATTGGATGGTATGATCATAATCTTTCAACAGTTCAAGCCAACGTCGTTATCGCACGTTGAGTTCCTTTTGAGTGAAGAAATATTTGAGGCTTTTATGATCCAGAAAGATCTCCACTTTCTCCCATACAAGTAATGCCTCCAAATTTTAAGTGTCCGAAGAGACAACAAATACCAACTCTAGATCATGAGTAGGATAATTCCTCTCATATTCTTTGAGTTGTCATGAGGCATAAAGCTATAACTTTTCCATGTTGTATAAGAACACATCCCAACCCTTGCTTCAAAGCATCACTTTGAGATGACAAATCCCTCAAAGGCGAGATGGTATTGTCGAGCAGGTCTTGAAATAAGTCTCCTCTTGAGTTCTTGAAAACTCTTCTCACATTCTTCGCTCCAACCGAACTTTGTATCTTTTCGAGTCACTGAGTCGATGGAGTAGCGATTCGAAAAATCCTTCCACGAATCTCCGATAATAACCGCCTAAACCGAGAAAGCTACGTCTTGGTCCTTCGATTTAGGTTGTTCCCGACTTTTGAATAGCTTCAATCTTTGTTTGGGTCAATGAGATATTCCATGACTTGATACCACGTGCCCAAGGAATGCTACTTCTGACCGTAACTCACATTTCTTCAACTTGGCATAAAACTTATATTCACGAAGCTTTTGGAGTGTCAGCCTCAAGTGTTGCTCATGATCTTCACGGCTTTTGGAATAAATAAGGATGTCATCAATAAAGACGACCACAAAGTGATCTAAATATTCCTTGAATACTTGGTTCATCATATCCATGAAGGCGTTAGGAGCATTAGTCAATCCAAAGGACATGACTAGGAATTCATAATGCCCGTACCGAGTTCTGAAAGCCGTCTTTGGAATGTCGGTGGTTCTAATCTTTAATTGGTGATATCCTAACGAAGATCAATCTTTGAAAAGAATTTGGCTCCTTGCAACCGGGTCAAACAGTCATCAATACGTTGGCAATGGATACCTATTTTTGATGGTGACATGATTCAACTCCAGATAATCAATACAAAGTCGCATACTCCCATCTTTCTTCTTCACGAATAGAACAGGAGCACCCCAAGGAGAAGTACTAGGGACGAATAAAGCCAATGTCTAACAATTCCTGCGCAATTGGGTCTTTAACTCCTGAAGTTCAATAGAGCCATTCGATGAGGCTTTGGAAATAGGTTTTGTCTGCGGGTTCAAGTCGATACAAAATTCAATTTCACGCCTCAGGGGTAGGCGGGAAGTTCTTCGGGAATAATCGTCGGAAATTTATTAACAATAGAATATCGCTTTAAAATCGATTTATTTTTATTTAAATCATGACATGAGCTAAGAAAAGCTTGACATCCGTTTTTCAATAAACGAATAGCTTTATGGCTTGAGATGATCGTGATTGATTTTAATGGTTTGGTCGTTTGAATTAAGATAATAGGTTGATTAGGAATATGAAAGCTAACAACCTTACGAAAATAATCAATTTTTTGCATGATAAGTAGTTAACCAATCAATCCACAGAATCACGTCAAATGCAAGTATTTTAATGAAATAAGATCGACAGTAATGTGAGGGTACCGATTTGAACCAAACAAGACTTATAAGCGAAATGGATGTAATGAAGGTTTCTCCCAACGGAGTTTCCACAGATAAGTCAAAGTCTAATTTCTCCTGAGTCAAATTTAATCGATGAGCGCAAGTAGGAGAAATAAAAGAATGGGTAGAACCCAGATCAAATAAAGTATAGACTTCATTAGAGTTTATGATAAGCTTACCCGTGATGACCTCATTCGGTTCCTTGCTCTTTGGGAGGTCACAACAAACGCCTCCTCCTTGACTACTCTAGGTTTGAATTTTCTGGGATGGCCTTTGGTGCCTCCATCCTAGTTGAATTTGTCTTGATGGCAATAAAATCGAGCTAAGTGACCTTCTCTTCCACAATTATAACATGCTTTGGGACGGCATTTAACGCATTGGACTGATGTGTCCTCTCCCCGCATTTGAAGCATATGATAGGTGGTCTTTCTCCTTCCTTAACAATGGGTCTTTGGTCGACGCCTTGCCACCATTGTTGAATCTCCGTTCTTGAAATGTCCATTCTTATTATTTTGGCCTCGATTACCCCAAAGTGGTTACCATATCCGGCTTTGTTGATTCCTCCACGCTTGTTGTCACCGCTCACGATGACTACTCTCATTTGGTATTATAATTTTCTTACCGCTTCTCTTTTTAGTTATGTTGACTCATTATCGCGTTCCACTTAATCGAGCCCTATTTACAACATCCGAATACAAACCGCTTTATGAGAAATAAGATGTTGACGTATCTCCCGCTTCAAACCTCTTAAAAACATTCGCCATTCTCTCTTCATTATTCACCAAGTGGACGCGTATGGCGTGATAACTCCGCAAATTTTGCCTCGTATTGCGACACGTGGCCATATTGTTTTTGTTCCAACTTGATAAATTCCACCTCCTTCATGCGGCGAATACTTTCGTGAAAGTATTTGTCGTTGAATGACTCTGGAACTTCTCCCAAGATATCTTCATCAAATGAGGTTGAGTACGTTTTACCGATTTCCACCAAGAATCCTTCCTCCACAAGAACATAAAGCGTGAAGGGAACCTTTTGCTTCCTGAGCATCCCAAGACATCAAATATCTTGGTAATGCTTTATCCATGCTTCCGCCGAAGGTTTTTGCTCTCCTTAAACTCCGGTGGTCCCAGCTCCTTGAATTGTTTAATGGTGACCGCCTTAGAGAGTTTCCGTGTTTCCACCCCACGTTTTGGGCAGAGTCGCTCTCGCGCTCTTTGTTGCATAAATTGCATAAAGCCTCCGAACATTTGATCATTCATCATTTGGTCGGTGTTGTTGTTTTGTGAGGATTGTCGCCTTCGATGCACATTATCCTCGATTATTGATATGTGGTGAATCAACGATCGCTCATGACTCCATTCTATTCTCAACATTCTCGATGTCATTTTCAGACATCGCCACAAAACAAAAGGTTAATTGACACGTAACAAATTATCCCTATCTTCCGACCAACCAATAAAATAGCACATAAACTTAGGTAGGTCATACTAGCGAAGGTATTCCCGTCTCTCCCTCCTAGTACTATTCTCACATCTTAGCGGGGATCATATCCTAAGCTCGATATCAATCTGTGACGCCCCCAAAATTAGGTATACATCACCCATCTTGGGTCGCCACTTACATGGTAGTGTAATTTAAATACAACTTATTAACATAACTGCCGTGTACAATACGACATAAACCGTGAGTTTAAATACAAATATCGCTCACTAGATATTATACAAACTCAAAAAAAAGTCCTCATTACAATTATTATCACCTATTTCACATAATAAATGAGGACTACTAATGCTATCTTCAGGGACCATCACTCGCTTCCCCAGACTCGTCCCGCCTTATATTCTCATTTCACGAAGAGAACGGTGAAAGAAAGGGTGAGCTCAACTAGCCCGAAGTAGAAATATTATGACTAAGATAATGCGAATAAATTATCAATAGTCTTCAACAATGTTAAGCCGATAAAATAATGATAGACAACCGGTTTAAGCTGCAATGAATATCAATCCATTAAAAGAGTCAAGTAGAAAATAAAGTCTACTATCTTTTAGGTTTTAAAAGGTTTTTCATCATCAATTATAAATTTGAGACTCGATTTTAATAAATAGTCCACATCATCGAATCACCCCGCTACTACTGGCCAAGGATATTCTTTAGTATCACGACCACAATTATTCATGCTGACTACGGGCCAAGAATATTTGTGTATTCATTAATGGTCGTGATCATGCCAACAATCATCCATCAATGCACTACTACCAATTTGAGGATTTTTACCACATCATTTGTAACATTACTATCATGATTACAGAATAGTCTCTCAGTCATAATCATACCAAGTCCATCTATGCTCTACAAAACCACGGATGACTTTAAAAAAATATAAACATGAGGATGATGACAATGATATAAGAATTCAATAAAACAAGTTCAAGAATTATTTTATCCGAGAATTATTAACGTCCAAATTATCAACATGATCTTTGTTTTGTAGAGTAAAATTCAAGAATGATCGTAAGAATATTTTCATGAAAAGATCTTTGGATGAAACGCAAATATCGAGATATTCCACTAATTTCATGGAGTATAGAAGTCAAAGTTTTAACCAACCCGGGTATAATAAAGAATGAAATAACAAAAGAAATCACCATGCATGCGATAGATCCTTACAGACGGAGTTATTCAATGAGAATAATAAATAACGGAACCGGTGTCGTGAAATTCACACCGCACAGGGATGTTCCAATGTAATAATAAAGATGGAACCGCATCCGGTGTAAAACACATGATAGGATATTCCAACATAATGATAAAAGGCGGAACCAGAATCCGGTGTAAAACACACGCATGAACGATGTTCCAACAGAATAATAAAGATTTTAACCGGTCCTGTAAAACACACGCACGAGGATGTTCCAACAAAATAATAAAGATTTTAAACGGTCCTGGTGTAAAAACACACAGACAGGATGTTCCAATAGAATAATAGAAGAATGTCACCAAGTATAGGGTAAACCACGTATACAAAGTTATTCCAATGAATAATAAGCGAATGAATAACAACAGATTCTCTTCTGAATAAGAAAGAATAACACCCCTTACATTTGGTAGGAGATTGAATCTTTGCAAAGAACAGTAACAAAATACTCTTCTTCTTTCTCTCTTATTCTCTCTATACTTTCTCTCTCTATAGCTTGAATGAATTCGTGAAAATAATGAAGCCCTAGGCCTCTATTTATAGAAGATTTCTAAATTAGACCTTAGCCGTGAAAAGGCAAGTGGCTTTGGCGGTAGTTTGACGCTTTGTAATGTGAAACGACAAGTGGTTCGATCGTCTGGTAAAGGTAATTACTATTAACGAAGGTAAATACTATTGATGAAGGTAAATACTATTTACAAGGGTAATTCTTATTATCGAAGAAGGTAATTACTTATTGAAGGTAAATACTATTCACAAGGGTAATTACTATTGACGAAGGTAATTACTTATTGACGAAGGTAAATACTATTCACAAGGGTAATTACTATTATTGAAGAGATTCTTAGATGATGACATATGAGCCCCCATAAAATAATCAAACTTACCACAAATCATTTTTTTTTCATCAACACATATTTAATCTTTCAACAATTATTAATCATTTATAACTTGTCGTCTCAATTATTGATTTAATACTATAACATATTATACGGATGATCTTTGTGACAATAATTGAATCAATAATATAAGAGATATGATGCAACAATTCTTTGTATGTAATAATTGAGCATAAATGTAGTGACTTTCACGTAAGCATCGATAATCAATACTGCGCAGTACTTCACTTGCAACGACGCCAGACATTCTTTGTACTTTACCACCGGGTAGTTCAACAGTTTTAACGGTAACACCTCCGTAGTTATTTTTATAAAATATTTTTGTCGTTTTCTCGATCCGCAATGATAATTACATTAATAGGGTCCACCAACGATTGAGCCGTTGTCATGAATATTCCCTAACAAAAGAATATTCCCAGGCCAAACGAATATTTTATAACAACTTGCATACTTTGCAAAATTTATAAATATTACCCACAACTATAACATTATATCAAATTTATTCCATAATATTCAAAAATAATATTTATAGAAAAATTCATCTTTATTTATAAAAGTGAGGGTCTTACACCACAAGTTTGGCTAACGGACCGGTCGGGGGATAAATTTCGGCGTGAGAGTTAGTATCAGTGTTCACAAGATTAACAATGGAGGATGTAATGTCTAGTGTATTGAGAGAGATGATAATTCAGTTGTGTGTGTATGTGAGCGTGCACATTTGTGAAGACTTAGTTGATAGGTTATACTTCTGCTTTTGGTTTCTGCACCCACCCACTCTCTGCTTGACCACATTTTGATCGATAGTTTCTACGGGATGTATGCAGTCCACTTTCTACTATCTCTCGTCCTCTGTTTTTCTACTGGCCGTGATGTCACGGATCCCATCCACATTAATGCGTGGCGGTAAGAAGAACGATCAACCATCATGTTTTTTCATCATTACAAGTCAAAGTAATAAATATTAAAATATCTAATGGGTTAATCTAATGAACCAACCCGATCTCATAGGGTTTAATAGAAATAACATGATGATTAGGCCCAAAGACTTTCAAGGTTCAATAATGAAGGCCCAATAGACTAATTAAACAAGTGAGCCCAATTTATTCGGCCCAAATAGGGGAAATATCATGACCCAACATTGCCCCCTAGTTTTTATTAAATGAAATTTTAATAGAAAACTATAAATGGTCCATGATAAGGAGTAATTGAGACGTACACGATTTGGTCCATAAGATGAAACAGAGGATGGCCGGATGTCCAACGTAAAAGGCCCAAACAGTAAATGATTAAATTTGAAAAAGATGGACTAAAAACCGGAAGTCCAAACGAGAGGCCCAATCTGATAAAATATCTAAGGATTGACCCGGACGCTCCCCATTCGAATTCTCATCATTGCCGAAAATTAAATGTGCCGCCTTTCAGAATATAACCGCCAAGATATAAAGGTAAACTTTACCAAATTTGACAGTTTTACTTGCTAATTTGAATTTTCGGACCTTTGAGCTCTCTTTCTTTCTCCAGAACTTTTCTTCCTTTCTCTGCGAAACCTCAACAATGGCTTCCCAAGATTCGGAGCAAAGTCCACCTATTTTAGTGACACCTTGGATCGCTGTCTTGAATCATTGAATCCAGGACCCATGTGACGACCCCAAAATAGGTCCATTCAACCCAACCCATTCTGAGTCGCCAAATACATGGTACAAAAACAAATACAACTTCAGTAATATAATTATCGTGCAAAATACGACAACACATATACTGTGAGTTCTAATACAACTATTGTCTAATAGAGAGTATAAAAACTCAAAAAGAGTTCTCGTTACAATTATTGATACACTATTTTACAAAATAGTGAGGACTACTAAAACAACTATCCTGAACCATCACTCCAAACCCCGGCTAGTTCATGCTATGTTCTCACCTCCTGAGAAGAAAAATGGAATAAAAAGGAAAAGGGTGAGCTCAACTAGCCCAGTAAGAAAATATTATGACTAAAATAATATACAACAAATTATCGTTAATCTTCAACAGGGAATAATCTGATAAAATATAATAGACAACAAGTTTTAGATCAACAACTGTAGCAGAAACAACAATCTATTAGAAGAGTCAAGTAGAGAAAGAATTATACTATCTTCTAAGATTTAAAAGTCCATCATCAATATTTTATCCACCGTAACATCAATCAATATACATCTTGAATCAAATATTCATCTTTTGCTACTGTGCCAAAGATATTCATTTATATCACCAGATTGGTCATGTTCATCTCAACACCGCTGTTCATCTTTGTATTTCATCTTACACGCCGAGAGATATTCATCGTGGTAATCATTAATCTTTTCACTACGTGCCAAAGATATTCATCGATTAATCATTCATCTTTTAGACTTCTGGGCGAAAGATATTCAAGATATATCATCATTTAGGATCGAGGATGATGAAAAATATCTTAAAGAAAATGAATCCAGGTGAGATAAAAGATCAAATATTAGGAATTAGTATTACAGGTTTATCCAAGTTCAAAATACTTCATAATAACCAATTTTGAAGCGAAATTCAAAATAAAGATCAAAACATGGATACAATCAAAGATAGTAACCATAATAGACAACTTGGACAAAAGAAGAAAATTCATTTTTCTATTGAATAGTCAGATATCGTGAATAGTCTTGATATCGTGAATAATAACTCAGACACCAAAAGATAGAAATTTCACAAGAAAATCATCTTGCTTAAGTGAATATTACTCGTGAATAAGAACTCGTGAATAAGTAACCCAACATAAAAAGTTCCAAATTTGATAAAAAGTTCCAACCAATATTTTGGCATAATGATATTGAAGAAATAATATCACTTACGAAGAAAATAACATCTCTTACCTCAAAAAGATAATACTTACAATTTGGAATATTGGATATAGTCTTTGAAGGAACTTAACCAGATAAAGCAACACTCAAAGTATCAAAATACTCACAAGAATACGCCTTTCGATAATATAGAGAGAAAGAGAAAACTTTATGAATTACGGTATGATTTTCAATTCTAACTAAGCACTCTATTTATAGGAAAATGCATAGAATGCCATAGAAGACTAACATGCTACCTGATGGCTTTACCTGTTCACCCACCACATTTGAAATCCAATTGAGCACATTTCTCACCAACCAATTCTAGAATTTTTCAAAATATTTTATTATTTAATAAATAATCAGAAACTTTAATAATTCATAGAAAATAGTCTGTTTATCAGAAAAATACAAATTTTATGTCCATTCCACACGAAATCGAATTCTCTACAACTTTGTAGCTTTGAGTTTTTCTAAATTCCAAACAGAAAATACCCGAATTCCACAAATGGATGATTTTTAAATACTTCCAATCCGACAAAATACTGATAAAACACCTCAGCATTAATTCCTTCATTAATAACCACATAAATAAATCCATCATTTATATCCACATAAAAATAAATAATTCCTTATCATATGAATCATTGATTAATTATTCACAAATAATATTACGAGAATCACATTTATAATGACCAGGGCGGTTCCGGGAAAGCAGGGACTTTCCGATAAGAATTTCTCCTTCTTACTTGGCCCATGATTAGGTGACCAAACCTCTCCTCGATGTGAACTTTCTAGACATTGCTAATAATCTTATCTAATAATATTATTCAAATAATATGAATTATTGATCGATAATGGAATCTTGTGCGGTGACAATTATTGAAACAACAATAATATAAAATATCAACGCAAAGAATTATTGATTCAATAAAATAAAATATTGAGCGAGAATTATCGTAACAATTATTGAGTAGTGTCTTCTCATGTAAGAATCAATAATTGAAAAAATATCTTGTCTTAATCTGGTATGCTTCTTGTCTTATTCGGCGTATTCTTGTATTTTAACCACCGGGTATTCCAACAGTGTTAACGGTAACAACTACCCCGTTATTTATAACAACCCAAACTTTGTCGTTTTCTTCATCCGGCGGTTATCCGTTATGGGGACCACAAATGGTCATTGCTGGCAAATCATGCGAATATTCCCAAGCGAAAGAATATTCTACGACTGAACGAATATTCCCAAATACGTTGAATATTTTATTACCACTTGCTTATTTTGTAAAATTTGCACATTTCACCTATAACCAAAGTATTATATCAAATTAACACCTTATTATTCACAATAATAATTAGAGAAAATTCAATTTTATTCATTAAAAAAATTTGGGGTCTTACACCCCAACAGAGAAGCCTCAACCTCCAACCCCAAGGGCACGAAGACCAACAAGAACCCTCCTTCAAAAGCCCCCCTAACCCTCTCTGAGTATTATAGGAATACAGAGTGTTTCTCACATGCCAACACTCCTTCTACCATTACTGAGGCTGATTTGAAGAGAATTCGAACTCGATGTCACATTCCGGACACCCATATGATTAGGGCTCCAAGATCGGGTGAGAAGATGTACCAACGGCCTAAAGGTTGGATGGCCGCCCCTGTGACCATCCTTGAGAAGGGGGTTCGATTCCCTCTTCATGCCTTCATAGTGACCATTCTGGGGTTTCTGGGTGTAGGCCTTGGTCAATTAGTGCCAAACTCCTATATTCACATCTTGGCGTTCATCGCTTTCTGTCACAAACTGGGCGTCGAACCCACCCTTGACCTCTTCTTTACTATTTACAAAATTGTTCAGTCTAGAGAGAAGGGGTTTAAGGTCCTAAGCAAGCATTCCCCGAAGACAGAAGAGAAGTTCGAGAGGCGTTCGTTAGTGAACACCCCTTCGAGCAATAGGGGATGGAACAAAAGCTGGTTTTTCATAAAGGGACCTGAAATTGCTTCGTTGCCGAACTGGGCTACTAACGAGGAAGTCTCTGCCGACTTTGGGGACATCTCTGAAGAACGTGAGGCTGAGATGATAGAACTCTTCGACAATTTTCCTAAGGAGGAGTGGAAATATGGACTTCTCTCGAAACAGGCATGGTTATATGATCATAAATGTAAGTATCGGTCTATTTATATATAAATATTTGAAAATTTTTATGATGTGGATTCTGACATAGGGCTATTTATTTTGCGCAGTATCTCTGGTTAGACCGAATTTCTCAGAAGTGAAAGAATTTGAAGATTTTTTATCTAGGAAACCTTCAAAACTAAAGAATCCCCACCGGGTCAAAACCGGTTGACCCAAACCACAAAACACATGCCACCGACCCTCAGACAAATGAGCCCGAGCCTGATGAATCTCCCCTACCAGAAGAGGTTCTTCATCCTCGCCAGAAGAGGAGGGCCATTCGAAAGTCCCGATCAACCCCTATTTCGAGCCCCTCTGAACCCCACCCAGAAACCGAAGCATCCACTAATCCAGCCCCCCCTCGAGGAGGTTTGCTCGATCACCCGGATCGGAGAAATCTCCTTCGAGTCAAAAATTAAAAGCCAAAGTCATTCCCCTAACGGTCGAAGAGCTTAGGGTTCCTCAGTCTTCTATCGAGCTCTCTCCAATAATTCCAATGGAGATACAAGCTTCTGATGAGGAAGACCAAGTTGAAACCGTGCCTGCATTATCTCGGAAAAGGAAGCATCCTTCTGATGATCATCCTAGTGCGGCTTCAGCCCCGTCACCACCACGAGAGTCTGTACCGATCCGATCTCCATCTCCCGTGAATATATATATGGACCCGTCACCATCTCCCAAACGACCAATTCCATCTCCTGACCGACCAAAAGTATCACCTGAACGACCCGGACCTTCAAATCAGGGATATCATAATGAAGTTATGGGGTCTCTGACCTTATGTCCTCGGTTTAATGCGAATTTCCCTTTCAAGCTCTTCGATACCTTCGTTCGAGACACAGATGATCACCGATTCGGTAATCACACGGACGGGGATCTACTTGACGAAGGGATGAGTTATTTGGCGAAGGTAAGTAATAGTTTTTTGTTTATCTTCTACACTCCTGCTTCTGTTTAAATATTTGAAATTGATTGGACACTGTTGGACATATGTAGGCAAATGCAGTCTTCGGGCGTTTACGTCCGAGGCACATAAATGGTGAGGCCGAGGAAGATTTCTTGAGGCAGGAGAACAATATGCTGAAGGCGACACTTGCGCGGGTGAGAAATGAGCACGAAGGCGTTCTTCATACCAATGAAGGCCTCTGGAGAGATCTAGATCGAGCCAGGATGGATTTGAAGACGTCTGACGATGAGCTGAGGGCCACGAGGGATGAGCTGGCTGTGTCTAATGCCAGTCAACAATCCTTAACAGATATGAATGTTGGCCTGGTCGAGGAGAACCTGATCTTGAAGGCCAATAATGAAGAGCTCATCACAGCCCAATAGAACTGGGCGAAGTTCAAGCGAAGGCTCAAGATGAGGAGAAAGCTCATAAGGCCAAACGTCACAAGCTTCGTCACAAGATAAAGAAACTCGAGGGACGAGGTCCTCTTCGATCAAGAAGTGCGTAGGCGATCTGGTGATTATCGAGCGTATTGACGAGTGAATCTTTGAGATCTTGAAGGTCTATTCAGAGGGGTATGAATACTGCCGAGAACGAAGCAAGGAGAAGTTAATTATCACTCAGTAATCCGGCTTTATATCGATTCTGAAGGTGAAGGTGATGCCTGAAAATGTGTCTGCTTTATTCTGATTATGTAAAGATTATCTGTCTTTTTGAAGGTTATTTTGTAAAGAAGACTTTATCAGGAAGTTTTTTTTTTTAATTTTATGTACTAGTTTATTGTTAGGATTGAATCGAATGAATGAATGTTTGAACTTATCAATGAACCACCATTTATGTTTGATTATGACTTCTGTTTTGATTCGTTTCTTGTCAATAATTCAGTATTAATGAACTTGAATGAACTTAACTTAGATTGTGAATCAGCTAAGGCATATAACAGTTAAGTTAAGAAATGACATGAACTGAATTCAATGAATTGAACTGAATGGACTGAACTCAACACTTGCACAAAATAGAGTAATGTATACTTATCGTTCCCGAAGTGTGAGATAGGTCATGTAAAGTGAATTCGGCTGATCCTCCTTGCACCATCAATATCTTGTTTATCGTTCGGGGTAGAACAAGTATATAAGGACATTTGTTTACCACTCGGGGTAGAACAATTTTATAAGGGCCGTGAAATTTGTCTACCACATGGGGTAACAAATTCATAAGGACACTCCTGACAATAAGACTACCATCGAATGGTCAAGAACCACCATACCTCCTTACTTCGATGTCTTTTATTTACCACTCATGAGAAATCAAAATTAAAAAGGACCATGAAATTTGTCTACCACGCAGGGTATAACAAAACCATAAGGACACTCTTGCCGAAGAGGCTACCATCGAATGGTCAGCGAGTTCACCCCGTCCTCCTTACTTCAGTGTCTATTGATTTACCGCCCTCGGAAAAAACAATATAAAAAGGACCATAGGATTCGTCTACCATACGGGGTAACAAATAAATAGGATACCATCGAATGGCCAGCGAGTCCGACCATACCTCCTTACACCATTGTGAACTTAGTACAAAATAGGAAGAAGATCAGTTGTGAAAAAGTGAATTTTTATTGATGCTGAACAATCATATACAGACTTTCGGTAAACAAACTCGATCTCTACTGGAAATATTTCCGAAGTCTTCCAGCATGCCAAGTGTTCTTGATCTCGGACCCATCTAATGCCTTTAATCGATAAGTCCCTGGCTTTGGTACGTCGACCACCTCATACGGCCCTTCCCAGTTCGGCATCAGCTTTCCCGTGTTCTGAGGCGTAGATGCTTCGGCTTCTCTGAGGACGAAGTCCCCTACTTCAAATCTGCGAAGCTTGACTCCCTTGTTGTAATGCTTAGCTACTCTTCGCTGGTAGGCTGCCAGCTTGACCAAAGCCACTTCTCTGACTTCTTCTAACAGATCCAAGTTGGCCTTCAGTCCTTCGTCGTTGTAGATCTCTTTGAATTGACTGACCCGAAGACTTGGAGATCCAATTTCGACTGGGACTAAGGCATCAATACCATAGGCCAATCGAAAAGGTGAATCCCCTGTAGTAGTCCTTGGTGTGGTCTGATAAGCCCATAGCACACTGAGCAGCTCCTCTGGCCATCTTCCTTTAGCTTCGTCCAGTCTGCGCTTAATCTCGTTCAGCAGTGTTATGTTTGTCACCTCAACTTGCCTGCTTGAATTGTGGATGAGCCAATCAAGTCTTCTTATCTTTGTACTTCACTCTTTTAAAATCCTTCAAATTTTGATCCCACGAACTGGCGTCCGTTGTCCGATATCACCACTTTAGGAATTCCGAAGCGAAATACTACAGACTCTTTCATGAACTTCAAGCACTCTTGCTCCGTTATCAACCGAAGTGGCTTCGTCTCTACCTACTTGGTCATGTAATCAATAGCAACTATGACAAAACTGACTTGACCTTTTGCTTTCGGCAACGTACCAAATATATCAACCCCCTAGACAGCAAAGGGTATAGGAGATAAAATCGAGTATAGCTCTTCTGGCGGCTGATGTGGGATCGGACTGTTAAGCTGGCATTTCTCACACTTCTTCACATACTCGGTAGCTTCCTTGAAGATCGTAGGCCAGTAGTACCCCTGACGAAGTACTTTATAAGCCAAAGATTTGGCAGCCATGTGATCACCGCAAATTCCTTCGTGGACTTCCCGAACAGGATACTCGACTTGAGATGAACCGGACACTTTCAATAATGGTGAAAAAATGCCCTTGATAAAGATCCCCATCAATAAGAACGAAGTTGGCACTCTTGTACTTGATCTTCTTTGCCAACATCCGATCCGGGCGAAGGACGCCCATCCGCCAAATATTCGATGTAGGAGTCGTCCAAAGGTTAGATCGTTCGATACACATCACCGCTTCATCTTTGGATACTTTACCGTCGCGCAAAACTTCCAAATAAACCAATCCGTTAAAAACATCTACATCCGTAGTGGCTAGCTTCGACAGTGCAGCATCGGCAATGGAATTGTCGTTACGCTCTATTCCCTGAAACTCATAAGAAATAAAGTACTGAAGTCGGTCTTTTAATTCTGCCAAATACTTGATCATCCTGGTCCCACGAGCTTCATATTCTCCCGACAGTTGTT
Source organism: Panax quinquefolius (assembly GCA_020205615.1). NCBI lineage: Eukaryota > Viridiplantae > Streptophyta > Magnoliopsida > Apiales > Araliaceae > Panax > Panax quinquefolius. The sequence continues at coordinate 20,584,754 of CM035151.1, forward strand.
TGACGAACAACTGAGAGTCACTGTAAATGATCAGCTTCTGAACTTCTAGACTCTTCGCCAGTCGAACTCCTGCTAGCACTGCTTTATACTCGGCCTCGTTGTTTGTTGCTTTGAACCCAAATCTGATTGCTTGCTGCACCTTGAATCCCTCCGGACTTGTCAAGATAATCCCTGCCCCACTAACATTCACCGTAGAGGACCCATCTGCATACAGTGTCCATGCATTCGACCATACTGAAGAACAGCAACTGCTCGATCGGACGTCTCAGCCTCTGGCAGCTCGGCATCTGCTTCGGTGAACGAACATTCCACCATAAAATCGGCCAAGGCCTGACCCTTGATAGCGGTTCGGGGATGGTATTCGATAAAAAATTGGGATAATTCCATAGTCCATGCTGCTAACCTCCCCGAAATTTCTGGCTTGCTCATCACCTTCTTCAATGGCTGATCCGTGTAGACGACCAGGAGCCGACCTTGAAAATATTGTCGAAGCTTTCGGCTAGCAGTTATCAAAGCAAAGGCAAATTTTTCAATATTTGGGTACTGGTTTGACATCTCGTAGGGCGTGGTCGACATAATAGAATCGGATGTTCTTTCCAATCGACCTCCCAAACCAAAGATCGCTTCCAACCGCCAACGAGCTCACTGCAAGAGTACAAATACAAGGTCTCTGTTGGGCAGAGCTTCACCAATAGAGAAAGCGAAGAAGAGATATGTCTTTATGCCTTGGAAGGCATCTTCACACTCAAGTCCACCGGGCGTCTTCGCATTCTTCTACCCTTCGGTGTCGAAGAACGCACAAGCACCTCTCTCGCAAACTTGGACATAAACCTCCTCGTAGCCGCATCCTGCCATGCATCGGGGCGTTGGGCGCCTTTGAGCGATTGAGGAGTCTTCATGTCAAGAATAGCTGGATCTTCTCCTCGGATTGGCTTCAATGCCCTTCTGACCGACCAGGTAATCCAGGAACTTCCCTGCACCAAGTCCGAAGGTACACTTTGCTGGATTGAGCCTCAACTTGTGGTGACGGACAGTCTGAAAGCATTCCTCCAGACCATCCAAGTGCTTTTGAACCTGCATGTTTTTCACGATCATATCATCCACGTAAACCTCCATGTTCCTCCCCAGCTGCCTCTCGAATATGAAATTCATCATTCTTTGGTAAGTGGCTCCAGCATTTATAAGGTCAAAGGTCATCTTCTTATAGGCATACACCGAACGGTGTGTAATGAATGCTGTCTTCGGAATGTCCTCCCTGCACATGGAAATTTGATGATAACCTGAAAAAGCATCCATAAAGCTTAGCAATGCATACCCCGAAGTGGCATCGATGAGTTGATCAATATAGGGTAGAGGATAAAAATCCTTCGGACAATATTTATTCAGGTCGGTGTAGTCGATGCAAACCCGCCATTTTCCATTCTGCTTTTGCACCAACACTACATTAGCCATCCACTGTGGGTAGTCGATCTTAAAGATGAAGTCAGCAACTATCAGCTTAGAAATCTCCTCATCAATGATCCTCGGCGCCAGTGCAAAGATCCGGCTTTTTTTCCCGAATCGACTTTCTTGATGGATCTACCTCCAATCATGCTTCGTGATCTTCCGGCTAATTCCAGGCATATCTTGTGGTTCCCATGCAAAAATGTCTGCATAGCAGCGAAGAAGTTCCATAAGGTTTGTCCGAAGAGGTTCTGGTAGACCCGAACTAATCTTCACTGTTTTGCCTTTCTTCCCGATGATCAGCTCGATCTCCTCTGTCTCCCCTGCATGAATAACCAATGGCTCCGAACTGCTTTCAGTGAAGGGCTCGATCTCAATTGCCATAGTTTGTTTCGCATTTTGCGACTCCTACTCCCGAGGAAATAACAAAGATTCCGATAATGATAGGGCTAGATCTAAGTCCCCTGTTACCTCTCCGACTCCGTGTGCTGTGGGGAACTTGATCTTGAAGTGAGGAATAGAAGTCACAGCTTGGAGAGCTGTCAGTGTAGGCCTTCCTAGTATGGCGTTGTAAGCCGAATCTACATGCACAACATAAAATTTACATGTTATTTCTACCTACTGAGGAGCTGTGCTGAAGACCACTGGGAGTTCAATAGTGCCTGCAACTTTGACTAAATCGTTGCTAAAGCCATATAAAGGAGCCTCCTGCCCGACCTCCATCTTTCGCCCATCAAGATGCATCCTATGATAAGCATGGGCATACAGAATATCCACAGAAGACCCGTTATCTATCATCATTCGTTTTACATCTACCGAACCCACTTGTGGTTGTGACGACCCCAAAATAGGTCCATTCCATCCAACCCATTCTCGAGTCGCCAAATACATGGTATGTAAAATAACTACAACTTTATTATCACAACAATAAAATCGTGAGTTTAAATACAAATATTATCTTCTAGATAATATTTATACTCAAATAAATCCTCATCACATTTATCGATACATTATTTTACAATAATGGTGAGGACTACTAAACAACTCTCTCTAGAACCTTCATTCCATACTTCCGACTAAGACTCGCTACATTCTCGCCTCCCGAGAAGAAAATGGAACAACAAGGAAAAGGGTGAGCTCAACTAGCCCAAGAAAGAATGTTACGACTAAGATAATATACAACAAATTATCGTTAGTCTCCAACAGGAAAAATCGATAGAATACAATAGATAACAAGTTTCGGATCAATATTCGCAATGAAATAATAATTCATGTAAGAGTTACGTAGAGAATGAAATCTACTATAATCTATGAATTTAATAAATTCCATCATCAATATTTTATCCTCGTAACATCAATCAATATTCATCTCAAATCAAATATTCATCTTTGCACTACAGCCAAAGATATTCATCAATCGGTCATGTTCATCTCAACACTGCTCATCTTTGCACTAAAGGCCAAAGATATTCATCACCACCATGTTCATTTAAACACCTGCTCATCTTTGCACTACAGTGCCAAAAGATATTCATCACTATCGATCCATATTCATCTCAACACTGCTCATCTTTGCACTAAAGGCCAAAGATATTCATCGATCATTCATGTTCATCTCAACACTGCTCATCTTCTTTTACAGCACTAAAGGCCAAAGATATTCATCAGTCGGTCATGTTCATTTAAACAATTGTTCATCTTTGCACTACAGGCCAAAGATATTCTTCAGAAATCATTCATCTTTGCACTACAGGCCAAAGATATTCAATAATATCATCATTTAAGACTGAGGATGATGAAAAATATTTTTAAAGAAACGAATCCAGTGAAACAAAATGACAAATATTATGGATTCGTATTTTAAACAATCCAAGTTCAAAAATACTTCATAAATAATCATAGTGAAGTAAAATTCAAGAATGATAAAAACATGGATACAATCAAAGCTAGTATTCGTGAATAAGGTCAGATATTAACGTGAATAAAGTCCGACAATATCGTGAATAAGAATCTCAGACACCAAAAGATAGAAATTCCACAAAAAAACATTTTCACGCTTCATGAAATAGTACTAATGAAGAATCGTGAATAAGAACGTGAATAGTAACTCATGAATAAGAACTCGTGAATAGTAACCCCGATACTGAAAAAGTTCCAAATTTGATAAAAACTTCGATCAACATTTCAAAGATAATGATATCAAAGAATTAATATCATTTGAGAAGAAAATAACATCCCTTACCTCAAAGAATCAAGATTTCTAAGGAAAGGCTCAAGTGATGTCGAATGAAACTTGTCTTGAACAAAGAACTCTCAAAGTATCTAAATACTCACAAAATACGCCAATAATATAGAGAGAAAGAGAGAAAACTTTGTTTCGTGTGTTTTTCAATTCTAACTTAGCCCTCATTTATAGGAAAATGTTAGCCCGCACCAAGCGCACTTCGACCAAGCACCGATGGCTTTACTCGCTACTATTGCCACCCACCACATTTGAAATAAAATTTAGCACATTTTTTCACCAACCACAAGTGGGGCCCACTCAATTCTAGAATTTTCCACCAAAATCAATTATAAACCTAATTTAATCCGACACCTCTTAAAATTCACAACAAATCATTCGTGCATTTTTAACGGTTCAAAATTTGTGGACATATACTCAACTTATGTATGTATAACATATCCAAAAATTACAACGATCCAACTATTGGATTAAAAATTATAACCCCGCAATATATCTCAAAACCCCCGATTTGATTTTTAATACCTCCAATCCGATAAAATACCGATAAAACACCTCAACATTAATTCCTTCATTAATAACCACATAAATAAATCCATCATTTATATTCATATAAAATAAATATTTCCTTATCATATGAATCAATAATTAATTATTCACAAATAATATTACGTAATCACAATTATGATAACCAGCATCTCTCCGAGAAGAGGGGCTTTCCAATAAGGATCTCTCCTCATCGGGCAGCGCAATTAGGTGACCAAACCTCTCCTTAGATGTAACTTTCTAGACATTGCCAATAATGTTATCTAATAATATTATTCAAATAATATGAATTATCGATCCGATAATGGGAAATATCACGTGCGGTGACAATTATCAAACAAAGAATAATATAAAATACCAACGCAAAGAATTATTGAATCAATAAAATAAACTATTGAATAAGAATTACCGTAACAATTATTGAGTAAGGCCTTCTTACGTAAGGATCAATAATTCAACAATACTGTACCGTGCACATCTCGCGCAACCACGCCAGACATCGTGTTTTAAACCAATTTGCATTCCAACAATCTTAATTCAGAATAACTACGCATCTATTTATAACCACCCAAACTTTGTCGCTTTCCTCATCCAATCGCTTTCCGTTATGGGGCCCACACATGCGTTTCATCGTCCATTCGCAAATATTCCTCGACAACATCTAATATTCCACGACCAAACGAATATTCCCCCACAAAGATTTAATATTCCACTTCCACCAAACGAATATTCCCCGACAAAAATGAATATTTTATAACCACTTGCTTATTTTGAAATATTTATGTATTTAACCCTTAACTATCCACATTAATCAAATCAACCCTTACTATTTCAAGATAATAAATAAAGGAAATTCCTTTTATTTAAAAAAATTTCGGTCTTACAACCTCCCTCCTTATGAAATTTCGTCCTCGAAATTGACGTGACGCATTCTGTGTGTTTTGAAAAGGTAAAGATACCTCGCTTTCATTTTCGCTTTCCAACTCCCAGTGTCATTTCCTCAATAAAGATGGTTTCTCCACAAAACTTTAACTTATGGTATAACCTCCAGACATAGGTCATGTTCTTTCCTCTACAAAATCTTGACAGTGCCTCCTCGACGTTAAGTCTTCTACTATCTCGTCCGGGTTCTAACTCAATGACGTGTTTCGGTCGTCCACATATTTACGTAACATCGATCACGAAAAAACGCGCGAACACGCCATTATACTTGGTGGTAAAAGCGAGTCTATAGCCACGCCCTATTCGATCGAGAATTTCAAATGGATTAATAAATCGAAGGTTTGAGCTTTCCTCACCTCACCGATTCTCGCTTTTAAAATAACAACTTCAGACCTCCTTCTTCAAATTCATCACCCGGTGTGTAGCTTGAATAACTTTAACTTTATCGATTAAAGTCGATTATACTCAGTATATCATCAATGCACTCAGATATCATCACGCGGGTACCTAGAGTTTTCATCTCCATCTCTATTATTTGTATATTATACTGAAATGAGTCTTTGACAATATTGTACTTTCGTGATTTGTATACGATCTTCACTACTCAACACGCTACCACCACGCTCGCTTTTCCGTGATGGCACGGTCGTAAAACACGTCTTTGAAATGAGTCTCCTCTCGAGTTCTTCAAGCTCTTCCCACATTCCTCGCTCCATTTGAATTTTGTATCTCTATGAGTCACCACGTTAATGGAATAGCGATTCGAGAATATCCTTCAACGAATCTCCGATAATAACCAACTAAGCCTCTGAAAGCTACGATTTCGATTCATCGACTTAGGTTGCTCTCAATCCGCGACTCATATCCCAACCTTGATAAAGACGTCACAATGACACCAATCGGTTACTATCGCATCTAATACGACGTCCCTACAGAGAGAGTCTCGCTTAGTGAATTCCACAAAGGAAGTCACAAGATAAAGGCTCATGTACCAAATTTATAGTTGAATTTTTAACTCCAAAGTTCAATAGAGCCATTCGATATGAGATTTTAGAAATGAGTTTTGTACCGGGTTCAAAGTCGATACAAAATTTAATATCACTTTGGAGTAAGCCAATAAATTCTTCAGAAATACGTCAGGGAAAATCAATAACAACAAGAATATTATTCAAATCGACGTGTTTTATTCAAATCCATAACATGGACTAAGAAAACTTGACATCCGTAATAAACGAATGACTTCATGGCTTAATATGAAAGAGTTTGACTTCAATGGTTTGGTTGCTTGAATTCAAATAACAAAGTTGCTTAGAATATGAAAACTAACAACCTTACACAAAAGCAATCAATTTTGGCATGATGAGTAGTTAACCAATCAATCCCCAAAAGCAAGTATCTTTAAAGAGATAAGGTCAACAGTAAGGTAATGGTGCCAACTTGAATCAAGCAAGATTTCTAAACAACTGGATGTAATGAAAGTTTCTCCCAATGGAGTCTCCATAAATAAAGTCAAAGTCTAATTTCTTCGTAGTCAAGTTCAAACGTTGAGCGCAAAGCAAAGAGATAAAAGAATGGGTAGAACCGGTAGATTCAGTAAGGTATAAACTTCGCAAGAATTTATAATTAACTAACCCGTGCTAACTTCGTCGTTCCTCGATTTTTGACCGCCACGACAAACGCCTTCTTCCGTGAATCGCCGACTTTGACTTTTCTTGGACATCCTTTTGAGTCACCATTCTCATTGGACTGGTTTCGATATCGTATAATCTCGAGCGATATGTCCTTCTTTTTTTCCACAATTATAGCATACCTTAAACTGCTAGGGCGCTTTGGGTGATATGTCCCTCTTTCCCGCATTTGTAACATACGACCGATGGTCTTTCTCCTCCTTGAACCAGGTTGCACAAGCGCCGACGCCTTCACATGGTCGTTGTTGAATCTCCTCTTTAAAATCTCCTCCCAACTCGCTTCTTCTATTTTCATGGCCACGATTAACACCGTAGTGGTTACCGCTTTTGTCCGTATTCTTCTTTCTCCACCGGTTATCGTTATTCGATGACTGCTATCTTTGGTATGATCCTCGTTATGGTCCCCGGTTGAACGTATCGTTATCTCGCTTCTAACAATCGAGCCTCGCTTACAACATCCGAATAGAGAGAAAATTTATGAGAAATGAGATAATCGACGATGCTGGGGTTTCAAACCTCTCGTAAACATCCGCGTCATAATGCTCCTCATTCTCCACCAAATGAGGTGCAACCGATAACTCCGCGAACTTCGCCGTCTTTGGGACACCGCCATGTTATTCTCGCTTCCTAGTCTAATAAACTCCACTTCCTTCATACGACGAATACTTTCGGGAAGTACTTGTCATTGAACTGCTTCAAATGTCTCCCATGACATCGCCGAAAAATGGATGGGTACTTCACGTATTCCCACCAAAGAATCGCCTCGCCACTTTAACATAAAAGGTGGCGAATGGAACTTTCTGTTCCTTCGCGCATCCCAAGACATCGAATATCTTGGTAATTTGCTTGACCCATGTTTCCGCCGCATGATCGGATCCGGCTTTCCCTGCACTCGTGGCCCAACTCTTTCGAATCGCTTGGGCTGTGACCACCCGTGAATTACTATCATCTCCTCCTCAGATTTTGAACACGAGTCTCCTCATTCGATTTTGTATGAACTAAAAAAAGCTTCTAAACATCCCCTCGCTCATCATCTCTCGCCAAGTGTTATTCACAGAGGTACATTGCCACTGTGTGCACGCTCTCCTCGTTGTTAAGTCTGTGCATCTCCACGGCCTCATTTTCACCACTATTAATATTCTCGATCAACATTCTCAATTACATCATATAAAACAAGGGTTAATTAAGGAAATCAATCACATAATATCCCTATATATCTTGACCAACTAACAAATAAGCTTAGGTAGGACACACTAGCAAAGGATTTACTCGTCTTTTCCCTCCTAGTTCTATTCCCCGATCTCCGCCAGAGATCATATCCCTAAGCTCGATACCAACCGTGACGACCCCAAAATAGGTCCATTCCATCCAACCCATTCTCGAGTCGCCAAATACATGGTACGTAAATAACTACAACTTTATTATCACAACAATAAAATCATGAGTTTAAATACAAATATTATCTTCTAGACAATATTTATACTCAAATAAATCCTCATCACATTTATTGATACATTATTTTACAATAATGGTGAGGACTACTAAACAACTCTCTGAACCTTCATTCCATACCCCTTACTAAGACTCGCCACATTCTCGCCTCCCGAGAAGAAAAATGGAACAACAAGGAAAAGGGTGAGCTCAACTAGCCCAAAGAAGAATGTTATGACTAAGATAATATACAACAAATTATCGTTAGTCTCCAACAGGAAAAATCTGATAGAATACAATAGATAACAAGTTTCGGATCAATATTCATAGCGGTGAAATAATAATTCATGTAAGAGTTACGTAGAGAATGAAATCTACTATAATCTATGAATTTAACGAATCCATCATCAATATTTTATCCTCTGTAACATCAATCAATATTCATCTCAAATCAAATATTCATCTTTTGCACTACAGCCAAAGATATTCATCAATCGGTCATGTTCATCTCAACACTGCTTCATCTTTGCACTAAAGGCCAAAGATATTCATCGATCCTAATCATGTTCATTTAAACACCTGCTCATCTTTGCACTACAGCCAAAGATATTCATCGATCGATCATGTTCATCTCAACACTGCTCATCTTTGCACTAAAGGCCAAAGATATTCATCACCCAGTCATGTTCATCTCAACACTGCTCATCTTTGCACTAAAGGCCAAAGATATTCATCACCGGTCATGTTCATTTAAATAATTGTTCATCTTTGCCTTTCTACAGCCAAAGATATTCTTCGAAAATCATTCATCTTTTGCACTACGTGCCAAAGATATTCAATAATATCATCATTTAAGACCGAGGATGATGAAAATATTTTAAAGAAACGAATCCAAAGGAAACAAAATGACAAATATTATGGATTCGTACTTTAAACAATCCAAGTTCAAAAATACTTCATAAATAATCATAGTGTGTAAAAATTCAAGAATGATCAAAACATGGATACAATCAAAGCTAGTATCCGCAATAGATATTTTAGACGAAAAGAAAAATTTTCATTTTTCTAATTGAATAGTCTTAGTGTTCGTGAATAAAGTCAGATATCGTGAATAAAGTCAAGATATCGTGAATAAGAACTCGACACCAAAAGATGAAATTCCACAAAAAAACATTTTCACGCTTACATGAATAGTACTCGTGAATAGTAACTCGTGAATAAGAACTCATGAATAGTAACTCGTGAATAAGAACCCCGACATGAAAAAGTTCCAAATTTGATAAAACTTGAGATCAACATTTCAAAGATAATGATATTGAAGAATTAATATCATTTGAGAAGAAAATAACATCCCTTACCTCAAAGAATCAAGATTTCTTGGAAGGAAAGGTCCTAAGTGATCTTTGAATGAAACTTGTACCAACAAAGAACTCTCAAAGTATCTAAATACTCACAAAATACGCCAATAATATAGAGAGAAAGAGAAAAACTTTGTTTCGTGTGTGTTTTCAATTCTAACTTAGCTCTCTATTTATAGGAAAATGTTAGCCCACCAAGCCAGACTTGACTGCCACCGATGGCTTTACACGCTACTATTGCCACCCACCACATTTGAAATAAAATTCAGCACATTTTTCACCAACCACAAGTGGGGCCCACTCAATTCTAGAATTTTCCACCAAAATCAATTATAAACCTAATTTACTAATCCGACACCTCTTAAAATTCACAACAAATCATTCGTGCATTTTTAACGGTTCAAAATTTGTGGACATATACTCAACTTATGTATGTATAACATATCCAAAATTACAACGATCCAACTATTTGGATTAAAAATTATAACCCCGCAATATATCTCAAAACCCCGATTTGATTTTTAATACCTCCAATCCGATAAAATAATCGATAAAACACCTCAACATTAATTCCTTCATTAATAACCACATAAATAAATCCATCATTTATATTCATATAAAATAAATATTTCCTTATCATATGAATCAATAATTAATTATTCACAAATAATATTACGAAATCACAATTATGACAAAACGCATCGCTCTCAGAGAAAGAGGGAGCTTTCCAATAAGGATCTCTCCATCTTGGCGCAAGCAATTAGGTGACCAAACCTCTCCTTAGATGTAACTTTCTAGACATTGCCAATAATGTTATCTAATAATATTATTCAAATAATATGAATTATTGATCCGATAATGGGAAATATCGTGCGGTGACAATTATCAAATGCAAATAATAATATAAAATACCAACGCAAAGAATTATCGAATCAATAAAATAAACTATTGAACAAGAATTACTGTGTAACAATTATTGAGTAGTGCCTTCTTACGTAAGGATCAATAATTCAACAATACTGCAGTAATACCGCTTTATCGCGCAACCACGCCAGACATCGTGTTTTAACCACACCGGTATTCCAATGATCTTAATTGGTAACAACTACTACCGTTATTTATAACCACCCAAACTTTGTGCGTTTTCCTCATCCAATCGCTTTCGTTATGGGGCCCACACATGGTTTGTCTTGGTCGCATCGAATATTCCTCGACGATGACGAATATTCCACGACCAAACGAATATTCTCGACAAAGCATTCTAATATTCCACGACCAAACGAATATTCCCCACAAAAATGAATATTTTATAACCACTTGCTTATTTTGAAATATTTGCGTATTTAACCCTTAACTATCCACATTAATCAAATCAACCCTTACTATTTCAAGATAATAAATAAAGGAAATTCCTTTTATTTAAAAAAAAATTTGAGGTCTTCGTATGTCGTGATCACCAACGCTCCTTCACGGGGTTCGATGGGCTCCAAGGATAATCTGCGCATCGGTGAAGGATATAGCCCCCGGAAATGGTCTCGACTTTTGGGGAGCACATACGCAGACATGACCGAATCTAGGTATCCTCTCCTCTTCTTCCCTACCAACTTCCCTACTATCCCACCGCTTATTACATCAACGACGTGTCTCGGCGGTGGTATTGGGAGCATTTTGACGGGTGTAAAGTTTGGACCGTCTCTGAAAAAGATCACGGTTGACATTTTGTTGATCTTGTTGGTCCTCTACCACATCTTGAACCAACAAACCACTTTGAATCTTCTTCTCCATGAAGTCCTTCAAATTACAACACTCATTAGTGTCGTGACTTGTGGCTTGGTGATAGCCATAAAATTTCCGAGAGTTACATTGCCATGTCTTATAGTTATCACGAGGTGGCTCATAGAATGGCTGGCTCTTGATCTGGTCCAAAATCACCGACCTATCCGTATTTAGTTTGGTGTAAACCTTATTCACCTTGTAGGAGCGGTGGGACTACTTCTTCTGTCGCCATGAATTGTTGTACTTTTTTCGAACCCCCCTCCGTAGATCATTATACCCCGTCTTCCTCTCGATGCGCCTTGACCTTAGCGATCTCGCCTCTTTCATTTGGTCCGAAGAAGGGCGTTTCAGACTATTCATAGTCTCCTCCACTACAATATAACCTTCTGCCTTGTCAAAAGCTTCTGCTAAGCTCTTCGGGTGGTGGAACATCAACTTCTTCACCAGCTTTTCCAACTTCACCAGATCTAGCCCATTCTGAAACAACCCTACAGCTTGGAGATCGTTGAGGTCGGACACCTGACCAACTGCTTCCCTGAACCTCTTCACATCTTCGACCTAAAGACTTCGTTGGTGAACTATCGACTTTGTCTTAAAGAACACCTCAGAGGTTTCCCCTTTTAGGTTGCTCCCAAAGCGGGCATGGAACTTGTCACAAAGTTCGGTCTAAGAGGAAATTGAATCTGACGGTAAAGTCCCCATCCACTATCTCGCATCCTTTCTCAACGTGGTGACAAACGTGTGACACTTGGCAGCATCGGTAAAATCATAATAATCCATCAGCCGGTCGAACGCCTGGCTATGGTCATAAGGGTCCCCAAACCCATCGTAACTCTCCATCCGAGGCAACTTCTTGGTGATATCTGCCTTCTCCTTAAGAATATCCGAGGAAAAAGGTGACGCCTTCTTTCCCGGAGTGTCCTTCACCTGTTGCACCTCAGCTAACTGCTTTCTAAGCTCCTTCAATTCTTTCACCAGAAAATCCACACCTTCTGGCCGCGAGGAGACTTCTCTCTCTTGGACAAACTTCTGCTCCCGAACAGACTGACCTCTTCTATCTGACCCTGCTGCCTTTGTTAGACTTCTGGATCTACTCCGGCGTACAACTCTATCCTCATGACGAGAATACTCACGCTGATGCTCTCTCCTTCTGGTTTCAGCGATCGATCTCTCGACCGCTCATTTTCGTATGTCGTCGTCATTTGATCTTAAGAACAAATGATCATCAGTGCCTTCTTCGAGGCCATGGGAGTTCTGCTCCCCGACCTCCTTTTGTCGCGAAAACGATCCCTAGACACGTTTACAGAATGCTCCGGCTCTTTCCCCTCTCGCCTTTGCATCTCCTTATGCTTACTCCGTCTTTCGGACTGAACATGACTGGGGTTTCGTCCCTTAATTCGGCCACCCGAAGCATCTGTTCGGCTATATCTTCCCTCTGTTTTAAAAGGACTTCTAAGGCCTTATCCGCTTCGTCCGCCATCCTCGCCAACTTGATGACTTCATCCTCGTGACTGACTTCTTGAAGAATGAGTCTTGGTCGTGAAACCTTCATTACTTCCTCGACCATGATCCCGCTCTTTATCTATATCAAAGACCAGCCTCCTTCTGGCTCCACCATGAATCTTCGGACGAAGATCTCACGAATCGTGCTTGGAGGTCGCATTTATCACGAGCACTTTTAGAAGGACCCGACGATCCTTTCTTTGAAACACGGGCAACGACGAGCTCACAACCATTGCACGCCCTTCCTTCGGTACCATCCCTACTTCTCACCATCTTCCAAGTAGATTAAATGAATGTGATTGAAAACTTCAATGACACTATAACTCACCCTCCTTCCTAGCGCCAATTTTAACGTCCAAGATCTTCTCCAACGTCCTAATCACGTAAAGCGCCGATCCCGCACGATAAACCACGATAAACACCACAAGCTCGACGGCGGCTTCGATCGTCGGGGATAGCTTCGTGCGTGAGAGTCGAGATTAGTGTTCACAAGGTCAACAATGGAGGATGTAATGTCTAGTGTATTGAGAGAGATGATAATTCAGTTGTGTGTGTATGTGAGCGTACCTGTTTGTGAAGACTTAGTTGATAGGTTATACTCTCTCGCACGGTTTAAATGCCACCCACTACCGTTAGTCGACACACCCCCGATCGATAGTTTCTGCTTTGGATGTATGCAGTCCACCCACTTATCTCATCCTCATTTTCTACTCGTCGTACCGTCACGGATCCCATCCACATTAATGCATGGCAGTAGTAACAGTCAACCATCATGCTTTTTCATCATTACAAGTCAAAGTAATAGATATTAAAATATCTAATGGGTTAATCTAATGAACCAACCCGGTCTCATAGGGTTTAATAGAAATAACATGATGACTAGGCCCAAAGACTTTCAAGGTTCAATAATGAAGGCCCAATAGACTAATTAAACAAGTGAGCCCAATTTATTCGGCCCAAATAGGGGAAATATCATGACCCAACATTGCCCCCTAGTTTTTTATTAAACAGAATTTTTAATAGAAAACTATAAATGGTCCATGATAAGGAGTAATTAAGACGTACCCGATTTGGTCCATAAGATGAAACAGAGGATGGCCGGATGTTCAACGTAAAAGGCCCAAACAATAAAGGATTAAATTTGAAAAAGATGGACTAAAAACCGGAAGTCCAAACGAGAGGCCCAATCTGATAAAATATCTAAGGATTGACCCGGACGCTCCCCATTCGAATTCTCATCATTGCCAGAAATTAAATGTCATATTTTCAGAACCTGTGTAACGTCAAGATAAAGGTAAACTTTACCAAATTTGACAGTTTTACTTGCTAATTTGAATTTTCGGACCTTTGAGCTCTCTTTCTCTCTCCAGAACTTTTCTTCCTTTCTCTGCGAAACCTCAACAATGGCTTCCCAAGATTCGGAGCAAAGTCCACCTATTTTAGTGACACCGATCAGTGCCGTCCCGCCAAATCCAGACCCCATGTGACGACCCCAAAATAGGTCCATTCAACCCAACCCATTCTGAGTCGCCAAATACATGGTACAAAAATAAATACAACTTCAGTAATATAATTGTCGTGCAGTAAAAATACGACAACACATATATCTTGTGAGTTTGAATACAACTATCAGATAATAGAGTATAAAAACTCGAGAGTCCTCGTTACTGATTATTGATACACTTATTTTATAAAATAGTGAGGACTCGCTAAAACAACTATCTCGAACCATCACTCCAAACCCCTGCTAGTTCTTCACTTATGTTTCTCACCTCCCGAGAAGAAAAATGGAACAAAAGGAAAAGGGTGAGCTCAACTAGCCCAATAAGAAAATATTATTACTAAAATAATATACAACAAATTATCGTTAATCTTCAACGAGGAATAATCGATAAAATATAATGAGATGACCGGTTTTAGATCAACAAGCTGCAATGGAAACAACAATCCATTAGAAGAAATGAGTAGAAAGAATTCTACTATCTTCTAAGATTTAAAAATCCATCATCAATATTTTATCCATATAACATCAATCAATATACATCTTGAATCAAATATTAATTCATCTTTACTACATGAAAAAAGATATTCATTTGTATCACCAAATGGGTTAATTCATATTCATCTCAACACTGTTCATCTTTGCACTACGGGCCAAAGATATTCATCGAGTAATCATTAATATTTACACTACTGGCCAAAGAGATATTCATCGATTAATCATTCATCTTTTACTACTGGCCAAAGATATTCATCATTTAATCATTAATTTTTTACTACAGGTCAAAGATATTCAGTAATATCATCATTTAGAACTGAGAATGATGAAAAAAATCTTAAAGAAAATGAATCCAGTGAGATAAAAGATCAAATATTAGGAATTCGTATTACAGTTTATCTAAGTTCAAAAATACTTTATAATAACCAATTTTAAAATAGAATTTAAAATAAAGATCAAAACATAAATACAAGTTGTAGTACAATAAAAGTCTTAGTTTACTTTTGCATATTGTAGTACAAAAAAAGTTGACATGTGCTGCCAAATTATTAACAGTGTATTTAATACATTACATATTGTAGTATGATAGTAGTACAAGTTGAATTACATATTGTAGTATGATACAAGTTGAAATACATTTAATTGTTTGGTGGGTATATGCAACACCCTGTTGTTTGTTTAACATAACACCACAGCACACAAGTACAATCGAGTATTAATTAGTCCACTTGACATTAAAATTTCAATTAAATTTATTTTTCTAATTTATTAAAATAATTAATCCTAATCTAGGGGATAATTTATTATCTTCATAATAATTTGCTGTCAACAAAATTCAAACCCTCAACCTATATATTTATGGAAGTAAGTCATATCAGTAGACCAACTGATCATCATAAATCTCCTTAAATATACACAAGCAACTATGAGACGTTAGCAAATTATTTACTTAATTACTCCCTTCGTCTCACGATAAAAGTCCTTATTATTCCATCCGTCCCAAATTATCTACTGTTCTAGAGTTCTACACACATACCAATATGTGTGATAAAAATACTAAAATACCCTTATGTGCTAATTTTTTATTTTCTACAATTAAGGCTTTAGTAAAATGAGATTGTCCATAAAAGAGTGTGCCAAGGTCTTTTAAGAACCATAACTTTGGCAATCACATTCTGTTTAGTGGGAATATGAAAAGGATTCTTAAAAAAGATGAGAGACTTGAATGAGTAATGACTATCAACAATTATAAAGGGGCAAACTTGGAAAACAAAGGGAAAAAATGCATTGAAATCTTGAAAAAGCAGATATTATGGGATAAAAATTTTCTGCTAAAACAGCAGATAATTTGGGACGGAGGGAGTACTATTTTGGGTTGTCCCATGTTAAATATTCACTTTCTTTTAATAACCAAATTTTTACACATTTTTTTCTATTATGCCCGTAACATTAAATATCTCATACTTTTCTTATTCTAATTCTCTCTCCATATTTAATGACATTATTATGGGCAATTTTGTCATTTTATTCCTCTTCTTAATATGCGTAAAAAGTCCACCAAAACTTTTATTCTGGGACGGAGGGAGTAATAAAAAGAGTCTAATTTTTAACTTTTACAAATTAATTCAACAAATTTTAAAATTAAAATTACATTTATGTATATTTAAAAACAATAAACTTCATAACTAATACTTCATCCGTTTCTTAATATACGTCGTTTTAAAGTTGTGCACAAGTATTAAAAAAATGATTGTATAGCATTAACTATAATATCAATTGTCTATTTTGCCCTTGTATTGGAAGAAGAGATTGTTATTTATTGAACAGAAAATAGTGAGAAAACCAAAGTCACATTTAATACTTGGGGTAATATTAGAAACTAAGCAATTAATGCTTACTTAAAATTCTAAAACGATTTATATTAAGGAACAAAAATATTTCTCTAAAACGACTTATATTAAGAAACGGAGGGAATACTACGTATAATTATCATTTTGAATTATTTTGTTTCATAATTAGTTCGTTAGTAGAAAGGTTTTATTATATAATTATTTTGAAGTATCAAAATACCTTAAAATGATATAAAATAGTCCATAAATTAAATTAAAAATTAATTATAAAATAAAATTATTCAAAATAATAATAAATTAATACAAATAGTCTCATCGCTTCCAACTTTGCCTAATATTTTGTTGTTTTTACACCCTCCGTTTTTAATTTTAATTTTAATTTTAATTTTTTATAACCAGTTCAAAATTACTAGTAAATTACCAAGCTATCTCGGACTAAAAATATTAAGTCGGCCCATTTTCTAAAAATATTAATTATTCCCTTTGTCTCCAAAAGATGAGCAAAACACAATTTTCATACCATGTCAGATTGGTGGTGTGGTTCGAGTTCTGGGAGTGTTTGTGTGGTGCAGAAGAAAAAAATAAATAAAATTCAAAATTTATACCCACGTAGTAGTTTCATAAGATTATATAAAATGATGAATATTTTTATTTTTTATATTAATTGACCATATTAAATGACTTATTTACCCTTTATTTTATGTAATTTATCTCATCTTTTTAGGGACAATATTTTTTATACATTTAATCATCTTTTTGGGGGCGTAAGTGTGAAAATTATTTATTATTTGTGTAAAATGAGATTGTAAAAAATTCAACATTTTTACTTAAGAAAATTATCAATTCTGGACTTTATTATCCTAAAAAATTGATAGATGGATAAAATCTATTAAATTCTCTTTGGCAAACTAGACAGATAGGCCAGCTTAAAATAAGGCCACCTTGGTATAAGGGTGCTAGTTACTCCTTAATTCCAACCAAAATAGATGTCACACTCTCAATTTAAGCAACAAAATAATAATCACCTTTAAATTTAATGTATTTTTTTATTTAAATGATTTATAGTGCTATTTATGTTTGTGAACATAAGAATTAAAAAAAATAGAAATATCTTTTATGAACAAAGAAAGTATATATATAAAATCAAAAAAATGTTAGGAATTAGTACACAAGGAGAGTACTAACCTATATCAAAAGAAAAAAAAAAAATATATATATATATATATATATATATATATGTTTTAAATAATGATTCCCACCTTTAATTAATCATTTTCTTACAAAAGAAAAAAGGGTATTATTTCTAAAAAAACAAAATTGTATTCCTGTGGTCCAACATTTGGTACTTGATAGCTTATGTGTATCACTGTGTATGCCATGACATTAACAATACATATCAACTTTTCTCTTTTACTATTATACATTAATTAAAGGATATTTATATTTTATTTATTTTTTTTTGATTCGGCGTGAAAAGTTGTATTGTATATTATAAATACGATTTAAAATATTCGCATGAATATATCAGTTTTCTTAAAAGAAATTGTCCAAAAGCAAATTTTAGAATTTAACGAGTACTTTGAAAATGTGCGAGCTAATCTCTTGTCTTCAGGACATTGCGTCCAGAGACACATCGTGGAGAAAGTAGAGGAAGATTTCATGCATGAGCGTCGCGTCTGAAAATCGACCTTGGAGCGAGAAAAGAGTGGTAGTGAAGATGCTTTTCGTACCATCGATAGTCTTGAAAGAGAATTGGATCTAATAAGATATTTGAAGACATCGAAGTAGGGACTTCGGATGAACTCAATATAGAGATCATGAAGGAGTCTGACCAGGAGGATATTTATAAGAAAAGAGAAGAAGCTATCAATTACCTTTCGGTTGGACCCGTACTTCTCAATTCAGGTAAGTGAAAATGATTACTGAATATGTATTATGTTTTTGATTACATGTAAATATTTAATTTTTTATGTTTTATGTATAGGAAATCATTTTATGCTTATTGATAAATCTTTAAACTTCTTCTTGATTATAACTTACATCGTCAGTTTTTATCGATCAATAATTTAGTGTCAACAAGATGAACTATTGAATTAGATATAAGCTATTTGAGTTAGCGAATTATTAGGCTGAATTCGACTTTAGCAGAATAAAAATAACTTATACTCCTCGGTAATATGGGGCAAACTTGGAATACCATCGAATGGCGGTGAGTCACCACCGTACCTCCTTCTGCCGAAATTCTTATCACTTTGATAAAGGTCGATATAGGACCAAAAAGGACTTGGGGCTACCATCAGATGTGACGGTCCTACAATACCCTCACTACACTTGTGGACAAGTGACCCGTTGACTTTACCGATAAGATCGATATATGGACGAAAAAAAAGGACTTGGGGCTACCGTCGAATGGCTTGACAGTGAGTCCTACCGTACCCTCCTTACACCATCGGACGAGCTAGTGACCATTGACTTATCACCTGATCAGATTAAATATAGGACCAAAAGGACTTGGGGCTACCGTCGAATGGCGATGAGTCTACTGTACTATCACTTACACCCGTGGACCGATGAGACCGGTGAAATTTGTAGAAAAGTGATCTTTTATTGATATCGAACTTTATTACTTTAAAAGTCACCACTTGGCGTACCATGTATTCTTGATCTCGGTTCTAAGACTTTGGTAGCCCGATCAAAGCCATAGCCCTTCTGGAATTCGGCGTTAGCTTTCCGAATACTTCTTGATAATGGCGATTTAATTAAAGCTTCTCTACGATAATCTTGACACATTTTTGGTCACCTCAACTTACCCGTTCGGCGTGGATGAGCTACGATGTACTTTATCTTTGATCCACTAAATCGTTTTCTTCGAATTTTGGAACCCACGAATTAGCGATCCGTTGTCCAGATTCGATGCTTTAGGGATCCGGCGAGAGCTCTACGAGAGTTTAAACACTCTGTTACATTATGGTAGAAAATTGGTTTACGCTCTACACCCAGCAGTCCATATAATCGATAGCGACTATAAGCCAGTAGCAAAGAATAATGGTCAAATATTCATCCAGCGATTTGTTACACTCGAAATCTAACTGTTTCATCTTGAACTGCTAATGAAAAGGCATCTGCCTCCCGTAGTGTTACAAACTTCAAATTTACTCTTACGTAATCGGACACCTGCTTTGCCATTACTCTGTTTATTACGTTGCTTTAAGTAGAAGCTAGAGAATAATTCTGGCTCCATTACTTGATCGTACGTGAAATCTGTACATCTGGCGTTTTCGGCTTCGAGAACCCGTGTCACCTTCCCGATTGAGCGAACATTCCTGCCATAAAAGAAGTGACCCGATTAAAAGGTAAACTGCTCAATATTAACATCTAAGCGTGGCCCGGCGTAATAAATAGGATCTTTTTCCCAAACTATTGAGGAAGCTGGTAGCGAAATCTGAATACCTAAAAGTCTCTGTTGGGGCCGAACGACGACCCCGATAAAGGGTAGAGAAAGCCGATCTTTATATTTTGGAAAGCATCTTCAACTTGCCATTTGGAATGTCTTTTAACCCGGTCCATTGATCGAAAGGAAGGCATCTTCTGCGGTTGGCTGAACCTTTTGATGAAGTACTAAGACATTAATGGACCAAAGTGCCGTTTTTGTCTGGCGTACCGAGACGATGTGTAATGAATCTTGTTTTGGATATCTTCTTTACTTTGGATATTGGATGTTGATGATAACACAGCATCCATAAAGCTCGTACCACAGAAGTGGCATCGATGAAATTTGATCGATATAGGCGGAGAGGATAAAAGATCCTTGGAACGAGAACTTTGTTGAATTGATTATGGTCGGTGGGCAGCCACTTTCCATTATGTACCCGATCTTCCATTTATCCTTTCAGCCGCCGATCTATTAGATTAAGTACGGTATAGTGATTTTGCCAACCTCTTGCATCTTTATGGCGTTATCCATAGGAGATGTCACTTTCCTACGTGGCTTTTGAAGGATCGCTCTCGGGTTCTCGGTGACCTTAAAATTCGACTCAGGGCATCTTGTGCCTCCCGTACGAAACTTCGACGTAGCATATTAAGAGTTCCGTAAGATTTATCAGTTAGCCCTAAACTTGATCTTGACATCTTACTGCGGCTTTGGAGTAACTTACTCGATTTCCTCTAGATCCCAAGTGAATTACCATGATTACGGCCTTTCTCATGAAGGTTAGATCTCAATTGCCATCGTCTTTCTTTGTTCATTTACATTCGCTTGAAATAGCAAAATTGAGTGACCTCGATGCGCTTTAAGGCTATCCTCTCTTTCAGTGTCTTTGTATAGGCTTGATTTGTGAAATATGGGATGGAAATTCTGGCCTTTTAATTTTGTTGTGCCCACCAGCCCACAGGTGAGGCAGCTATTTAGGTCCCTACTTTCCAAAGCAAGGTTATGTGCTCATTGTCTTCTAAATAGTAGACAACACAAAGAAAGAAAGAAAGAAAGAAAGAAAGGAACATATACAAGTGACATTAGAATATATTGCTTTTGCTTGTAAAAAAGACTCAACTTAATTTGAAAACTTTTAACCCCCTTTAGCTTGCTTTTATCCTTTAGTTTATACTTAATTAAGATTTTCACAACTTTGTTCATGACTAATTGTAATTGTTCTATGAGAACTGAATTAACAACCTCTTGGATCATCTTAGCCCATCGCAGGGCTCACCCAAAAGTCATGGCTAAATGTACTATTGTTAGTAACTTAATTTTTTATACACAGATAATTTTTTTCATATATTTTGATATGAGACAGGGAACCAATACTATTCATCTAATAAAATGATTGTCCTCTATGAGAACTGAATTAACAACCTCTTGGATCATCTTAGCCCATCACGTGGCTCACCCAAAAGTCATGACTAAATGTATTATTGTTAGTAACTTAATTCTTTATACACAGACAAATTTTTTTTATATATTTTAATATGAGACATGAATATTATAGGAACCAGTACTATTCATCTAATAAAATGATTGTCCTTTTATTTTTGTGAGGTATGGAGAAAATGTACTCATTTTGGAACAAGAATATATACTATCCATCATTTTGAATCAAGTGTATAATTATTTTTTAGACAAAGGGAATTCCTAAATTGACCTTGTTTATAGGATAGAGAGCATTATTTAGATAGAGGGTTGTGACAAAGTTATTCTTATCAAATGGCAGTTGAGACATTCTTTCTACAATCAAATGTACTTTCCTTTTTGAGAGCTAAATTAATTTTTCATTTAAATGGGAAAAGAAATGGGATTTATTCCTCGAACATTAAAGAAATGAAACCGAATACTAGTATACTAAATTACTATACAAATTAAAACTAGTTGCCAATGGGTAATCATATATTGTTTAAAGAAATCGCACGCGCGATTTCTTGCTATTGTAGGCCTCAAAAAAGATCCTTTGTCATTTTTCCCATTAGTAAATCAATATAAAACTTTATTAAAACAGGTCATTGTCGGTAATATATATATATATATATATATATATATATATATATATATATAATAGATTAATTCGTATGTTCCAAACAGATTACATGTTTTACTATTCATAAAGGTTTTAATGTCTTTATATTTTTAGCATATTAAGGTTGTGTTTGATTGTATCTTAATACATTTTAATAGTTCACCTTTTAATGTATTTTAATAACCCACATCTTTATATTAAGAGGTCATCTGAATAGTTTAGACTTATCTTTGTATCTTAACTATTCAGAGGACCTCTTAATACAAATATGTGAGCTTTTAAGATGCATTAAGATGTGAACTGTTAAGATACATTAAAATACAATCAAACACCACCTAAATTTATCAGTTACGTGTTTAAGGTACATGTTCTGTCTTTAAATTACATCTTATTTTACGTTTGGATTGAACGAATGAAATGGAGAGTGAAATGATTCATTTCATTATAGATGAAATGAGTTATTCCATACTCTTCTTCTCCCAAGAATAAAATTCATAAATTTGGGAGAAATTAGAATGGTTCAATCCATTCCAATTGCAACCAAACACAATTTTTTTCATTTTATAAGAATGAGTTATTTCATTCTCACCTTCATTAAAAAATCCAAACGTAGCATTAGTTTTAAGTTTTTAAGTACAAAATGATAAAATATGAAAACAATGGTATTGAATTGGAACGAGGATAAAATTGTCATTAATGAAATCTTTCTTTATATTATTTTTTTAGATTTTAAGTAACACACAAGCTTATGTGTGTACATGATTTATACACCTATTATATATATATATATATATATATATATATATATATATATATATATATATATATATATATTCTACTTTCCTAAATTATACCATTTTATTTAACATATCTTGTTCATCACCTTTAACGACGGTTTGGTCCGTCGCTATAGAACAGATAAATGATTTATATGTTATAACGACGGTTCGATGCATATCGCTAAAAGTTAAGACGATGGTTCTCTAATATACGCGACGAATAGAATCGTCGCTTTCGATCTAAAATCATTATAGAATAGATAAGCGATTTATATGTTATGCATTGACGGCTCGATGCATCGCTAAAAGTTAAGACAACGGTTCTACGATATCTGTGACGAAACCGAATCAAAAATCACTCTATCCCAAGCGGATCTACCTTTAGGGCGATGGGGTCAATTATTGCAATTTGAATTTTTTGGAGTTAATTTTTAATTTTATTTTAATTTTATAAAGTGTTTAGTGAAAATAAAAATTGATTAAAAAGACTATTAAATGCCTCAAATTTTTACTAACACAAACACTCCACTCTTTTATATTCTTTAGTAACTTATATTGAATACGATATTTTTGCATTTATTGAAATGAGACTATCATTACGATAGTTTGAAACAATGAAATCTCAAAAATGTTATTATAAATAATATTTTAACAATATTATTTAGTTTTGTAATTTATTTTAGAGGACACAAGAAGTTATACATTATAATAATGATGTTTTAAAAATTATAAAATATTATTTTATATATAACAAAATATCGAGGATTCAAAGTGTATTCAATTACATAAAATAATATCAATTTTATATGATAAATTTCACACATTATTTACAATATCCTCGCATTTTAGGCGCCTTTTATTTTATTGTATTTTATTTTTTTTATAAATTTTGTTTTAAAAAAATATTACATTGAATTAATGGACCTGGATCCTTTTGACTCTATCCATCATTGAAGGTGATGAAGCGATGTATATTTAAATAAAGGGGTATGTATTGATCATATCCGTATATATATATATATATATATATATATATATATATATATATATATATATATATATATATATATATTCCATCATCAATCGGTTGTTGTTGAAGAACTATTTTTAGTAGCCATTACTACTACTTCTATTAGCTTAGAATATATATATATATTTTTATAAGTAAGTACAGTGTAGTAATATTGGCCAAAATAGGTTCTTCTCCCCAACAACCTATTTGTTGAATGGAATATATATATATATATATATATATATATATATAGAGAGAGAGAGAGAGAGGATCAATCCGATCAGGACCCGACTAGACCAAATTGAACTTTTTTTTTTTTTTTTTCTAAAACAACTAAAAATAAATAAATAAAAAATTATGGAATTGAATTTTTTTCATAATACAGTGTTTTAGGTGTGATTTGGGTACGTATAACAAAATATGGTGGTACAGTCTGTGCAGATTGTACCACTATTTTTTGGTATAGGTATTCAAATCACGTTCAAAATATTGTATTATGGAAAAAATTTAGTTCTATAATTTTTTATTTTTTATTTTTTAGTTGTTTTAAAAAAAAAAAAAAAAAAAAAAAAGGTCCGAATTTTCTCATGTCCGGAAGGTCCGGACCTGATCCAACTTATATATATATATTAGGTTTTTTTGTTGGTAAAATTAAAAATATATTAAGCATAAATCAAAGTGTTTAACCTCCAATCCTTCCGACCAAATGTCAAGATTGTGCGAAATTTATTATTTCTTTACATTGAATTAATGAATGGGGAAAAAATAAAGAAACATTAGAAACGGTGAATAGACTTGTTTTCGTCACTAAAAGTGCAAAAGAAGGTTTTGGAATGATGGGAATGGAAGGGTTGTTTAATGTAAGGTTTTCATATCTCAATCAAAAAATGTACCGAGTGGATAAATAACTGCTTCAACTAGTAGTTGAATTGTTATTGATCAAGAAACATCATTAATATGTAATAAATAATAAATATATTAGTTATTATTATATATTTTATATATTTTTTTAGTAAATATGTAAAATTAATCAATTTATCTATAAAAAAAATTAAACCTATTTGTACAATATTACTTTAAACAATTCAAATAAATACTAAATCTATATGAAAAGAAAATATTAAATCATGCTCATAACTCAAAAGTAAAAATCAAACACAAATGAACATAAATATCTCTAGGATACATTCAAATTCAAAAATTTAACCACAAGTTCAAGTGTTTGGTTAAATATGAATGCAAATATATTTAGAATACCAAACATAGTCTCAACTAAATTACTAAAATAAACCCACGACACTTAATTCACAAAAAGCATAAATCATTCTAAACCCTAATTTTTATTTCTTTTATCCATATATTTTAAGTTAGTAGGAAACCGGTTAAATTCGTGAACTAATTACTGGTTCATTGGGTCAAGTGATTAACCACCGGGTCACTGAGTTTGAGCGGATTTTAATCTAAAATTGAATAATTGATCTAATCCGAATCAAAATGTCGATCGATTTCGATTTTAACCGATTCCATACCGGTCCGAATTTCACAACCTTGGTTTAATGCTCTTCCCACTAACGCAAATTTGCGCAAAGAGGATTGGATTTGCACCATTTGAAAGATGGTGGTGAACTTCTTCCTAGTGATAGCGATTTGGCTATTGAAAATTATTTTATTAAAAGATAATCAAATGAAGAAAGTGATGAAAATAACATAAAATAGATAACATGTCCCTTCACTTGAAACTTTTTTAAAATATAAGAAGATATGGATTGACATTTCCATTCTTGACGTTTGGTTTAATCCAAATACTATAATATCTGACAATTAGTTCCCTATTTCCAAAGATATTTTGCTCATTTATTTAGGAACAAAACTTAAAACTATTTTACTAAATTTTGAAAAAGTGTTAATATATATGATAATTAAATTCAGGTTCATATTAAATATTGACGTATATGGATGTATGAGATAAGAGGGTGTAAAGAACGGAGTCACATATTACTGTTTTATTTTGCCGTTTACGCGCGCAATCCACATTTAATACAAAATTATCTGACATGAATTATTTTTGAGTTTGATATGAAAGTAATTTTACTTGTACATGAAATTAGATTAAAATATAGTAACAAATTAGTACTATTTTTAAGACATTATCTTAAGCTAAATCTCAGATGGAAAGATGAAGTAATTACCAACTGAAAGCTAAGTTGAATGAAAAGGAATATAAAACTACTCCATTAGAGAAATGATTCAAGAAATGTGGCCTGATAATGGAGGAGCTAAGAATTAGTAACTGAGTAAAAGGTTGAAACTTGAGACAGTGCGAGTGTGGTAGGCGCACTACCAGACATATTGCTCCCCGCTACTCCTACACCATTATCACTCTCTCCATCAACTTTTAGTTTTTAGGTAAATTTGGCCCTTCGGGATTCACTTATTTTAAAATAATTTATAAGTTAAAATATAAGTTGTGACTTTTAAATAAAAGCGCGGGAGATCAATTTGATTTATAAGTAAGGAATTAAGTTAAAATAAGTTATAAAGGTATTTGGCTCGTAATGACTTGTAAGTTAAAATAAATATAAAGATTATTAAAAATTACATTAATAAAAAGAAAGACAAAATAGACATTACATTTGGTCAAAATAACTTATTTTAAAATGACTTATAAGTCATTTTAAAATAAATCATTAATAATTACTTATTTTTTTGACTTAAATTTCAATTTATAAGTCAAAAAATAAGTAATTAATCAAACAGTAAAACCAACTTATAAACAACTTATTAGTTGTTCCTGAACAGAAACATTAGGATTATCAAATTTTTATTATTATATATTTATCAAAAATTTGAGACTTAATGTTATTCTTAATTTTTACTCTTTTGTCCGACTTTATTTATTTTAATCAATTTTTATGATTAAATTGATTAATTTTAAAATTAATTATATAAATATATTAAAAATTTAAAATTAAATAAGTTAATTTTGATAATGTATTGAATGTAATTTTATATAATAATAATTTTATGTTTATATTTAATAAATTAAAAAATAAATTTTAGTTTTAAATATAGATAATTTGACCGTAAAAAGTCCATTAACGAATAAAGCTAGGGAGTATTACTCTTTTTCTTTCTATTTTTAGTTCCCCAAATCCTTTACATGTTCCTCTTTTTCTCTAATCTTTCTCTACCTCAACTACTATAACCTTTAAATTAACTGACCCCCATCAATTTCTTGATATATATATATATATTCTTATTCATACAAATGGAAACAACTTTAGGCTTACTGGGCGGCCCTGGTGGCGGTGGTGGTGGTGCCGGTGTGTCGGAAATGGATAAAATGTCGTCTTCAAAGGTGTCTTCTTACCAAGATGAGGCTGAACTCGAACTGGGTCTTGGTTTGAGCCTCCGTAGTGGCGGCGGTGTTGGGGTGGTGAAGGGTAAGTATGAGTATGTGAAGATAATGACTGCAAAAGACTTTCCTTGTTTATCTGCTGGCACCAAAAGAGGAGCTGATTGTGTTGGTGCTCCTGAGGTTGGATACTCTGCTTCCCCAGCTGTCAGGTACATAATTTTATTTTTTTCCATTAAATCTCCACCATCAGTTTTATTATTTATTGTTGTATAGTTTAATTTCCAAGTGAATCTTTCATGTTAATTTGCTTCAACTTTAATTTCTTATTTTTCTTTCCTTTTTTTTTCATTTTCCTGTTGATATTCTGTTTTTTAGAGCCGGTTTCTACAATTTTTTATGGGGAAAATTTTATATTAAGACGAAAACATGTTGAGTTTTGTTGAGAGTAGACACGTCAATCAATTACTTCATGTATTTAGATTTACCTATTATAATGTCCACTTGCAATAAGAAACAACTTGTTTTTTGTCGAAATCACTTTTACAGTAGTTAGATTTTTTTCAGTTATACGAAGTATGGGAATTTCTACTAATGATTCTGTAGCCTTTTATGTTGAAAATGATTTATGATTCTTCTTTTAATCCTATGGACAAAATACAATGACATGTGTTGTACATAATTATTAACTTTAGGATTAATGTATTTTATGTAATTGTAGAATTAGAATAATAGGGAGGTAAAAGAATCACTTCTCATTTTTTTTCTTGAATATTAAATTTTAGTGATTAAAAAATTATTATGGAAAAAAAATAATTAAAAAAAATCATGTCTATGTGTGTCGTATGCCAACCCCCCAACACTAATATACGGTGAAAAAACAGAAGAGCACTCTTTTTTTTAACAGAGTAAATATTTGTATGTGTTTTTTAGTGGTTTGTTTTATGCCGATGCTTTTTCTTTGTTGTTTATTTGATTCCTTAAGTTTTTCTTTATCAAACCTCTATTCTGGTTGAAGACAATTTCATTGCAAACTAATGAGGCTGCCTGTTTGCTAGATATATTTTCATTATTTTTCATTATTTTCTGTTTTTTCATTATTTTCAGTTATATATTTTCTGTATAATACTCTTCAATACTTTGTACAAAATTTTCAACTTTTTTGTAACTAGAAGTGGAACTCTTTGATTGGGACACGTAATATTTCTTCTCTTTTTTCAGTCCCTGCCCAACAAACTTTCAGTGGTAAGATAATTTTGTGTAAAAGAGTTTTAATTATTAAAAGAATCAAAAGAATGCCATATCATCCAAAGTAAGACCGAGAACAAACTTGCTTAAAAGATTATGCTTGGGAACAAAGGGGTGATCGTAAATATGTTCACAAGTATACACGTGTGAGGCAAGTATTTCACATTGGAAAATAAAGGAATGTAGGACAAATATACGTGAATAGACCCAAGAACAAGTGCTCAAGTTTATAGGTTAAATTGAGTCGAAGCACGTGTGTTAGAACTTAGAACTACTTTTTTATTTCTTATTGCTTGCTAGGTTAGATTTATTCATTTATATTTTTGTTTTTTGAAAACAGTCAGGTTGTGGGATGGCCACCTATAAGGACTTACAGGATGAACAGCTTGATCAACCAAAAGAATGCAAATGGTGATCAAGAACATAAGGGAGTGGGTGGGAACGATACACGTAAAGAAGATACTTTGAAGAAGAAAATCAGCCATGGTAGCAACAACAATGATACAACTGTTAAAGAAAGAGGGCATCTTGGGTTTGTGAAGGTGAATATGGATGGATTACAAATAGGAAGGAAAGTGGATTTGAGTGCTCATTCTTGCTATGAGACATTAGCCCAAATTCTTGAGGACATGTTCTTCAGACCCTCAACAACCATCAATTCTATCCGTAAGTCCTTGCCCTTCTTTTTCCTTTTTGTATGTATGTTCTTAGTTTCAAAAACCAAGCTGCTGTCCTATATTTTGTTCATTAATTTGTTGAGGGAAAGGAATTCAAATAACAAGGGAATTTATCTTCTCTTGTTTGGTTGCACAATTTTTATTTTTATTTATTTATTTGGAAAATATTTGGTTGCACTACTTAAAACTGAAGAAAAAGGAAAACATAAGTGCGGGAAGTTTTTCCAATGTTCCATAATTTTTTCCTTTTGGTGAACATTAGCAGCATTTTGGAGAATTTTGGTTTCGACTTTCTTGTAGTTTCCCTTTCCTTCACCATATTCACTGGCCAAAGACGACTTTGAATGCGAGTATTGCTTAAAAATATTTATAAGCTTGCTTAATTAATATTACGTACCTTTGCTTAACTATATAATATTTGGTTAAAAAAATGATATAATAAATAATTGCTTTGGTCCATCTTCTGTGTGAGAGATTTGATGTCAAAGTGCTTTTAAGTTTTGACCAATGAGTTGTGTTTACCTGTTGCTTTCTGTTTTTGTTTCATAGTAAAATTGTGCTTGTGTAATTAGGACCTGGCGGTGTGAAGAAACAAACAGTACAACCCTCAAAACTATTAGATGGATCCTCTGAATTTGTGCTCACTTACGAAGATAAAGAAGGAGACTGGATGCTCGTTGGAGATGTTCCATGGGGGTATACAACTAAAACCCATTACTACATAATTATGCCAATCAAAATATGCCTTGATACTCTGATGTTAGATCTGATATAATACATGACTATTTGTATGAATGAATGAAACGATTCTGACCCTAGCACATATGAGAAACCCGAAACAAAGAAATGTGAAAAGAAGAAATATCAATTGTAATGTATTTGTGGTTGATGATTTATACAGCTTATCCTCTCGTGCTTAAATGTGATCCCCTTTTTTGTATTTTGTTCTAAGGATGTTTCTCAACACCGCGAAAAGGCTTAGAATTATGAAGACCTCTGATTCTAATGGACTTGGTATGCACATAAATGTTATCGTATTATGGTGACTATCTTGCAAATGTTATTTGCTTCCTTCCCTTCTAATTCAAGTCAATTATTTATTGCAGTTCCAAGGTTCCTAGAAAGACATGACAGACAAAAGTCTAAGCCCAATTAGCACTGGCCACTGCTGAAGAAATAGCAAAGGAAAATAGAGATATTAAAGAGTTCGAGTATTCTGCCATGTTTGTTTTTGTTTTGTTTTTTTTCTTCTTGGAAGTGCCTACGTTTTGTTATTTCCGACAAAGTTGCCGTTTTTTTGGCACCACCTTTTTGCCTTCATTCTTCTTATGTTCCTTTCTTGTAAGCCATATTCAATTTAGCTTTAGCTCTCCTCTGTCCTACACAGGTTCATACATGACTGCATAGTTGCTTAACATCAGCTTCTGACTGTAAATATGAGGTTGCTTTAATTTTCTTAGAGTTTGCTGCAAATCAAACGTGCGTCCGTGTGTGCGTGTAATTTTAAATTATTTTTCATTTCATATTTCTTTTTGCATAATGATCAAGCTGCAATATTGATCAAGCTGCGCAAGAAATGAAGGAGACTCGTGCAAAGTTAGGTCCTGTTTATTTCAAGTCTTGTGTCTTTTCTTGGACTTATTAACTTGTCTGTATAACAAATCCTGAAGAAAAGCAAAAAGCTCTATATCAGCTTTTACCTTTTCCTCAACTTATATATGCAGAGTGAGAATGTAATTAACCCACCATATCAAGTTCATTTTCCTTTTTCAGATTATAATACCCCATGTAAGCCTGTAAAATGAATCGGGTTCGATTCGTACTCGCTTAACTTGAAATATAAATTATTTAAATATGATCATAGTTCGATAAATTATTTGAACATTTTTAAATTATAATTTTTTATTGATATTAGTATCATATTCGCTCGAAAAGTTTAAACTTTTCCGGCTTAATTTAAGTTTGTGATGCAGAATTTGTTTAAAAGTGCGTGTCGGACTTAATTCGAGATCGTGATACATAGAATTTGTTTAAAAGTACGTGAAATTCATATGGGCACAGACGAAATGATTCACATTGAGCTCGAATAATTTTGTGAGATTTTGATAATTGTGAATGTGTAAGAGTTGAGCACAAACATATTTTTGCATTCATGAAGTCTTTCCAGTGGCAATTGAGTGGGTAGGATTATAAACTCAAAGCAAATACCATGAAATGAAATCATTTCTCATGAGTTCTATGATTAACATATATATGAGACAATACTTGAGCATATTAGGCTAGTAACATGCTTCTTGTGCAAATGGCTTATAAACTTCTAATTGCCTAAATTTCTATTTTTGTAATAATTTCTTATTTAAGATCACCCAACAAAAATTTACTATTATAATTTCTTTTCTTTTTTTTGTGTGTACTTATTTTATAGTTTTATTTAAGTAAAGTACCTATGAATTCGAATTTTATTATTTATTTTTTTAATGAACAAGCAAAAATTAAAAATTAACTAAAAATAAAAAAAATGAAAAAATGAAATAACATAACCTTTTGCATTTCTTATTATTATATCTTCATATTACAAAGTACAAACATAAGAAATTAATAATCTAAATATAAAATCTAATTTCTTTTTTATATTATAGAATCAATAATATAAAGATAAAAATAAAATTTAATATTTCTACACGTTAAAATAATATTTTCACGCGGAGGAATGATGTGAAAATATCAATTTTTTATAATTAAAAAATTAATTTTTCTTTTTCTTTTTACATTATTTTATTTTACATCACCAAAATCCTGGACCTGGTGGCTGGTGCTCAGTTTTCTCTGGTCAAGTAAAGTACTCCTTCCTCCTAGGAAGATCAGATTCCTAATTCCTTAATCTACATAATTTCATTAGATCTTCCCCATCACCATTTCTGAGCAGCAAAACCAATACTTAAATGGACGAGGTTGTGGAGGAATATGTGAAGACGAAGAAAGAATGGGACGAAACATACGGCAAAACTGAAGAACACATCAAATCGATCCAAGAATTCGGAAAATCAAGAGAATCTTCTACTACCAGCAAAAATTCATTGCCGAGATTGAATGGTCTGGCTCACGACGGATTGGCTTTGCTCAATTCGTTGCAGTTCAAGCTCGATCTTCTTGCTCCCCAACTCCCTTCCGATGATCAAGTTGAGGCGGCTCAGTCCTTGCTTCAATCTTGGAAAAATCAAATCCAAAGGTACACTTTTCCCCAATTCCGCCAATGTCTCTAGATATGTGTATATGTGAATCTCTGCTGTTATTTCGTCTTGTTTTGGGGATTAAGTTTATGGCATTGGTTTATGTTTGGTTGAGGAGATAGTGTTGAAGAAAAGAATTTGAAATTAGTGGGCTTGATGCTTGCAGATTTAACAGTACATTGCATTTGATTTTACTGATAGATTTTATATTAAAAATTTTGGGGGACTTTTGGATTTGTATTCTTTAACTATCATCATAATTATCAAGTGTAGTTTTATAACTAATGAAATATATAATTTCAATTAAAATGTTAATATTAAGTTTGTGGAATGTTAACAAAATTGTATCTTTCTACTTCATAATTTCTCGTAGTGTTAGTTTATTTGTTGCTTAAGAACTTGGAAATTTGTAATTTTTGATTCAACATGACCACAATTTAGTCGAGTTTATTTGATTGCCAGTAGTTCAGTTTCATGTTTACGAAGAGTAAATTCCTTTGCAATTTCCTTGTCCCCTCTTATTATAACAAATCTGAGCAGCTGAACAGACTAGATAGTTATATAAATGTTGTTCTATAGACGTGTGTGTATAATTTTAATACTTAATAATATTTGCATTTCTTATTATCATGTAGTTTGAGATTGAGTTTAAGAAATGCTAATTTGCAAGCAAAGGCAAACATGAGGAAAGCTGCTCAGGAAGAGGTAACCGTTTCACCCTTTAAGATTTTGCTATTTAGCTTTAGTATATTTTGGTGTTTGGCTAATCTGATAAATTTTGTATACATCAATAATGCAATGTGGATTATTTTTTGGTTAGTGGTTATCTATCAATAGCTTAAGGTTATAAAACCTTTTCCATTTTACCTGAGGAAAATTGTAATGTTTGAGGGTAAAATGATGTGGTTAAATGTAGAGGGAGCTGCTTTTGGGAGGTGGAGAAGAGTCCACTATTCGTAGGCGCAATTTACAGTATGTACTACACTCTTGCTTTAAGTGACTTGATATTTTATATCTTACGCAATATTTGTGGTATAGGCAGTCATATATATGTTTGTCAGATTCTTTACTGAACTAAGGTGTCATTGTTTCAAATAAAGACTGATTTGTAACTCTATATCAGAACAAAGGCTGGAATGACAGCTGCGGCAGAAAGCATCACAGATAGCCTTCGCCGTACTCGGCAACTGATGGTTCAGGTTAGTATCTTTGATTTAATTATTCTTTTTTTATCTTCTGTATTTTTAATGATTTTATGTTTAACTTCTTTGAAATGATGGACACTTGAGATTTCTCACAGATCTAGTGTACTTTTTGCAGGAGGTTGAAAGAAGTGGAAGCACACTTACGGCTTTTGGTAAGTTCTTTTCGTTACCAGAGATGGTTATATTTTAGCGGGATTATGTCGTTGTTCCTTGGTCATTTTTTCCCTGCTTTTACATCTGCACTAATATTTATCACTCTTTTGTCATCTATTACTTTACGTTTGTGACTTTATCTATGAATTTGAAATCAAAAAATCTTATGATTCAACAACTGTATTATCCTAAACACAGGGGGTGGGGACTCATAATTATGTCAGCAGTCTAGTCAAATTTGGAGCATTCAGTTGCAGAATGAAAAAGGTTGTATTTATAAATGGATTGTTGAAGTGAAATGACAGGGAGTTGTTCAAATGGATGTAATTTCCATTAAATTTTAGCAGTTATAGGTGGTTGTGCTTCCTTGTTTGGTCTTTGTAGCACGAGACATTTTCTTATAGTCTATTTTGACATATTCCAATAGATTGTTTTAGTGACCAATAGCATATTTCTGATGGTATGGTGATATAGGGTTGATTTTTTTTCTTTCTTATTCAATTTTGGGAGTATAAGGACAGGGTGAAGATGACAAGCATTTGTTTGAGACGAGCCCTTTTGTTTGAGTTTGATAGTAGGGACAATAGTCCTGCCAATTTGGTGGAAAGCAGATAGTCAAGGTGCTTGTCATGGATTTCTATGCATTTACAAGAAGAGTTCAGATTTTTGCTGATTGGTGGTGTTTGTGCAAGAGAATAGGGACAATAATTATAGTCCATGGTGGGAAATAGGGGAATAGGAACTCTTTTGCAAGGGTTTCAGCTCTTAGAATACTTCATGCATCCATTGTATCTTTGTATTTTCACATAATTATATCGTCTTTATTACCATGTTTTATTCTACTTTCTCATCTTCTCTTCATTTAGCTGCTTATATGGTACACATGTCATGAAATCTTTGTTGTTTAGTCAAAGCTAGATGATTGTAGTATTGCTCTCAACTATGAAGCATATATGATTTGTGCTTAATGGAGTATTACATATTATAAGCATTTTTTAGTTCTGTGTGGTTCATGTGTTTTAAACTTGTGTACTAGATAAAGATGTATACATTTGCTTTTACAGAGGAATCTACTGGAGTACTAAGGAAGGCTGAAAGTGAATACAAAGGGCACCGGTCACTGCTAATGCGAACTCGGAATCTGCTCTCCACTATGCAGCGCCAAGATGTACTTGACAGGTATAAACAAAACTAAAGCCTGTTGAATAGAGTTACTTGGTTCTTTAATTGCAAGTCTGAGGCCTTGTTCTATATTCTGCAGGGTGATACTTATTCTTGGATTTCTCTTCTTCTCCTTGGCTGTCCTTTATGTTGTTTCGAAACGTGTTGGGATACTCAAGTTGCAGAGAACGGTTACTGCTGCCATAAAAGCTGGTATGGCTGGTCAGGCAGATATTGGAATCGGGGCTGGAGATGGAATAAACCTTGGTCGAGTACATGAGAATGTAATTCCAGTTCCAGGGGTGGAGGAGGTAGCATTAGAACAACCCATGCATGATGAACTTTGATACATTATGAAGACATGGTACGGATAGAGTAGGAGTAGGTTTCTTCAAATCGCCCAAAACCTAGTACGTCCTAAAAGATATAGTTAAATCTGGTTGAGTTTGTGAGACCCCATATTTTATCAATAAAGATTTAAATTTTGTCGAAATAATTTTTAATATTATGGTGTGAATTTGAGATAATATTATAGTTGTGGGTAGTATTTATAAATTTTGCAAAGTATGCAAGTGGTTATATTATATTCGATTGGTCGGGGAATATTCGATTTAGCAGGGAATATTTGTCTAACTACTTAACTAATCATTGGTGGACCCTACAATGAAATTATTGTCGAATTGAAAAAACGACAAAAATATTTTATTGAAATAACGACGGAAGTTTTACCGTTGATCTTTGTTGAACTACTCGAAGAGTAAAAAATACGATGTCGTGTGGTTGCGTAGTAGCACCGGTATTGATTATTATCGACGCTTTATGTGAGAAGTCATTCGGTTTGATTCCATTATTATTAGATTAATAATATGAATTATTATAGCGATAATGACGTTTTGTTTTATTCGTATTATTAACGTAATAAAAACGAAACATCTTTTATATAAAATGAAATTTTTATTAAAGTTATTCTATAAATAGAATATATTATATTTTATTATATTGTAAGTGTTTTTGCGTGTAGTGTTGTAGTGTGTTTGTTTGCAAGTAAAATGTTTTTATATAAATAGAATATATGATATTTTATTTAAAAGATTTTGCTTTAAATATGGATGAGTCGATTAAAGTAAATCAATCCTGATTGTTCATAGATTAATTCTTATACATTCCATTTTCCTATAAATAAAGCTCATTCCTTCATTATTTTTTTTACGAATTCACTTTGAAAACTCTGAGAGAAATTATAGAGAGAAGCTATAGAGAGAAAATCTATAGAGAGAAAGAAGAAGAGTATTACTAACTACTTGGCTTTGCCAATATTAAGTTCTTCTACAGGTAGAAATATTATTTGTTTGTGCACTGTAAGGGGTGTTATTCTTTTGTATTCATGAAGAGAACTTACATTGTTATTCCATTGTTTATTATTACATTTGGAATAACTCAGAAAAGTGGTATACCCTATACATAACTTTTGTATCTGCCAGATACCCTATACTTGGTGAAATCTTATATTATTCCATTCTTATTTATTACATTGGAATAACTTTTGTATACGCTGAATCCCTATACTTGGTGATCTTCTTACATTATTCCATTCTTTATTATTACATTTGGAATATCACATGCGTGTGTTTTTACACCCACTGGTTCCATTGTTTATTATTCGCATTTATTATTACATTTGGAATATCACATGCATGTGTTTTACACCTGACTTGGTTCCATTGTTTATTATTCAAAGATTTATTATTACATTGGATCATCTTGTCGATTGTGAATTTCACGACTTTGTTAGATTATTATTATTACATTGGAATAACTCATACATGTGACTGCATGCATGGTGATTTCTTTTGTTATTCCATTCTTTATTATACCCAAATAGTTAAAACTTTGACTTATATACTCCATGAAATTAGTGGAATATCCTTAATATTTCGCTTCATCCAAAGTATCTTTTCATGAAAATATTCTTCCGATCATTCTTGAATTTTACTCTACAAAACAAGATCTTGTTGACAATTTGGACGTTAATAATTCCTAGATAAATTAATTCTTGAACTTGTTTTATTGAATTATTATGTCATTGTCATCATCCTCATGTTATATTATGTTATCTTTTTGGCTTTACGTGCATAGATGAACTTAGTATGATTATGACCGAGGATCATTCGGTATAATCATGGCTTGTTATAAATGATGTGATAAAAGTCCTCGATTGGCACGTAATGCGGTGATGGATAGTTTTTAGTATGATTATGACCAAGGGGTGATTCGGTATAGTCATGACCATTGATAATTTGATGAAAATCCTTGGCCAAGTAATGCGAGGGATGATTAGATGTGGTGGTTTATTTATTAAGTTGAGTCTCAAATGATAAAAAATTGATGAAAACCTTTTAAAACCTAAAAGATATAGAACTTTATTTTCTACTTGACTCTTTTTAATGGATTGCATATTCAATTGCAGATTAAACTGGTTTTGTCTATTGTATTTTATCGGTTTAACACTGTGTTGAAACTAATGATAATTTATTACGCATTATCTTAGTTATAATATTTCTTCTTTGGGCTAGTTGAGCTCACCCTTTCTTTCATTTGTTCTCTTGAAATGAGAACATAAATTGAGACGAGTCGGGGAGCGGAGTAATGGTCCGAGAGGATAGCAATAGTAGTCCTCACTATTACGTGAAATAGTGTGATAATAGTTGTAATGAGGACTCCTTTTGAGTTTGTATAATATCTAGTAGACAATATTCTATTAGAACTCTCGGTTTATGTATTGTCGTATGTTACACCTACGGATGTATAATTAAGTTTGTATTTGAATTTATGTACCATATAAGTGGCGACCCAAGATGGGTGGCGTATACCTAATTTTGGGGGCGTCGCGGTTGGTATCGAGCTTAGGATATGATCCACAGCTAAGATGTGAGAATAGTACTAGGAGGGAGAGCAGGGAATACCTTGGTAGTAGTATGACCTACCTAAGTTTATTTGGTATTTGATTGGTGATTCGGAGTATAGTGATAATATATTTGCGGTAAATTAACCCTTATTTTGTGGCGGTGTTTGAAAATGGCATCCGAGAATGTTGAGAATAGCAATGGAGCACGGAGACTGATTCTCCACGGATCAATAATCGGGGACAATGTCTGACGGGATGGCGGTAATCCTCCTATAAACAACAACACCGATCAAT
Organism: Panax quinquefolius; assembly: GCA_020205615.1. Taxonomy (NCBI): domain Eukaryota; kingdom Viridiplantae; phylum Streptophyta; class Magnoliopsida; order Apiales; family Araliaceae; genus Panax; species Panax quinquefolius. Next base: position 20,623,058 of record CM035151.1, read on the forward strand.
TGACGAACGACGCAGTGCGTTTAAAAGGTTTTTAGAATTCATGCAACATCGGTAAAAGCGACTCACATCAAAAGCGTGGGTGGAAACACGGAAAACTCTCGGCGGTCACCGCTAAACAATTCAAGGAGGACCACCGGAGTTTAAGGAGAGCCAAAACCACTTTCGGCGGAAGCATGGATAAAGCAGATTACCAAGATATTTGATGTCTTGGGATGCTCAGGAGCAAAAGGTTCCTTTTGCCTCCTTTATGTTGTGTGCTGAGAGGCGACATTCTTGGTGGGAATCGGTAAAACGTACTCAACTTTCTTTGTCTTGAAGATATCTTGGGAGAAGTTCCAGAGAGGCATTCAACGATAAATACTTTCCCGAAAGTATTCGCCACATGAAGGAGGTGGAGTTTATCAAGTTGGAATAAAACAATATGACCGTGTGTCGCAATATCGAGGCAAAATTTGCGGAGTTATCACGGTTTTTGTCCCACTTAGTGGATAATGAAGAGAGAATGGCGCGAATGTTTTTAAGAGGTTTGAAGCGAGAGATACGTCAACATCTTATTTCTCATAAACCGTGTTTTTATTCGAGATGTTGTAAATAGGGCTCGATTAGTGGAGCGCGATAACGAGTCAACGCAACTAAAAAAGAAGCGGTGGCAAAATTATAATACCAATGAGAGTAGTCATCAAGCGGTGACAATAAGCGTAGAGGAATCAATAGGCGGATATGGTAACCACTTGGTGGTAATCGAGGCCAAAATAATAAGAATGGACATTTCAAGAAAGGAGATTCAACAATGATGGAAAGACGTCGGCACCAAAGACCAAGTTGTTAAGGAAGGAGAAGGACCACCTATTATATGCTTCAAATGCGGAGGAGAGGACACATCGGTCCGAATCTGCGCCATGCCAGTCAAAGCATGTTATAATTGTGGAAGAGAAGGTCACTTAGCTCGATTTTGTCGTTTACAAGACAAATTCAACTAGGATGGAGGCACCAAAGGTCATCCCTGCATACAAACCAAAGCCGTGAGTTTAAGAGAGCGTTTTTTTCTCGTGACGAGGAACACGAATAAAATTATCACGGGTAAGTTAATCATAAGCTCTTAAGAAGTCTATACCGTGTTAGATACCGATTCTACCCACTCTTTTATTTCACCTAGTTGTGTTCAACGTTTAAATTTGACTCAAGAAAAAGTTAAACTTTGACTTATTGGTTGAAACTTCGTTAGTAGGAGCCTTACGTTATGGTTACTATTTTTTAAATCTTGTTTGATTCAAATAAACATTTTCACGTTACACTGTCGATCTTATCTTTTTGAAAATATTTGCATTTGATGTGATTTTGAATCAATTGGTTATCTACTCATCATACTTTTTCGTAAGGTTGTTAGCTTTTATATTTATAACAACCTGTTACATTGCGAATTCAAAGTAACCAAACCTAAAGTTAATCATTGTCATATCAAGCCATAAGTAAAGAGCCCCGAACCTTTCGTTGATTGACTTCTTTGTGTGGAATGCACCGCTCCGGACTTCTGTAAAGCAACATCGTGAATGAAGATGGCAAGTTTATAGGTATCATTGTGAGGTCTTATCTAGGTTAAGGGATAGAAGTCACAGTTGGTATCAATGTGACGTACTATCCAAGTCTTGGATAAGAGTCACAGTTTTGAATGATATTTCTATTATTAATAAATTTCCTGACGTATTCTTGAAGACTTCTTAGCCTACTTAGAGCGTGAAATCGAATTTTGTATTGACCCCAGTACAAAAACCCATTTCTTAAACCCTCAAATATTTCTTCAACTAAAAGGATCTGTTTACGTGGATTATGATGAAAGTCATAATAAAAGCATTGGACTAATGAAAATCATGGGTATACGTGGTATTAGTAAGTGTTATAATGAGTTATGTTGGTTAGTATGTGAAAACATGAAAGTTTCTTAGAAATCACAAAGAGTTGAAAATCAGATTTTGGTGAAAAACGTAACATGAAATTCAATTGACCATATCTCCTATTATATTTTGAATTTTTGAATGTGGTCAAGTCCTAGAGTTAGATCTATGAGTTACCTAACTAATCCAAGTGGAATTACTAGAAAAGGTGTTGTAGATTTTTGTGTGGACTGATTTTAGCAAAGGAGTGCAAAGCTGCAAAAACCAAAAAAAGCTGCTGCCATGATTTTAGAGGGGCTGTTTCGGCCACTTAAATTATGAGAAAAATTCTGGCCTTTTGGGACATGAAAGTATATGGTATAAAGTACCTCCTGTCCAAAAATGAGCTCATTCTGACTTAAAATGAGCAAGTTATGACTATTTCAATATTTAGGTTTTTAGACAAAAAAAACGCTATAACCGGAGTTCTATAACTCCGATGACTATGAAATTTAAACTGGAGGCTCACATTAACATGTGTAAGGTCTTGCCAAAATTTGGGAATTTTTGGAGTTAAACTTGAGGTAGCTAATTTCTTAAGGAATTAATTAGAAATTGATTTTTGAAAAATAGTAAATGAATTTTAAAAATTCGAGAAAAATATATTTTCATTATGAGACTATATTATGCTAAATCCCAGAAAAAGAAATATTTTTGGGACTGATTTGGTATTGTTCATGAAAATAGTTTAATTCTGAAATATATGAGTTAAATATGTTATGTGAAGTAACAAAGTTGAAAATAGGATTTTATGGCTAGAGAATCCTATATAGAGTATATGCATATTTTTTGATGAGGATTTGATCATTGGTGATGATATCTTATGAGTATGGCATTTTGAATGATTAAATGCATAATATGGTAAAAGCGTAAACAATTGAAATAAATTGTTTATAAATTTAAGAAGTGATTAAAATATTGTTATAATATTAATGATATTAGATTATAAGATTATTAAGTGATTGATAACATGGGGATATTCTTGAATCTGGATAAATTATATTATAAATGTTTAATATTTATCCTTTATCTCATTTGATTGATTCTTTATATCATTATCCTCATGTTTATATTATGTTGAAAGTCATCTCGTGGCTCAGTAGTGCATAGATGGACTTGGTATGATTATGACTGAGGATTGTTCGGTATAATCATAACAGTAAATGAATTCACAATTATCTTTGGTAGTAGTGCATGGATAATTTGCGGTCGTGATACTAATGAATACACGATTATCTTTGGTCGTAGTGCATGGATAATTTGTGGTCGTGATACTAATGAATACGATTATCTTTGGTGCGTAGTCATGGATAATTTGTGGTCGTGATACTAATGAATACCACGATTATCTTTGGTAGTAGTGCATGGGATAATTCGGTGGTCGTGATACTAATGAATATCCTTGGCACAGAAGCGGGGATGATTCGATGATATGGATTAATTATTGAAATTTGAGTCTCGAAAGAATGAAATATTAATTCATGGATGTGGTAAAATTCATCTTTGGTAGTAGTGCATTGATAGACTTGGTATGATTATGACCACGGATTATTCGGTATAATCATGATCAGTAAACACGAATATCCTTGGCGGTGAGTGCATGGATAATTCGTGGTTGTGATACTATTAAGCTGCGTCTCAAAGATTATTGATTTTACTGATTGTATATCTTTGCTTTTAGTAGTGCAAAAGATGAATTGTTAATAAATATCTTTGGCACGTAGGTGCAAAGATGAATTGTTAATGAATATCTTTGGTAGGATTGCAAAGATGAATTTAATGTTTTCAACGATAAAGGTATTCAAGGTATCCTCACCTCTTTATCATACCGTGTATCGTACCACTAATTTCGAGTGAGAAATTCCATAAGGAGGAGATTGTGAGACCCGTATTTTATCAATAAAGATTTAAATTTTGTGAAATAATTTTTAATATTATGGTGTGAATTTGAGATAATATTATAGTTGTGGGTAGTATTTATAAATTTTGCAAAGTATGCAAGTGGTTATATTATATTCGATTGGTTTGGGAATATTCGATTTAGCGAGGAATATTAAATATTAACTACTCAATCATTGGTGGACCCTAACGAAATTATTATCGGATTGAGAAAAAGCGACAAAAATATTTTATTGAAATAACGACGGAAGTTTTACTTGGTTGATCTTGTTGAACTACTCGATAGTAAAAGATGCGATGTACGTCGTGTGGTTGCGTAGTAGCTGCGCGGTATTGATTATTGATGCTTTATGTGAGAAGTCACCGGTTTGATTCCATTATTGTCGATTAATAATATGAATTATTATAGCGATAATGACGTTTTGTTTTATTAAGTATTATTAACGTAATAAAAGCGAAACATCTTTTATATAAAAGCAGAATATTTTATTAAAGTTATTACATAAATAGAATATATTATATTTTATTATGCGTAGTGTTGCATAGTATTTTTGCATAGTGTTGCATAGTGTTTGCATAGTAAAATGTTTTTATATAAATAGAATATATGATATTTTATTTAAAAGATTTTGCTTTAAATATGGACCGTCGATTAAAGTAAATCAATCTGGACCGTTCATGGATTAATTCTTATGCATTCCATTTTCCTATAAATAGAAGCTCATTCCTTCATTATTTTCTTACAATTCATTTGAAACTACAGAGAGAAAATTATAGAGAAAGCTATAGAGAGAAATCTATAGAGAGAAGAAGAAGAGTATCCTGCTACTTCACTTTGCCAATATTCAGTTCTTTTCTAAGGTAGAGAATATTATTTGTTGTACTTCGTAAAGGGGTGTTATTCTTTTGTATTCATGAAGAGAACTTACATTGTTATTCCATTGTTTATTATTACATTGGAATAACTTTAAAAAAAGTGGTATACCCTATACATAACTTTGTATCTGTGCCGTACAATTCTATACTTGGTGAAATCCTTATATTATTCCATTCTTATTTATTACATTGGAATAACTTTTGTCATGTGGAATCCCCTATACTTGGTGATCTTCTTACATTATTCCATTCTTTATTATTACATTGGAATATCACATGCGTGTGTTTTACACCCGACTGGTTCCATTGTTTATTATTCCGCATTTATTATTACATTTGGAATATCCTCGCATGTGTTTTTTACCTGGACTGGTTCCATTGTTTATTATTCAAAGATTTATTATTACATTGGATCATCCTGTCGGTGTGAATTTCACTTGACTGGTTTTCGTTATTATTATTACATTGGAATAACTTTGTCATCTGAAATCTGCATGCGTGGTGATTTCTTTTGTTATTCCATTCTTTATTATACCCAGGTTGGTTAAAACTTTGACTTATACTCCATGAAATTAGTGGAATATCCTTGATATTTGCGCTTCATCCAAAGATATCTTTTCATGGAAATATTCTTCGATCATTCTTGAATTTTACTCTACAAAAGCGATGATCTTGTTGACAATTTGGGCGTTAATAATTCATAGATAAATTAATTCTTGAACTTGTTTTATTGAATTATTATGTCATTGTCATCATCCTCATGTTATATTATGTTATCTTTGGCTTACGTGCGTAGATGAACTTAGTATGATTATGACCGAGGATCATTCGGTATAATCATGGCTTGTTATAAATGATGTGATAAAAAGTCCTCGATGGCACATGTAATGCGATGATGGATAGTTTTTGGTATGATTATGATCGGGGGTGATTCGGTATAGTCATGATCATTGATAATTTGATGAAAATCCTTGGCCTAATGAGTGCAGGGATGATTAGATGTAATGGTTTATTTATTAAGTTGAGTCTCAACGATAAAAAATTGATGAAAACCTTTTAAAACCTAAAAAGATAAGTAGAATTTTATTTTCTACTTGACTCTTTTAATGGATTGCGTATTCCACTGCAGTTAAAACCGGTTGTCTATTGTATTTTATTAGTTTAACATTGAAGGCTAATGATAATTTATTCTGCATTATCTTAGTCATAATATTTCTTCTTGGAATTTAGTTAATTTCACCTTTCTTTTTCATTATTCTCTTCGGAAATGAGAACATAAATTTGAGACGAGTCGGGGAGCGGAGTAATGGTCCGGAGGATAGCAATAGTAGTCCTCACTATTACGTGAAATAATGTAATAATAGTTGTAATGAGGGACTCTTTTTGAGTTTGTATAATATCTAGTAGACAATATTTCTATTAGAACTCTCGGTTTATGTATTGTCGTATGTTACTGACACGATGTATAATTAAGTTTGTATTTGAATTTATGTATATGTATGAGTGACGGCACCCAGATGGATGGCGTATCACCTAATTTTGGGGAGGCGTCATGTAGCTTCTCATCACAACATGCGTATTTTGAAGGAGACTATGGTATTTTAAACACATGATTTTCATTTCATCCTAGTTTTTTCTTGATAATAACCTGGCATAGCATGTGTTTTAGAAAAAGCAGAAGTGAATAATGGATCTATTTCTATTGACAAACAATGATGATGAATTGCTGAAAGGAGCAAATCAAATGCAGTAATAGGTAGCTGCAATTTACAAGAAGTGATAAATAAATGTGGAGTTATGCTAAGAGCCAAAATTCTCTCTGGGTTTTGGTGTTGAGGAGGTAGCCTGCGTTTTGGCCCTTTTTCTGCACTGCTACACAGGTGCACTTGCTTTTCTCAATCAAATATTCTGCCGTACATTCCTCTTAACGATCCGTTCCTCTTTTGCTTCCTGAAACAATATATTTACAACAAGTCTTATGTTTATTGGACTGGAATATCGGATATTTTCAAAAAAAAAATTCTTCTGACTCAAAAAATGTATTAGTATTTATTTCAACTGGAATTTTTATAGAATATGGTGTTTTAGGTGTAATTTGGATACATATACAAGAACATGGTTGAAATAAATACTATACATATTCTATATTCTGTAAAAATTTCAGTTGAAATAAATACTATACATTTTTTTTAAAGTCGCAAGAAAAAGCAAATTTTTTTTTAAAAAAAATGGAATTGTCCAATATACCGGTCCAATAAACATGTCTTTATAGAAGGACTCATATATTTATTAATCTAAATACAAAATATCAAAACCATATCTGTAATACTCTCTCTCTCCGTTTCACACAAAAATAAATAAATAAATAGTCGTTGTTTCTTTTTAGATGGAGTTAAATAACACAATTTCTTCGTATTTATCATCCGATACCATTGACCTCACTACTAATAAATTAAACAAGATGCATTAAAAAAATTATAATCTTAAAACTCGAGTATTATAGAGAGAGCGAGAGGGTTGTAATCAAAGCAAATTACTTTGGGGCAGGCCATAAATAATCTTTTAAACTAATTCATAAAAGTTTAGAATGAAATAAATTTTGTGATTAATAAATTTTGTTATATACTATATAATTATAATAATGTATCAATTAAAATTAAATAAATAGTGTTGTCCTTTGACTTCAAAAATCAAATTGTATCTCTAATTTTGATTATTATTATTTTTAAAATATGAAAAGACAGATAAAGTCAGAGAACCTTCATCTTGTATATTTCGGAGTAAATAATTGTTTTTCAGAAAATAATGTAAGATAGTGACATTATCATTTTGATATACTTGGGGAGATAACACAAGGATGCCACACTTAGATTGGACTTATCATTTCAATATTCAGCAACTTGTTTAAAAATACCCTCTACCAAAATATGAAATTCAGACTCATGCAATTTCACCAAAAAAAAAAATCATTTTATTTTTAAATTTTTTATTTGCTTAGTCAATTAACGAAATGAAAATGAACATCATGGACATAGTATAATTTAAGCTACTATAAATGTAAATTTTTTTTTTTTTTTTTTTGACTGATAACTAAAAGTTTTTATAATTGTTTATATTTATTTTCCTTTTCCTTTCCCATTTTTTAATTTTTTAATTTTGTTGGTTCCAAAGGAAGCAACACTTGTTGCTTGCCTAGCCTATGGAAATGAAAACATGCAATGAAATGTAAATAACTTGAAAAAAATGGAGGCAAAAAACATACCCTAGGATTGCATTGGATAGACTAAGGCGCTGTCCTATAATAAGGAGATCGATTCTATGCTCAGTGCATTGGGCAAGAATAACATTAGCCTTGTCTTTTCCATCCATTTCCACCACCTCTGTGGTCACCTGAATTTTTGACTGAGCTTTCTCTCAAACTTGCTTCATTGCTTCAACAAAGCTCAAATCTACCCAACCGCTGCCGCCACCAGCGGCACTTTCCGTCGTGGACGCAACAATTTGGTTTGTAGGTAATGGTTTCCTAAAGAACGAAAATGTGTTTCTCCAAAGTTATTATTCTCAACATGGAGGAGAATCAAAGTGTCATTCTCAAGGATTGCATGGGAGAGTGTGTATTGAAGTGCGGCGGCTGATTCCCGGGTGGCATCCGCTATCACCATCACTTTCCGTGCCGGGGCGGATTTCCCTCCGTCAATGGCCATAGCCTATAACCACCAGTTACAACCATCAATGGCTTCCACCACCACTACCATGCACCCCCACCTAATAGTAAGGGTGTTTGGAGAAGGTACAGAAATGAAAGGGTGGTAAAAAAATTGACATGAGCTTGATCATATTTTAGACCTTTTTGCTTTTTTGGCAAATAGTATATGACCATTGAAGGGTTAGCCTTCATTTTGTGATTCACAAATGGATGTTTTCTATTGTGTGCTAAATTGGTGGGTATGTTTATTTATAGGAGGGGGGCGCTTTTTCAGGACCAGGTCAATGCCACCTTTTCTAAGAGGCTCTGTCTAAAATCTAGTTTTTTTTTCCTCTATAAAATTACCTGAATTTCTTTCTATATATACTCATCCCAAAAAAAAAAAGGGGAAAAGAGAGAGATTCCTATTTTCTATGTATTTAACTAACATAATGGTGAGACTTTATGAGGTAATTAGATGCAACAACAAAAGAGAAGCTAGCACAACATTGACTGTAAAAGTGAACTAGAAATAAACATCAATATATATTGTACAATTAAAATGAAAAATAACATACAAAATATGGTACCTATGAGAAAATAGGTCTGCCCATTAAGTTATCATTAATAGAAAGATTCTATATTCATGAATGTTGTGTTTCTTTACTATATTGATTCAAACAGTACGCTTATGAAACACTTCAAAACTAGCAATTATTTTGTTTCAAGTAACATAAGGAGGCACTCCAAACCAGATAAAGACTGGAAGAAAAAGCAGCCAAGTTAATATGAATGAGCATTGTGTAAAGATGCATTTTAGTTCAGCACAATCTATATTTGCTTTCACCTTCCATTTGGGACGCAGGATATGACCATATGAGTCCCCGAGTGACCACGCAAGCAAGGAAAGTCGGTTGTCTGCACTAGTTGAGCAAAGATATGCATCCTCTGCATGGACCCAAGGAGATGAGATTATGAAATAGCGCAAGTGAAAACTATGATATAATTTCACACAACAGAACTAATACAGAAATGCTCACCCGTGCTGTTATCAGCTTTTGGCGTTCAATTTCTCTAACAGAATCTTGTTGAGAATCCCTGGATTTGCTTTACCTTTTGATGCTTTCATTATCTAAACATTATAGCATTTAGATCATTCAATTAATGTACAATAGTCTCAATAGCATAACCAGGAAGGCAATATTTAAGTGCATAATTAGGAAAACTAGTCAAACTTGCAAAATTACATACCTGTCCGGCGAAATAACCTTGTAACTTAGTTTTCCCCCCACGGTATTGTTCTAGCTGCTTTGGATTATCTGCGATTACTTTATCAACCATTTTCTCGATCTCATGAGGATCTAATATCTGTTTAGATATAACATGTGAGGGAACCATCAGATATCTGTTAAAAAAATAATTTAGTTATTCAAATTGGCCACCGGAACCTCTCTTCATATCACATGAAGAAAAAAAAAACTTAGCCCCATCTCTAGAGCTGTGCTGCTAAAGAAAAATCAAGCTATTGATTGTCACTAGTTTGGGTTTTCTACTAATTCTGCAAACTAGCCAAACTTTAAATTCCAAAATTATTACTTATTAAGAAGTCTTCAGAAATATCAGGCTTACTTGATCAACTTTGTGAAAAGGAAGGTCAGAGTAGTTTTTAGTCTTCATACTTTATTTAGACCATTGAAGTATTCTATCAGAGATTGTGTTCTAAATGGTTTCACCACATTGTTAAAAACTTAAGAAGCATAAAAGTTAAACTTGTCCTAAAGTAAGTCAGTAAGAGACCAATTAACAAGCTCTGTCCAGGTTAGAACGCAATTGTCATTTCCCTATTGTAAACTATCTAAAAAGTGGTACTAATTACAAAGAAGTTGTTTTCAAAACTTAAATTAATCGCATCAATTTTAAATTTTAGGATTTCACAATTGACTTTTTAAAGTCAAAATGGGACTCTTAGTTTGGAAGGGATGGAGTATTATCAAACAGTATCTGGTACTGTAGTCCATCATTACAGCCTAATCAAGACTTAACAACCTTGTTCAGGATTTACCTGTACTTTTTCCCCCTAAAGAAAAGAACAGTTAATGAGGACGGTATAGTTAACATACCTACCACAATGGAATGAGTATATGAAGATCTATTAAGTTAAACTAAGCCACCTTATATCATAGTGATTGTGTAAAGATCAACATTCAGGATGTTTAACAGTGTATATAAGGCTTTAAATGTAATATATAAAAAGCGTCTGAAATAAATGAAGTTACTTGCCTGGACGAGATCTTTTTCTTTTATAAGTCCTGCAACAGTTCCACCTTTAGCCAGTAGCTCAAATAGTATCTGCAAATGCCACAAAGAAAAGAAACTTAAAATAAAACTGAACACTGATGATATGATCAAAGAAAATATTATCTATCGATGACTTTCTTCTTTTGTTATTCCTTTTTCATTCTTCTCTTGCTTTCTTTCATTTTTGTTGGTGTACATCGTTTCCAAGGTAGACCGTAGATGGTACCATGTTTAGCTCCAACTCAAGAAGTATGGCAGCTCAAAATGGACCTAATAAATTACTAATTTACTAATAACTCTATGAGGGATTACTCGTCTTCCAAGTCTTTTAAACAAGAAAATCTCTTGAACCCATTCGTCCCAGATCCAAATCTGAGGATACTTTAAGCTGATGTCCAATCCAATCAATAAAAGACACTAATAGCATCAAGCTAAAGGAAAATCTACTTTTATGATTAACTAGATATAGAATATACAAACAAAATTTAAAATACAGCAAAAGCAAAATATTGGCACATGACAAGACAAATACCTCTTTTCCGATCTTTCCACTAATAGTCCCACTTTTTATTGAACCAATCAACTCACCCAGCTCTTGAGGGGTAAGTTTGACCTCATTGATTGACAACTTTTCATTTTTCAAATACGCAGCAATATCACCCATTATCCAGTTTGCAGCTAGCTTTACGTCACCTGCTTTTGCAATAGTAGAATCAAAAAAATTTGCCACCTGAGACATTCATTCATACAGGACAAAAAACCATCAGCCGTCATTTTTAGCCTATACAATGATACTGTTTTACGTAATACCTAAAAGTAACCAAATCAAATTGTAGGACAGAACATAATTTAAGGAGTTTGAATATTGATGGTCCAAGTTTTATCTCAAGTGAAACATACATGGAGCAACTCCAATGTTCAGAATTAGTGGATAATGCAATCATGTCTGCACCTAGTTAGGACTTTTTATGCACACGCCATGTGATTTTGATCAAGGTCTCATTGTAACAGATAGTCAGATAACGAAATATTTATTCTAATATCATTTTTTATTTTACTTCTCATATATATTGCAACCAAGGGCATATAAACAGTAGAACCTATACCTAATATGATAGGAATCAAGAATGCTATCTTAACATTTCTTTGCAGTTACTACGGCACATCCTGAAAATACAGCCACTATATATATTCTACCACTGTTTTACAGTTTACATTATTATCGCAAATTTCAGCCATTAATAAAAGCAATCTTTTGACCTTCAGCTCAATTAATAAAACTGTGGGTGCCAACATACATTCATATAAGAAGACTTACATTCATGTCATTGGCAAGGAAAAGAATGTCCTGCATGCTTAGACCCATATTCTCGTATCTCCGGCGCTTCATTTCTGGAAGTTCAGGTAAAGAACCACGAATGCCATCAACATAGTCCTTAGTGAGGTTAACTTCTGGAAGGTCAGGCTCTGGGAAATAACGATAATCAGCAAGTCCTTCCTTTTTCCTCATAGTAACTGTTTTCTAACAGTATAGGAAATGTTAAGCACATAAGTCTTAGCAGAACCAAGAAAATCAATTTTTTATGTTGAATTAGAAAATCAATTTTTTATGTTGAATTAGAAAATAAAAGAGATGAGTATAACCTGTGAGCCCTCTTCCCAGAGACGAGTCTCTTGTATAATTTGATCACCAAGTCCCTGGCTGTGGAGAAGAGCCTGTCTTGAAATCTCAAAATCAATGGCCCTATTCATTGCTGAAAATGAGTTCAAGTTCTTTATCTCAACCTGTTGATGTGAAATGGGATTAAACATAACATCTAACAAGATTCAATAAATCATGCAAACTACTATACATGGCGTGAACATTTTACAAATTTAAGGCCTCCAAACAAATTTAGGATTTATATCAGATCTATAGGATCCATGAGACTGCAAATCTGAGATCACTGAACATTAATCAAGCTCTACTATTCTATCATTTCCAGATGCAAGTATGGAGATCGCTAAAATTAATTAGAAACATATCTTTGACGCATGTCTTTAATATAAACTTAATGAGAAGACTCCATAAACAGAAAGTAACATGATATCAGTAATACTAGTACGTCTTAATTATTTCACCACAGATGCTTGGCATCTTAACTGAAGTAGGTTGCAATAATGGCAAGCATACGCATACACACACGTACAGCTGATTTGTCCCCATGTTTGCTTCCAGATAATATGGGTATGTTTGACAACCTAAAAGTATATTTTATTTGTTTTAGAATAAAATCGAAGCACGGTATTTTCTATATTGTGTGCTGAAAAAATATTCTTCTTTGTCCAGACACTGCTGCATATGGTCCCACTTACAATCTAATTTTTTTCCACATCATAAAATCGTTATGTCACCTTAAAAATATCATTTCACTTATCAGTTCCCATCTTTTTATCAGACAATTCCTCCTACTGGAAAGTGGCTACATACCAACCTAGTTCATATATCACCACCCTTAATGCTCAATTAAACAAGATAACAAAATACAGATAATTAACATTACAACATGAGTTTTTACGGGCAAAAATTTCATGTGTATTTTATGTCACAGGAGGTTATGTCACAGAATATCTTCTTGCATATAAAAAGACAAATGATGTGAGTGCTTGATTACCTTTGTTCCAAACTCTATCTGTCCCACTGGTCGAACCGAGACATTGACATCACAACGCAATGATCCTTCTTGCATATTCCCATTACTGACTCCCAAATATCGCACCATCCTTTGCAATTCAGCAGAATACTCTGCAGCTTCAATTCCATTTCTCATATCAGGTTCAGAAACAATCTCAAGCAAAGGCACACCTGCTCTATTCAAATCAACCTGCATAAAATAGAAAATGTAAAAGAAATAACAAAATTAACAACGGTATAAGTTTATAGTAGTAACACTTATTGCAGTCGGAATTTGGAACCAGAACCTTATTAAATATATAATAAATTACGAAAATTCAATTCAACAAATAATATAGGACTGCTTATCAAAATCAAAACACTATCATTATAGAACTAGAACATTTATATTTCCAATATAAACCATTAGTCATAGATATAAAAATGATTGAACCATGACAACATAATGATGGATATAAGAAAGCAAAGGGACAGTAATTTCCTGAGAATAACTCCCATTTACGGTATGAAGCAACTTCCCAGCATCCTCTTCCATATGGACTCTGGTAATGCCAAACCTCCTATGCCCACCACCAAACTCGACCGGAAGATCCAAATCAATGAACCCACCAGTTGCAATTGGCACATCAAACTGAGAAATTTGGTATCCTTTTGGAAGATCTGGGTAAAAGTACTGTTTCCTATCAAATTTCGAATTCAAAGACAATTTACAATTAAGTGCAAGCCCAAGCTTCACTGCATACTCTATGACCTTCGAATTCAAAACCGGCAAAGCCCCAGGTAACCCCATACAAATGGGACAAACACTAGTATTTGGTTGAGACCCATAATTGTAAGGGCAGCTACAAAATGCCTTGGTTAGAGTGGATAACTGAACATGGGTTTCTATACCAATGATTGTCTCATAATCTTTTAGAACTTTATCAAAAGTTTTGGATTGTGTCTTTGTTGAAACCTTTAACTCAGGCGGTGGCTTCTCTTGGGTTGCGGTTTGGGTTTGTGTGTTTTTCATAGTACAATACAAAAAAACATGTTTCCTTCCAACAAATGCAGATGGGAATAAAGAAAAAGGGCGACTTTGATATTGAATCCCTCTAAAAAATGTCAAAGCCATCTTACAGGAATTTAGTCAAATGGGTATCAAGCAATATGAAAAGGGTACCTACAAGAATCATAAAAAAGAGCTAATAAGTAAAATGAGTAAGAGCATATGCAGATATAAACAAGTATACACAAAGTTTGTAACTTTAAGCTAGAATTGTTCAGTACTGAATATACAGAAAGTAGTTAAAAACTTAAACCTTGGAATATCAACGAGGGGAAAGGCTGGAGTATAGATAACAGAGTGTAGTAATTAAATAATGGAATTTAAGAGATTGCGGGGTTTGTTTTAAGAAGTTGATGGATTTAGCATGGAAATGATGCTACAGAAGTAAACCAGGGATCGGCTTGACATGGGTCTGTTGCCGTGAACTTTTGAGTACTGGATATGAGGAGTGAGTGCAAGGCGCCATTCAGTTATTTACTAAAATATCTTTATTTCGTGGATAAAAAGTTTGGGCAATGTTTATAAATTACACGATCAGTAATTGCAATCATCAGGTGGTCGTGCCGGAGTGGTTATCGGGCATGACTAGAAATCATGTGGGCTCGTCCCGCGCAGGTTCGAATCCTGCCGACCACGCTTTTTAAATTTTCTTTTTCCAATGATTTCTGTGGTTTTAAAGTTGAGATTCACATTTACTCCCTTCATGGTTTGTGGACTGTATAAAACCTTTTTTTTTCGGTGTGTATGTGACAATTAAAGTTAATTATTAAATAAATTAAGTACTACTTAGGTGTTTCTTAAAATTTAACCCACACAAAAAAACATGTAAAATTGAGGAGCAGTCTTTCTTTTCTGAATTGAAATGGCAGATATGGTCCTTCAGAAAATAATTTGCTTTAATATTTTAAAATGGGCAATATGATCATACATAGCTGTCACATTCTATTAAAATTAATTCATTTTCGCAGATTAATCTTTTTTTTTAAAAAAAGATTATTTTCTCCTAAATCAAAAATTAAAAACATATTTGTCAAAACAACATAGTTTTAACATACTTTGCAAAATATAACCTACACAACAATGTGTGACCATTATTCCCTTTTAAAATATACCTTATGACCATTATTTAATATGGGCTAAAATGTTATTTCATATAATATACACAGCAGTGTAAAACCATTATTCTCTTTTAAAATATACACAGCAGTGTATAGCCATTATTTACACTATCATTATTTAATGTGGGTTATGTGTGATTAGTGAATGGCTTTGTTAAGACACAACACACTGCTATAGGTTGGAAGAGATTGCTACGTAATAGAATGAAAGTGGTTAGCATGAAGTTTATTTTTGGATAAATTGATCAATTGACCAATAGAGTGCTGACACGCAGACGAGGCTCTATGTGTTAGTATTCTATTGGCCAATTGACCAAATTACCAAAATATAAACTTCATGCTAACTGGATCCTAATTCTAATAGAATGATTTGTTACCATCTCAAATGCATGTTTAGTTGTAGGTGGATAGTGTGATAGGACGACTTATTGTCACATCCATTCCTCATATGGAATGGAATGGATTTTTATTATCCGATTATCATGAAGTTAATTTCATAATAAATTAGTCAATATACGCAGAGCAGAGAGGTGTCAACACTGTATTACTAAAATTTAATGCTAACCGCTCCATGGTTTATTTGGCCACTTTTTTTTCTTTCATTCCATTCATTTCCTTCAAATCCAAACACAGCATAAACCCAATGCACAATATGATAATTAAAAGCAAGGAGCAAATAGAAGTTTAAAAAATGGTACACGCCATCTCATTTCATAGTTAATTTGCAATATGGACAACTGAAAATTGGAAAGATAAAGCTTTATCTTCTAATTGGTTAAACAAAAACTGGCCCCCTGATAAAGGAAGGTAACTGAGGAAAAAAACATGAATACAGATTCAAGTGGACTGCATTCATCCATCAGCACATGAACTGATACAATTTCTATACAGAATTTTAAGCAATTTTGAACTTAGTATATAGATTAGAAAAGAAAAAAAAATAGCTTACAGAGTAGTGCATACATGTATTGAAATCTTATCGCATCTACTCCTGGTGAGACTTTGTTGGTGCATAGACTTCCTTATGAAGGCAGGTATGTTACAGCAGAAAAACCGCAAGGTAGCCTACTCTTTTTTTTTGGCTCCAATATACTTCATTACCCTTTTTCCATCTAAAATTTATGTTCAGTATACCAGGGACCAGAAAGTAGCAAGTTAAGCCAAAGCACCGAAGACCAAAACTTGGCAAAAATGCTATTGCCTAACCATTCTCATCTGCACAAGATAAATAGATTGAATAACTTAGCAATCAGGACACACCCTTTGAATAAAGTTTCAAAACTTGTCTGCACAACTTGCATCCATATAAGAACATTGATAGAGTTCAATTCTGCTTTCAGACTTTTACTTGCCCGTGTAAGGTTTAATAGTAACAAAGAAAAAAACCTAAGCTATAACGTGCACTAAGCAGCCCCCCAAAATAGCTTCACGAGATATGAACACTAAATTAAACAAGGATTTAACTGAAAAGCAGTAATAGCAAGAAAACAATCAAAATGGTAGCCATCATTACATTAAATGTTATTTGATAATAAAACTTGAACTCATGCACAATATAATTTGGAGAATATTCATATTACCCAGCATGGTTAAGTTATGTACAAGCAGATACCTCAAACTTTAGTGAAGAAAAAACATTTACAATTGTCACTTGAGAGTGAGATTTTATGTCCTAGGTCCAGGATTCAAAGGCAGAGAGAGAGAGAGTCATCCTGATTAGACTTGAGACTTGGGCCATCAAATATTGTCAACAAATACGATCCTAATCATATGAAAACAAAATTCTTTGTGCCACTTGGAGGTGTACAACCCTAAAGACTTAACAATCCGATTAAAGCCTTCTACGATTAGAACTCTAAATTTTAAGGGGGGAAAATTAGTAAAACAAAACATTTTATAGCTCCAACAAAAATCTGAGTAATATATTCCATATGAGAATAAGACCTGTAACCAAGCGCACACCCAATTACTAAAATCACTAGGAACCTCTAGACACCGAAAACAATTACTTCATATTTCTCTTGGAACAAGCTCTCCTCTTAAATATGGCTCCTGCATCAACCAAGGGTGACATGCAGTTCAGGCTTACTTAACTAAAGCTAAAGGGCTGAATCAGCTAGGCTAGAGGTGAAACTCATATTTTTAGCCGTTTAAATGAGAGAAACAACCCTAAGCAAGTACGGATGATAAATTTCTATCAAACTTACCTTTTTAAAATTTTAACATGAACAAGATAATATGTTCTCTATTGAGGCTCTAAATGGATTTGATCCTTCCACCTCCCTGTTAGAGAATGAGACCTACAAATAGAGCTAGAACTCATTGGTTCAAAATTACCTATCAAAGAATGAATAAATAAATAAAATGTTTCACAGCTTGTATACTTTTTAAAGTGAAACAACTATAAAAGTAGACAATTGCTAAGGCTTGACATATGAAAAACTACCTCATTATATTCTCAAGTATATGCAGCGAAAGTGGACTAAATGTTGTACTAAAATATAAACAATGAAAATGGACTAAATGAGGTTTTAAAACAGTAAAGGCTACAAATGAGTAAAAAGATTAACGAACTATATCTTATTAGTTACAATCCATTATACACTGACATTTCACTCTAACAAGCAGACAGAAGAGTTAAAATGGACAAAATTCTACTCTCTTTTTTCTTTCCTTTCCCTTTCCTTGGCTTATTTCTTCCTTGGGTATTAGGAAGGCCTAAAATGCTTGCTTAAGCAAATTGGTTGGAGGCTTGGAACTTACCATGTCTTTCCTAAAATACAAAAGTTTCTATTTTAGAGTAAAATGTATAGTAAACAACTCTTCAACACAGCCAACACTATGATGATCAACTTTGCACATAAATAGTGGAAATTCATTCCTCAATATGAAATGCCACATACATGCTTTCAACATCTTCTATGACAAGCATGTAATGCTTAATACTGAACTACAACTAAGTATTATAAGTGTCACCAGCCAGATCTTCGGCTCCTGCTTTTCCACTCACTAGCGTTCATTTATTAACAAGTAAATTCATCCTTAAACTTCCCATTCTTCAATGTTGATGAGATAAATAGTGAGGACAAAATACAAACATTGTCAACTGAAATTGAACTACCACTACCTTCGTACTTCGATATCAATGAAATTACAACTACCACAAGTTATCCAACTTTGCATTTTGAACTTCCTATCTATGTGAAATAAGCAGTGACTAGCAAGGCAGGATGTTGGTTTTTATAAGACTGAGAATTTTTGTATTGAAACATTTGTTTGCTGAATTACCAACATAATAATTTAGTGGTAACCAGATATTATGGGGAAAAAATTCAACTGAAATTTATATTAAAATTAGACCCACCTATGTTCATATAGTTATTCAGGAAAATCAATCCCAGCTGACTACAAAAAATATAAGCGTGAACTATTATTTAAAACGTGGCTAATGTATGCATTATTGGAATATTTATACATATAAGAATATGATAATACATGGAAATTTGCAATTTCATCAATTGTGGGTTTGCGAAGCAATCGTTAACTGTCTTTTTAAATAAATTATTAAATGTCAAACAATCTACTTAGGTTTGTTTGCTCATGATACGTCAAGTGCCTACGACATCTAAAATCAGAGAATATGGCCATGATTTTTCATTTTTCAACTAAATTTAAAGAAAATCCATACACTGCAAAAACTAAAAAGCAGAAACTTTTTCCTGTTCTAGATATCTTATTACTGCTATCATGCCAGCAGACAACTCAAGCATTTATCAGTTAATACTTTTCTTTGTTATCTCAGGGGAGCTATCTCCAATTTGCTTCTCCAGGTATGGATCTTGTTACTCCATTAAATCATGATAGAATTATTAGCAATAGATGAGTAATTAGAACTTAGAAGTGAAATTAAAAACCAAACTTAAAATCCTGAGAAAGGAAAAAGGCATAGATGAACCGGGGATAGGGAGCTCAAAAAATTAGTAAGTGGGCATAAGCAATCCAAAAAATTTCCCTTAAACTAATAAGGGAACTTATAATTCATAAACCATTGGAATCAAAAATCCTATTAGATAATTAATCATGAAACAGGAATATATAATTGTAATGGTTGTCACGGGAACTAATAGAAATTACCAGAAAATAAACATATTTGAAATAATATAAATAAACATCCGAGGAGTTTTGCATGACCAGAAAATGTATAGTAAAAAACATGTTCACTTCCATCTCAGTTTAATGTTATAGGTTCTGTTCTCCTGCATATGCTTCATATAAAGATAACAGCAGTTTGAATTATCACACTGAATAACACGGATTCACGCTGAACTAGAGCTAGATAAACGCAGTAGAGCATATCAACTACTCTTTAGCAAAAGAAATAGTAATATCAATCTAATATAGATCAAACTGAACAGCAATATTAGGTTTTTTAGCATTATTGAAAATTTCACAGAAAGATGTAACTACCTCAGTTAATGATGTCCGCAAAGACCACGTTGGATAACATTCAAAGATGCACCAACTTCTAAAATCCAGTCAGTTACAGATGGCAAGCTTTGCGGACCATTCATCAGCCACCCCATAGTCAAGACTAAGCTCCCTCAATGGAGGGATATTCTCCATTGCAAACAGCATAAGGCGAGGGAACATCACATTATTGTGATCATATAGCACATACTGAACCATAACATTAGGGCTGTTACTGTGGCTCATGTAACAAGCAACATTCCTCAGGCTTGATACATCCATTGCAAAATCCAATGGAGGAATAGAGGGATGTGATGAGCGAGCGTAATCAGAATATATTTGTGACAAATCCCCCCATTCTGACCATCTCTCGGCAAACCGGCTTGGATAAACTAAATTATCACCGACCATAGAAACTACTTGGGCTTGGTCACGAGTGAGAACAACTCCAGCGTATTCACATATAAAAGCACCGGCCTGGATCAAGTCCAAAGATCTAACTCCCCAACCTGTTTCCCTTGACCGAAACACTTCAAATCTATTCCTCACACCTTTCTGGGTGACACGATTCCGACACATTGGAGGACAACAACAATGTGGGCCACATTCAAATATCAACGGCTTCCCTCTCACCAAAATACCCTTTTCATCATAAGCAAACTCTCCCCCATTCTTCATAGCACAAAAACAATCCCCAGAACATCCAGAAACACAATCGCACCCACCATTAACCCCAAGATGATACACATAAGGAGGAATAACAGATTTCACCAAGTACTGACGAGTCATTGGTTCCTGATCATTGTCAATATCATTAAATAAAAACACAGGCACATTTTCCTTCTTCATTGATATATCAAGACAAACATAACCCATTGGCCTAACCGCCAAAGGTCTAGTTCTAAGATTCTGAGCAAACCTAAGAATTGCACTACCCATTTCAGGTTGATTCTCAATTCTTATAATTTTAAACTTATACACCCCGAAACCAGACCTACCCACATCAAACCAAGAATCAACAACTTTATATAAACCGTCATAAACATAAATCTTACCGCTAGCACTACCTTCATACTTAAAGCCACGCATTACTCTCAACTCAATTCCATAATGCATGCTCCTCTCCAACCCAAGATTTCCACCTTCTAGCTTTTGATGAACACATTGCCTCGAATTCTTATCTTGGCCGCCATGCCCTGTATATATAATAACATCCCCTGAATCCTCATCATCTTCGTACCCACCGGAAACAATAATACTAGTAGCAATTGGCTCCCCATTTGAGCTCTTGCTAGAAGGCAAGTAATCAATTCCAGCCTGAGGCTGTCCATGAAGTCCAACAACACACAGTTCCATTCTAAAAAAGAACACATCACCAATCTCAATACCAGGAATTGCCCCAACAATCCGTTTATCCCGATTTAACCATAACCCACGTTCTCTCATCACCGAAGACGCCTTCAAATCACCTCGGGTTCGCCTATGGAACCCTAAAGCAAGCCGCTTATCGTCATCAGCAGTCGAAAAAATTCGAAGCGAGTCAAATATCATCCGGGTTCTACGGACAACCTCACGGAAGAAGCGCTCGTCCTCCGTGCTGAGATCTGTAACCCTAACTAATTCAGACGAACGTTGCGAGTACTTAGGGCGGGCCGAAACGCCGGCAGCTGAGAGCTGGTTTTGGCTACCATCCGGCACCGGGACAATAGCCAGGGCATCTGGGTCCAAAACCTGGGCGTCACCCTGTTGCTGTCTGGCGAAAGCAGAATTAAAAAGCTCAGAAATTCGGCTGAACTCGGAGTACACATTGTTGGCTTCGGCCGCATCGAAGCTTGAATTCGTATTTGGTCCGGGTAAGGATGTATTCGTTTGTAAATTTGGAGTGGACTTAGGGCTATGATTTTCCGGCGGTAGGTAAGACGGAGATTGTACCAGTGGAGGTGGGTGAATTTCAGGTGGGATATCGAGTGGCTCGTCAAGTGGCTCGAGTTTGGGCTCGATTTTAGGGACGATGACGCCGGTGCCGGAGCCGGTAGCGGCGGTGGTTGGGTCAGGGTAGTGGTTGAGGTCTAGAAATGGAACCAGAGAACCCATTTTTCTAAAGGGAGAAAGTTTGGGTTTTTAGAGAGAAAGTTGGGAAGCTGGAATGCTGGATGCATGAGCTCCTAGCTCAGTTCATGGTGAAGAGAGAGAAAGTGTATGTATTATGGAAAGTACAGACAATTTAATGTCAGGAGAGGAGATGAAATGAAGACGAGTGTATAAATTTGTTCCCGAAATTGCCCTTACCTGCATTTTTGTTGTTAGATTTAAGAAGAAAGTCTAAAGCTACAGACAACAAACAGGATATATTGTCACTGTCTTTTGGCACCCAGACACCCACTTTCACTCTTTTAGGAATAGTTTCTATTTCCTTTTTTTTTGTGTGTTTGTTAATATCTATCTAATCTATCTAATAAAATATAAATAATTTTGAATTTCTCGCTCACTCAATAAATTATCTGGTAATACAAAATTTGAGATAAATCCCAATCGATCATACATCTATCTAATAAAATACATCTATCTATCTATCTATCTAATAATGATTTTGAATTTCCATTTCCACCAATAAATCATATGGGTTATTGTTCAAAATTTGAGATAAATCTCATCGGTTTATATATATATAGTGTATGGATTTTAACCCAACTAAGAAAACTCATATGATATGAATATCAGAATATATTATGGATTTGAGTAGTTAAAGTCAGAAATAATCTTTCATCGACTTGATTATACAAATCAATGTTGTTGAAAAATTAAAATTATGTCTTTAATAATTTTCTAAATTGTGAACGTAATAAATAAAATATTTTTACTCTATTATTTTTAAGAAAATTATATATATTGCGAATATTTATGTTATTTTTTAATTATTAATTACGTGGATGTCATAATGATAATTTTTTAAAAGATGTGTAATAAATAAAATTCTTCTATAATTTCTCTCGATTCATAAACTTGATAATTATAATCAAACATAAATTTATAACAATTGTTTTTATGGGATAATGATAAAATTCTAATATTATTGTTATTACTAGTAGCATGGATACTTCCTTTCAAATCCTAATTCTTGATGATTGTTCTAACTTATAGCAAGCGGACTTATAGACTATATTTAGTCTATATGATATTAGCAGATTTTTTTTAGTATTTAATTTTTATAGCAGATAAACTATCGTGGACTAGAAGGGGGTGTTGAATAAGTGTGGAGCAAGTGATGTCCAATTTTTGTTTTAATAAAATCTGTTAAGAATGCAGTCTACCGTTTTAACCAATGCAGCTTGTTATAGTCTATTTTCAGAAGCAGTTTACAGATTGATTTTGCAAGATCAATGAATTCAAAAAATATTGAATTTAGTTATACTTGAAATTATAGTTCACAACCCCAGCAGTTGACGCAGTAGTTCAAATGAGACCCCGGGATGAGCCGTAGACTCGGACGTCTTGGGTTTAAATACCACCAATGTAAGACTCCAACTTTCATAAATAAAGATTAAATTTTTTTTTCTCGATATATTTTTTGAATATTATGGTGTGGATTTGATATAATGTTATAGTTGTGGGTAATATTTATAAATTTTGTAAAATATGCAAGTTGTTATAAAATATTCGATTGGTCGGGAAATATTCGTTTTAACACTAATATTCGTATGACAACGCATCATTAGGTGGACCCAAAAATGCAATTATATTAGCCGAATGTGAAAAGACAAAAATAACTTTTTATAAAAATAACGGTGAAAGTTTTACCGTTAATTGTTGAAATACCCAGTGATGAAAAGTACAGTAATACGCGTGGTTGCATAGTAGCACGCGGTATTGATTATTGATACTTACGTGAGAAGTCACTAAGTTTTATTCAATTATTGTCATAGTAATTGTTGCATAGTATCTCACGTTATTTGATTCAATTATTCTCAATATTTTATATATTATTAAATCAATAATTGAGACGACAAAGTTATTCATATTATTATTTGTAATATTTAAGATGTCTATAAAGTTCTGTCGAGAAGAGGTTTGGTCACCTAATTACGTGTCAATAGGGAAAAATTCTTATCGGAAAGTCCCATCTTTCTTGGGAACGATCTGGTTGTTAAATATTGCGAATTATAATAATGATGCTAAATGTTGTTAAAAATATTGAGGGAATTTTTATAAAATAATTTGTGGTAATTTTGGCTTATTTTATGGACCCCCATCTACCCATTTTTTAAAATAATCGGTAGAAGATGATTGAAAAATAATCGATAGAAGATGATTCAGTGTGTGTGTGTGTGTGTGTGTGTATATATATATATATATATATATATATAATATAATTATGTGTGTGATGTGTGTGAAAGGGACATGTGGGGTGAAGAATGAAAATTGAATTGGGTTGGGTTGGGTTGGGGTGCGTTGGGGGGGGGGGGGAATGATACGTAAAGAGGTGGGAATATATATATATATATATATATATATATATAAGTTTTGTTTTATTAGATTATAGATTATAAATGAGATAAATTAACTTTTGATACCTGTACTGGGACAAGACTTACAATTTGGTATCCGAAGTGAAAAAAATTACAAAATTGGTAATTTTACTCAAAAAATATTACACTCCATTAAACATTAGGGACACGACTTACAATTTGGTACCCGAAGTAAAAAAAGTTACAAACTGGTGATTGTACTCAAAAAATTTTATAATCTGGTGCTTGTACTTTCCAATTTTTAAATAATCATTAAAATTGATCCAACGGGAGAAACAAACATACAGATAGAGAAGCGAAGTCGACGCGAAGAAAATCCTCGATGTTTTGTTCCATCTTTTCTTGCATCCCACATTCGCACCATTGTTCCACAGTGGCACCGACTTGGGAACTCTTGTGACGCCCCCAAAATAGGTATACATCACCCATCTTGAGTCCCCAAATACATGGTACAAAATTTTAATACAAACTTCTTTGATACAGTACGACAAAATATAGCTGAGAATTTCAACACGGATAATGTCTCGTAGAGAGTATACAAACTCAAATAAAGTCCTTATTACAATTATTATCATACTATTTTACATAATAGTGAGGACTACTATAGCCATCTATCTGGACCATCACTCTGTTCCCCGACTTGTCCTAGCTATATTCTCATTTCCTGAAGAGGACAGTGAAAGAAAGGGTGCGCTCAACTAGCCCAGTAAGAAATATTATGACTAAGATAATGCAGAATAAATTATCATTAGCCTTCAACAATGTTAAATTGATAAAATACAAAAGATATTAAGTTTAACTACAGCGGAACAAGCAATTCATTAAAAGAGTCAAGTAGAGAATAAAATCTACTATCTTCTATGATTTAAAAGGTTTTTCATCACTTTTATCGATGAGACTCAGCTTAATAAATAATCCACATCATCGAATCACCCCTGCACTACGGCCAAGGATATTCTTTAGTATCACGATCATAAATTATCCATGCACTACGGGCCAAGGATATTTGTGTATTCATTAATGGTCATGATCATGCCAACAACTATCCATCAACGCATTACGGGCCAATGAGGACTTTTACCACATCATTTGTAACATTACGGTCATGATTACACCGAATAATCCCTGGTCATAATCATAACAAGTCCATCTATGTAAGACAAAGCCACGTATGACTTTCAACAAAATATAAACATGAGGATGATGACAATGATATAAGAATTCAATAAAACAAGTTCAAGAATTAATTTATCCAGGAACTAACAACGTCCAAATTGTCAACATGATACTTCTTTGTAAAGTAAAATTCAAGAATGCTCAGAAGAATATTTCTATGAAAAGATACTGGATGAAGCGCAAATATCAAGGATATTCCATTAATTTCATGAAGTATAGAAGTCAAAACTTTAACCAACCGAGTATAACAAGGAATGGAATAACAAAAGAAATCACCGGGCATGCGATATATTTGCCACAGGCGAGTTATTCCATAGAATAATAAATAACGGAACCAGTCCCGTAAAAGCATATGACGTGATATTCCAATGAGAATAATAAAGATTTTATCGGTCCGTAAAAACGCATGCATGAAGATATATTCCAATAGAATAATAAAGACGGAACCTTATGCGGCGTGACGATGTAGACAAGATATTCCAACGTAATAATAAAGACGGAATCGAGTCCGTACAGAAACGCATAAACGGGATATTCAAATGAATAATAAATAATGGAATAACGAAAGAATTTCACCATGTATGCGGTGCTTGGCATAGATAGGTTATTCAACATAATAATAAAGAATGGAATAATGTAAGTTCTCTTCATGAAGACGAAAGAAAGAAATAATACCCACTTACCTTAGAAAAAACTGGATCTTTGGAGTAGTGAGGTAGCAGACTTCTCTTCTTCTTTCCCTCTATAATTTCTCTCTATAATAAATGCTCTATAGCTTGAGTGAATTGGTGAAGAATAATGAAGAAATGAGCTTCTATTTATAGGAAAATATAGTTTCGATAATTGAACGTTTTGGGGCTCAGAATATTACAGTATAATACCTTTCTCTTTTCCTTTATTTTTAATTTAGTCCTACAAGTATTATCAAACTTGCATCAACTCCCCTAATAGTAAATAATGTAAATCAATAGTTCAATCATGTGAATCAATAGTATAATCATGTGAAAAATACGAATTACAGTATAATACTTCCATTTTTAACTTAGTCATGCAAGTATTATCAATCTTGCACCAACTCCCCTAATAGTATATGAATGTGATTCAATAGTACACACATGTGAACAAATAGTTATATAAGCATGTGAATTAGTAGAAATTAATTGCTCATTTATCCGATAAATTACCTGATTTATTAATATAACACCCAGACATCAATTATCATCGGAATAGATGTCGATTTCCACTAACACTAATAATCACAACACAATGGAACTATCACATTTATCTTTAATCAACACGAACTTATTCATCATTTATATTATAACTCATAATATTTAACAACTAGGTCGTTCCTAGGAAAAAGGGGGCTTTCCGATAAGGATTTTTCCTTATTAGTGCAATTAGGTGACCAAACCTCTCCTTGATGTAACTTCTGAGACATTGTAAATATTGCAATTTAATAATATGAATAACTTTGTCGTCTCAATTATTGATTTAATAATATATCATATAATGCGATGATAATCTTTGTGACAATAATTGAATCAATAATATGAGAGATATGATCAAAGAATTCATCGTAGCAATAATTGAGTATAACCGGTGACTTCTCACGTAAGCATCAATAACCAATACTGGTGTCTTCTTATACGAATCACGCCAGACATCGCATTTTACTACCTTTGGGTAGTTCAACAGTTTTAACGGTAACACTTTCGCCGTTATTTTATAAAAAGATAATTTTGTCGTTTTCTTACTACGACAATACTTCCGTTGTGGGGTCCACCAATGATTGTGTCGTCGTACGAATATTCCCTGTTAAAATGAATATTCCCTGACCAATCGAATATAATATAACCATTTGCTTACTTTGCAAAACTTGTAAATAATATCCACAACTATAACATTATATCATATCCACACCATAATATTCAAAAATATATTTTGAGAAAATTTAATCTTTATTTATAAAAGTTGGGGTCTTACAACTCTGGTATAATCCATTCATTTTTTTTTTTGCATGAACTACAATCTTCTTCCCCGATTTCATTTACGATTCCACTCCAAGACGAGCTCATCCTTTCAATTAAACACTGAAAACCCTTTAATAAATATATGGGAACCAGTAATCAATGGAGAATCGAGACAAGAAGAATGAGATAAGAAGAAGGACAGAAGAAGAGAACCCTAATTTTTAAACAGAATTAAGATGAAACCCTACTATTTAACGGAGTGTAACATTTTTTGAGTACAATCACCAGTTTGTAACTTTTTTCACTTCGGGTACCAAATTGTAAGTCGTGTCCCTAATGTTTAACGGAATGTAACATTTTTCGAGTACAATCACCAGTTTGTAACTTTTTTTACTTCGGGTACCAAATTGTAAGTCGTGTCCCAGTACAGGTACCAAAAATTGATTTATCCCGATTATAAATATAATATATTTTATTTTATTTAAAGTTTTTGTTTTATTAGAATATTTTATTGCATAGTGCTGCATAGTAAATCAATTTTTTTAGAAAATTCGACCGAAGGAATCGTCCGTGAAGAATTCGTATGAATTCTACTGTGCGTCCGTGATTAAATTTTTTAAATAGTATCATTTCATTCTCCTATAAATATGATGTTTAGTTAGAATTAAAAATCACACCAGAATCATAAAATACTTCTTCTATAATATTGAGCGTATTTCTTTACAGTTTTAAGAAGTTTTTAGCGTAGAAAATAGTGAAAGTTTTCTTCAAGAATATCCCCGTCCTATCCGTCGGAATACTATTCTTTAAGGAAAAGAATATTATTTTTGTTCAGTATTCGTAAGAAATAATATTTTCTTCCATACTCCGTAGTATGTAAGTTGTGACGCCCCCAAAATTAGGTATACATCACCCATCTTGAGTCGCCACTTACATGGTACAGAATTTAAATACAACTTATTAACATAAGCTATGTATGCAATACGACATAAAGCTGTGAGTTTAAATACAAATATCGTCTACTAGATATTATACAAACTCAAACAAAAAGTCCTCATTACAGTTATTATCACACTATTTTACGAATAGTGAGGACTACTAATGCTATCTTCGTGACCATCACTGTTTCCCAGACTCGTCCCCTATATATATCATTTCACAAGAGAAACGGTGAAAGAAAGGGTGAGCTCAACTAGCCCAAGAAGAAATATTATGACTAAGATAATGCGAAATAAATTATCAATAGTCTTGATAATGTTAAACCGATAAAATACAATAGATAACCACCGGTTTAATCTGCGGAAATATCTAATCCATTAAAAGAGTCAAGTAGAAAATAAAGTCTACTATCTTTTAGGTTTTAAAGGTTTTTCATCATCATGTATAGTTTGAGACTCGACTTTAATAAATATTTCACATCATCGAATCACCCTTACTACTGCCAGGATATTCTTTAGTATCACGACCACAATTATTCATGCACTACGGGCCAAGAATATTTGTGTATTCATTAATGGTCATGATCATGCCAACAATCGTCCATCAATGCACTACTGCCATCAAGATTTTTATCACATCATTTGTAACATTACGGTACCATGATTACAATAGAATAGTCTCTCGGTCATAATCATACCAAGTCCATCTATGCACTACTGAAGCCACGATGACTTTCAAAAATATATAAACATGAGGATGATGACAATGATATAAGAATTCAATAAAACAAGTTCAAGAATTATTTTATCCGGGAATTATTAACGTCCAAATTGTCAACATGATCTTTGTTTTGTAGAGTAAAATTCAAGAATGATCGGAAGAATATTTCCATGAAAAGATCTTTGGATGAAACGCAAATATCGAGGATATTCTACTAATTTCATGGAGTATAAGTCAAAGTTTTAACCAACTGGGTATAATAAAGAATGGAATAACAAAAGAAATCACCATAAATGCGATAGAATCGCATGCATAAAGTTATTCCAATGAAATAATAAATAACGGAACGGTCGGTGAAATTCACCGCAAGCGGGATGTTCCAACAGAATAATAAAGATGGAACCGGATCCGGTGTAAAACACACGATAGGATATTCCAACGAGAATAATAAAGATTTTAACCCGGTCCGGTGTAAAACACACAGATGGGATGTTCCAACAGAATAATAAAGATTTTAACCAGTCCGGTGTAAAACACACGCACAGGATGTTCCAATGAGAATAATAATAAAGAGCGGAACCGAGTCCCAGTGTGTAAAACACAGCACGGATGTTCCAACGAGAATAATAGAAGAATGTCACCAAGTATAGGGTAAACCACTTATACGAGTTATTCCAACGAGAATAATAAGCAATGGAATAACAACAGATTCTCTTCATGAATAAGAAAGAATAACACCCTTACATTTGGTAGGAGATTGAATCTGCGCGGTGTAGTAGTAACAAAATAAAATACTTTCTTCTTTCTCTCTTATTCTCTCTATACTTTCTCTCTCTATAGCTTGAATGAATTAAGTGAAAATAATGAAGCCCTAGGCCTCTATTTATAGAAGATTTCTAGCTTACCTTTTCTTAGTGTGAAAAGGCAAGTGGCTTGACATTTGGTTTGGCGCTTTTAATGTGAAACGACAAGTGGTTCGACGCTGGTAAAGGTAATTACTATTAACGAAGGTAAATACTATTGACGAAGGTAAATACTATTCACAAGGGTAATTACTATTGATGAAGGTAAATACTATTCACAAGGATAATTACTATCGACGAAGGTAAATACTATTCACAAGGGTAATTACTATCGACGAAGGTAAATACTATTCACAAGGGTAATTACTATTGATGGTAGGTAAATACTATTGATGAAGAGACTCTTAGATGATGACATATAGAGCCCCCCATAAAATAATCAAACTTACCACAAATCATAACACATATTTAATCTTTCATAATTATTAATCATTTATAACTCATTCGTCTCAATTATTGATTTAATACTATAACATATTATACAAATGATCTTTGTGACAATAATTGAATCAATAATATAAGAGATATGATCACGTGATTCTTTGTAGCAATAATTGAAAGCGTAAATTTGAGTGACTTCTCACGTAAGCATCGATAATCAATCTACCGTGTCTTCTTATCGACCACAGCGTATTCTTCAGATTTTACTTACTAATGGTAGATCAACGGTTTTAACGGTAACACCTCCGCCAAGTTATTTTTATAAAAATATTTTTGTCGTTTTCTCGATCCGACAATAATGTTGTGGGGTCCACCAATGATTGAGCCATTATACGAATATTCCCTAACAAAAGAATATTCCCAGACCAAACGAATATTTTATAACAACTTGCATACTTTACAAAATTTATAAATATTACCCACAACTATAACATTATATCAAATTTATTCCATAATATTCAAAAATAATATTTATAGAAAAATTCATCTTTATTTATAAAAATTTGGGGTCTTACAACCTCCCTTCTTATGAAATTTAAGCCCTCGAAATTAGGTGCGTACGACTGGTATGTCGAAGAGGTAAGGATACCTTGATTTCATTTCAGATTCTAACTCCCAAGTCATTTCCTCAACATCGTGGTTCCTCCATAAAACTTTGACTTGAGGTATAACCTTGGAGCGTAGAATATGTTCTTTCTTATCCAAAATTTGAACAGGAACCTCTTCATACGTCAAATCTTCCGCTATTTCGTCCGGTTCTAACTCAATAATATGGTTCGGGTCTTTCACATATTTACGTAACATAGATATGTGAAAAACGTTATGAACACGAGACATATTTGGCGATAAAGCGAGTCTATAGGCCACAGTTCCTACTCGATCGAGGATTAAAAATGGACCGATGAATCGAGGATTAAGTTTTCCTCTCCTTCCAAATCTTGTAACTCCTTTCCATGGAAAGCAACTCTTAACAACACACGATGATCTCTATATCGAATTCCACGTCCTTTCGATGAAGATCGGCATAACTCTTTTAATCGATTTTGTGAGGTTTTTATCGTTGTCGGATCATTTGAATCTTTTCCGTAGTCATACGTACCAACTCCGGTCCCCAACAACGTTGCTTCACCCACCTCATCCCAAAGATATCTTTGGAGAGCGACACTTTCTTCCATACAATGCTTGAATGGAGCCATGCCAATACTTGCTTGATAAGCTGTTGTTGTGGAAAACTCCACCAATGGTAAGAACTTGTCCCAACTCCCTTGAAATCAAGGACACAGAGTCTTAATAGATCTTCAAGAGTTTGAATAGTCCTCTCCGATTGTCCGTCCGATCTGAGGATGATATGCCGACTAAATCGTAAGTCTGTGTACCCATAGCTTTTTGCAAACTAACCCAAAATCGTGAAGTGAATCTTGGGTCTCGATCGAAACTATGGATACCGCGATACCATGCGATCTTACAATCTCGTTTATGTACATACGAGCAAGACGTTCAAGTGTATAAGTTTCTCGTATCGGTAAGAAATGAGCGGACTTGGTCAATCTATCAACAATGACCCAAATCGCATCAATGCCTTGAGAAACCTTAGGAAGGCCGTGAATGAAATCCATGGTAATGTGCTCCCACTTCCATTCGGAATTTCAAGTGGTTGCAATGGACCTTTTGGTACTTGATGCTCGCTTTAACTCGTTGACAAGTTAGACACCTTGAGATAAACAAATATATCTCTCTCTTCATATTGCTCCCACCAAAATGTATGACGAATATCATGATACATTTGGTACTCCCGAGATGGATTGCAAATGGTGTGTTGTGCGCCTCCATCATGATATTATACTTTAAATCGAAATGTTAGGAACACAAAGTCCGGAGTTGACTTCAA
The DNA here is from genome assembly GCA_020205615.1 of Panax quinquefolius. NCBI lineage: Eukaryota > Viridiplantae > Streptophyta > Magnoliopsida > Apiales > Araliaceae > Panax > Panax quinquefolius. The sequence continues at coordinate 20,655,580 of CM035151.1, forward strand.
GTATTCCTTCTTCATCGATTCTTGCTTCCTAGATAGCACCTTCTTGCACTTTTCTTCCTCATACGCATCGCCTCAGTCCGTAGCTTGAAGCGACTTTAACTTTATCAATTAAAGTCGGTTCTACTCAGATACTCATTTGTCATCACATGCGTCCACAGAGTCTTTAATTCTATCTCCATCCTTTGCAAGTCACACAAAATGGGCCTTTCGTTGACAATATCGCGCTTGTACTTGCATATGATTTCCTACTCAATCGTCGGCTACCACGTTTGCTTTTCCAGGATGGTATTGGATGGTATGATCATAATCTTTCAACGAGTTCAAGCCAACGTCGTTGTCGCATGTTGAGTTCCTTTTGAGTGAAGAAATATTTGAGGCTTTTATGATCCGTAAAGATCTCCACTTTCTCCCCATACAAGTAATGCCTCCACATTTTAAGTGCAAAAGATAACAACATTTATAACTCTAGATCATGAGTAGGATAATTCCTCTCATATTCTTTGAGTTATCGCGAGGCATAGGCTATAACTTTTCCATGTTGCATAAGAACACATCCCAACCCTTTGCCCGAAGCATCACCAGATGACAAATCCTCCGAGCCGGATGGTATTGTCGAGCAGTCTTTGAAATAAGTCTCCTCTTGAGTTCTTGAAAACTCTTCTCACATTCTTCGCTCCAACCGAACTTTGTATCTTTCCGAGTCACCGAGTTAATGGAATAGCGATTAGAAAAAATCCTTCCACGAATCTCCGATAATAACCACCATTAAACCGAGAAAGCTACGTGCTTTGATCATCGATTTAGGTTGTTCCCACTTTGAATAGCTTCAATCTTTCTTTGGGTCAACAGATATTCCATGACTTGATACCACGTGCCCAAGGAATGCTACTTCTTCAAGCCGAACTCGCATTTCTTCAACTTGGCATAAAGCTTATATTCACGAAGCTTTTGGAGTGTCGACCTCAAGTGTTGCTCATGATCTTCACGGCTTTTGGAATAAATAAGGATGTCATCAATAAAGACGACCACAAAGTGATCTAAATATTCCTTGAATACTTTCGTTCATCATATCCATGAAGGCGGCGGGGAGCATTAGTCAATCCAAAGGACATGACTAGGAATTCATAATGCCCGCATCGAGTTCTACGCCCGTCTTTGGAATGTCGGTGGTTCTAATCTTCAATTGGTGATATCCTAACGAAGATCAATCTTTGAAAAGAATTTGGCTCCTTACAATCGGGTCAAACAGTCATCAATACGTGGCAATGGATACCTATTTTTGATGGTGACGTGATTCAACTCCCCGATAATCAATACAAAGTCGCATACTCCCATCTTTCTTCTTCACGAATAGAGCAGGAGCACCCCAGGAGAAGTACTTAGGACGAATAAAGCCAATGTCTAACAATTCCTGCGGTTGGGTCTTTAACTCACGAAGTTCAATAGAGCCATTCGATATGGGGCTTTGGAAATAGGTTTTGTCTGGGGTTCAAGGTCGATACAAAATTCAATTTCACGCCTGGGGGTAGGCCGGGAAGTTCTTGAGAATACGTCGGAAATTTATTAACAATAGGAATATCGTTTAAAAGCGGCGTATTTTTATTTAAATCATGACATGAGCTAAGAAAGCTTGACATCCGTTTTTCAATAAACGAATAGCTTTATGGCTTGAGATGACCGTGATTGATTTTAATGGTTTGAGTCGTTTGAATTCGCATAATAGGTTGATTAGGAATATGAAAGCTAACAACCTTACGAAAACAATCAATTTTTGCATGATAAGTAGTTAACCAATCAATCCCTAGAATCACGTCAAATGCAAGTATTTTTAATGAAATAAGATCGACGGGTAATGTGAGGGTGCCGATTTGAACCAAACAAGACTTATAAACGATGGATGTAATGAAGGTTTCTCCCAACCGTTTTCCACAGATAAGTCAAAGTCTAATTTCTCCAGAGTCAAATTTAATCGATGAGCGCAAGTAGGAGAAATAAAAGAATGGGTAGAACCGGTATCAAATAAAGTATAGACTTCATTAGAGTTTATGATAAGCTTACCGTGATGACCTCATTCGGATTCCTTGCTCTTTGGGAGGTCACAACAAATGCTCTCCTTAGACTACTGGGGTTTGAATTTTCTCGGGATGGCCTTTGGTGCCTCCCATCCTAGCTTGAATTTGTCTTGATGTGAACGACAAAATCGAGCTAAGTGACCTTCTCTTCCACAATTATAACATGCTTTGACTGATGATCGCAGCTTTGATCGATGTGTCCTCTCCTCGCATTTGAAGCATATGATGGGTGGTCTTTCTCCTTCCTTAACAATGGGTCTTTGGTCTTGACGTCTTTCCATCATTGTTGAATCTCCTTTTCTTGAAATGTCCATTCTTATTGTTTTGTACTCGATTACCACCGAAGTGGTTACCATATCTGCCTGTTGATTCCCTCCACGCTTGTTGTCACCGCCTCGATGACTATTCTCACCGGTATTATAATTTTGCTTACCGCTTCTTTTTAGTTACGTTGACTCATTATCGCTCCTTCACTAATCGAGCCCTATTTACAACATCCGAATACAAACACGGTTTATGAGAAATAAGATGTTGGCGTATCTCCCGCTTCAAACCTCTTAAAAACATTCGCGCCCATTCTCTCTTCATTATCCACCAGTGGGACGAACCGTGATAACTCATAAATTTTGCCTCGTATTGCGACACCTGTCCATATTGTTTTGTTCCAACTTGATAAACTCCACCTCCTTCATGTGGCGAATACTTTCGAGAAAGTATTTGTCGTTGAATGACTCTGGAACTTCTCCCAAGATATCTTGATGACAATTTGGTTGAGTACGTTTCTGGATTCCCACCAATGTCATCCGCCTCTCATGCGCGAACATAAAAGCGTGAAGGGAACCTTTTGCTCCTCGAGCATCCCAAGACATCAAATATCTTGGTAATCTGCTTTATCCATGCTTCCGCCGAAGTGGTTTTGGCTCTCCCTTAAACTCCGGTGGTCCCAGCTCCTTAAATTGTTTAGCGGTGACACGCCTTGAGAGTTTTCCGTGTTTCCACCTACGTTTTGGGCGAGAGTCGCTTCTACTTTCTTGTTGCATAAATTGCATAAAGCCTCCGAACATTTGATCATTTGTCATTTGGTCGGTGTTGTTGTTGTTGCATGAGGATTGTCGCCTTCGATGCACATTATCTTGATTATTGATATGTGGTGAATCAACGATCGCTGCGCTCCATTCTTATTCTCAACATTCTCGAGATGTCATTTTCGAATCTTCGCCACAAAACAAAAGGTTAATTGACATGTAACAAATTATCCTTATCTTCCGACCAACCAATAAAATAAAGACATAAACTTAGGTAGGTCATACTAGCGAAGGTATTCCCCGTCTCTCCCCTCCTAGTACTATTCTCACATCTTAGCCAGGGATCACATCCCTAAGCTCTGATACCAACTGTGACGCCCCCAAAATTAGGTATACATCACCCATCTTGAGTCGCCACTTACATGGTACAGAATTTAAATACAACTTATTAACATAAGCGTAGGTGTACAATACGACATAAACTGTGAGTTTAAATACAAATATCGTCTACTAGATATTATACAAACTCAAACAAAAAGTCCTCATTACAGTTATTATCACACTATTTTACAGAATAGTGAGGACTACTAATGCTATCTTCAGGACCATCACTCGTTTCCCACTCGCTAAATCCCGGTATATTATCATTTCACGAAGAAACGGTGAAAGAAAATTGAGCTCAACTAGCCCAAGAAGAAATATTATGACTAAGATAATGCGAATAAATTATCAATAGTCTTGATAATGTTAAACCGATAAAATACAATAGACAACCGGTTTAATGCGGTGGAATATCTGATCCATTAAAAGAGTCAAGTAGAAAATAAAGTCTACTATCTTTTAGGTTTTAAAAGGTTTTTCATCATTTATTATAAATTTGAGACTCGACTTTAATAAATATTTCACATCATCGAATCACCCCTCGCACTACTGCCGAGGATATTCTTTAGTATCACGACCACAATTATTCATGCACTACGGGCGAAGAATATTTGTGTATTCATTAATGGTCATGATCATGCCAACAATCGTCCATCAATGCACTACTACCATCAAGATTTTTATCACATCATTTGTAACATTACGGTCGTGATTACATACAGAATAGTCTCTCGTCATAATCATACCAAGTCCATCTATGCACTACTGAAAGCGAGATGACTTTCAAAAAATATAAACATGAGGATGATGACAATGATATAAGAATTCAATAAAACAAGTTCAAGAATTATTTTATCCGTGAATTATTAACGTCCAAATTGTCAACATGATCTTTGTTTTGTAGAGTAAAATTCAAGAATGATCGGAAGAATATTTCCATGAAAGATCTTCGGATGAAACGCAAATATCAAGGATATTCTACTAATTTCATGGAGTATAGAAGTCAAAGTTTTAACTTACCGGGTATAATAAAGAATGGAATAACAAAAGAAATCACCATAAATGCGATAGATCACATGCATGAAAGAGTTATTCCAATGAATAATAAATAACGGAACCAAAGTCGGTGAAATTTACAAGCGGGATGTTCCAACAGAATAATAAAGATGGAACCCATCCGGTGTAAAAACACGAGATAGGATATTCCAATGTATAATAAAGACGGAACCAGTCCGGTGTAAAACACACGACAGATGTTCCAGCGAGAATAATAATAAAGATTTTAACCAGGTCCGTGTAAAAACACACGATGTGGATGTTCCAATGAGAATAATAATAAAGATTTTAACCGGTCCTGTAAAACACACACGAGCATGGATGTTCCAATGAAATAATAGAAGAATGTCACCAAGTATAGGGTAAACCACTTATACAAAAGTTATTCCAATGTAATAATAATAAGCAATGGAATAACAACAGCCTTCTTCGCTGAATAAGAAAGAATAACACCCTTTACATTTGGTAGGAGATTGAATCTTTAAGAAAGCGGTGTAGTAACAAAATACTCTTCTTCTTTCTCTTATTCTCTATACTTTCTCTCTATATAGCTTGAATGAATTAAGTGAAAATAATGAAGCCTAGGCCTCTATTTATAGAAGATTTCTAGCTTAGCACTTCCGCCAGTGTGAAAAGGCGAGTGGCTTGACGAATTTGGTTTGGCGCTGAATGTGAAACGACAAGTGGTTCGACGCTTTAGTAAAGGTAATTACTATTAACGAAGGTAAATACTATCGACGAAGGTAAATACTATTCACAAGGGTAATTACTATCGATTGAAGGTAAATACTATTCACAAGGATAATTACTATTGACGAAGGTAAATACTATTCACAAGGTAATTACTATCGACGAAGGTAAATACTATTCACAAGGGTAATTACTATTGATGAAGGTAAATACTATTGATGAAGAGACTCTTAGATGATGACATATACGGCCCCCCATAAAATAATCAAACTTACCACAAATCATAACACATATTTAATCTTTCAATAATTATTAATCATTTATAACTTGTCGTCTCAATTATTGATTTAATACTATAACATATTATACAAATGATCTTTGTGACAATAATTGAATCAATAATATAAGAGATATGATCGCAAAGAATCATTGTGAATAATTGAAAGCGTAATTTGTGGTGACTTCTCACGTAAGCATCAATAATCAATCTGCGTGTGCTTACTCTGCAACCACGCCAGACATCAGCTTTTACTACCGGTAGATCAACGGTTTTAACGGTAACACCTCCGTAAGTTATTTTTATAAAAATATTTTTGTCGCTTTCTCAATCCGAATGATAATGTTGTGGGGTCCACCAATGATTGAGCCATTATGCGAATATTCCCTAACAAAAGAATATTCCCACCAAACGAATATTTTATAACAACTTGCATACTTTACAAAATTTATAAATATTACCCACAACTATAACATTATATCAAATTTATTCCATAATATTCAAAAATAATATTTATAGAAAAATTCATCTTTATTTATAAAAGCTGGGGTCTTACATAAGTAATATTATTTCGTTTCAGATTCAGAATTCTACACTCATTTTGTTAAATTTTGGTTTCTATACTCCATGAAATTAGTAGAATATCCTTGATATTTGTGCTCCATCCAGTATCTTTTCATGGAAATATTATTCTGAGCATTCTTTATAAATTTTAACTTTTTATGCCGAAGTACTATTCACGGGGTACTATTCACCCGAAGTACTATTTATGATAAAAATTAATTTCTTTTCGGTCCAAATTATTTTTTGTATAATATTATTCTTGAATTTTACTCCACAAAGAAGTATCATGTTGATAATTTAGACATTATTTAATTCTGAATAAATTAAATTATAATCTTTAGAAATTTATCATTTGCTTTCTTTTAATTGAATTCTTATATCATTGTTATCATCCTCATTCTTATATTGTGATTAAAGTCATCTGTGACTTACGTGCATAGATGTACTGTTGATTGGTATGATTATGACTAAGGATTATTCGGTATAATCATGACCGTAATGTTACAAATGATGTGGTAAAAGTCCTCATTGGCTCATAGTGCATTGATGGATAGTTGTTGGCATGATCATGACCATTGATGAAAACATGAATATCCTTGGCCCGTAGTGCATGGATAATTTGTGGTCGTGATACTAATGAATATCTTTGGCTAGAGTGTAGGGATGATTCGATGATGTGGATTAATTATTAAGCTGAGTCTCTGCGATAAAATTGATGATAAACTTTTTAAATCATAGAAGATAGTAGATATCATGCTCTACTTGACTCTTCTAATGGATTGCTTGTTCCGCTGCAGTTAAACTTGATGTTTATTATATTTTATCAGTTTAACACTGTTGAAGGCTAACGATAAATTATTTTGCATTATCTTAGTCATAATATTTCTTACTAAGTTAGTTGAGCTCACTTTTTTCTTTGTTGTTCTCTTGAAAAAATGAGAATATAACGAGGAATAGTCGGGGAGCAGTGATCATCCCGGATGTTTGCATTAGTAGTCATCACTATTCAGTAAAATAGTGTGATAATAAATGTAATGAGGACTCCATTTGAGTTTGAATACTGTCTAGAAGACAATATTCGTATTAAAACTCTCAGCTTATGTTTTGTTGTATTTTACACGACAGTTGTATAATTAAGTTGTATTTGAATTTTGTACCATGTATTTGACTACTCAAAATGGGTGATGTATACCTATTTTGGGGGCGTCACAACCAATTCCAATTTGTCAAGCCAATAAAATGGTCAGAGGGTCACGGGGACGCGGACGCAAACTATATAAAAAACATAAACCTAAGTGGGGAGATTAGTCGGACTGCGGACCGGATACTCCACATTATCAAAAATAATATTATAGTTGTTGGGATATTTCACACGAATTTCACATTGGATAAATTCAAGAATGTAGATGAGTTAATAAGTATGGTAGAGCATCAACCTAATATGTTATCCTTTTAGGTAAAGAGGTCGTCCAACATGCTTATTGAGCTAGTCTACATAGGTGTGTCCTGCTATGGGATGAATTGATAAAAGTCATGGTGGACTTTTCACGCATATTAAGAAGATGAATAAAATGACAAAATTATCCATAATTATAATGTCATTAAATATGGAGAGAGAATTAAAATAAGAAAAGTATGAGATATTTAATGCTACGGGTATAATAGGAAAATATGTATAAAAGTTTGGTTATTAAAAAAAAATTAACATATAACATGGAACTACCCAAAATAGTAATAAGGACTTTTATCATGGGACGGAAGGAGTATTATTATATAAGTTGCTTAACATTATGAAAAATTCGACATAATCATTAAAACCAAATGATAACGATTATTTTCGTAACACTAAATTTTCGTAAGAAATTGTATCCCTTTGTATTAGTAATTTTAATTTTTATAAATGGATAGTGATAAAATTTTATATAAATTTTAATTATTTAATAATAATATTAAATAATTTTTAAATTTATGTATATAAATTTAAAACCAGTATTATTATTGAATGAAGATAATACTATTTATTAAGTTCACGATACATAAAGTAAGATATTTGAAGTGTTGGATAGTGTTCATTCAAAATAATGACAATAATTTAAAGATGCTTTGACAATAATAACATGTTAGTGCTAGAGTTGAAATGTGAAACATAAATGATAAGTGTGTACAATATTTATTTATTTTCTCTAAAAATTGATCTATTTGAGATGCATCTGTGATCTGTATCAAGGTTTTCAAACCCGGACGATCACGGCCGAATCGAACCTGGAAAAAACTGACCTTGTTCACTCAATGGTCGGTTTGGACCACTAAACCACTTCGCTTCAAACCGTTCGAATCGGTGAGCCGCGGTTGAACCGGTTGACCAGTGAACCGATGGATGGGTTCACGGGTTTGACCGGTTCTCTCCTTAAAGATTAAAAAAATTAAAAAAAAATATTACGAATTTTATGTGACGCCCCCAAAATAGGTATACAACACTCATTCCGAGTCGCAAAAATACATGAGTGCATGTAAAAGCAAACTACAACTTTAATAATACAATTGTCGTGCAAAATACGACAACAACACATACTGTGAGTTTAAATACAAATATTGTCTTCTAAACAATATCCACACTCAAATAAGTCCTCGTTATAATTATTCAAACACTATTTTACGTAAATAGTGAGGATCTGCTAAAACATCTTTCTAGAACCATCACTCAGTACCCGACTAGTTCTGTTATGTTCTCACCTCCCCGAGAAAAATGGAACAAAAAGGAAAAGGGTGAGCTCAACTAGCCCAATAAAAGAATATTATGACTAAGATAATATACAACAAATTATCTTTAGTCTTCAATAGGAAAAATCGATAAAATATAATAGCCAACAAGTTTTAGATCAACAACTGCAATGGAATGCTTGACAATCCATTAGAAGAGTCAGTAGAGAATGAGTTCTACTATCTTTACAAGATTTAAAAGTCCATCATCAATATTTTATCCTGTAATAACAATCAATATACATCTTTAATCAAATATTCATCTTTGCACTACTGAGCCAAAAATATTCATTTGTATCACCAAATGGTCATATTCATCTCAACACTGTTCATCTTTGCACTACGGCCAAAGATATTCATCGATTAATCATTTATCTTTGCACTACATGCCAAAGATATTTAGTAATATCATCATTTAGGGTGAGGATGATGAAAATATTTTAAAGAAAAGCGAATCTAGTGAAACGGAAGGACAAATAGTAGGGATTCAGTATAACAGGTTTATCCAAGATCAATAATTCTTCATAAATACCAACTTTGAAGCGAAATTCAAAAATAAAATCAAAATATGGATACAATCAAAGATAAGTAACCATAATAGACATCTTGGACAAAAAGAAGAAAATTTCATTTTTCTTTGAATGAATAGTCAAGTATTCGTGAATAATGGTCGATCGTGAATAAAGGTCGATCGTGAATAAGAACCCCAACACAAAAAGTTCCAAATTTGATAAAAATTCAGATCAATACTTCGGCATAATGATATTGAAGAAATAATATCATATATGAAGAAAATAACATCCCTTACCTCAAAATATCAGTACTTCTGATCGGAATATCGGTATAAGGCTGAAGGAAACTTGCACTGATGAATAGAATCGTTAGGAACACAAAGTCTGGAGTTAAATCTAAGTATTTCTTCTTCATCGATTCTCGCTTTACGGAATAGCTCCTTCTTGCACTTTTCTTCTTAATACGACGTCGGCTCGGTCCGTAGTAGCTTGCAAACGACTTTAACTTTATCGATTAAAGTCGATTCTACTCGTATATTCGCCATCATCATGTGGGTCCCTGGAGTCTTTAATTCTACCTCCATCCTTTGCAAGTCATACAGAATGGGCCTTTGCATTAACAATATCACACTCGTACTCGCGTATGATCTTTCTACTCGATGCGCCGCCTACTACGTTCGCTTTCCAAGATGATATTGAATAGTGTGATCGTAATCTTTCAATAGTTCAAGCCAACGTCGTTGCCGCATGTTGAGTTCTTTTTGGGTGAAGAAATATTTGAGGCTTTTATGGTCCGTATAAATCTCCACTTTCTCCCCATACAAGTAGTGTCTCCAAATTTTCAACGCGAATACGACTGCTGCCAATTCTAGATCATGAGTAGGATAATTTCTCTCATATTCTTTGAGATGTCGTGAAGCATAGGCTATGACTTTCCTATGTTGCATGAGAACACATCCTAACCCTTTGCCTGAAGCATCGCTGTGTATAACAAATCCATCCGTACTAGATGGTATTGCGAATCAAGTCTTAAAATGAGTCTCTCTTGAGCTCTTGGAAAATCTTCTCGCATTCCTCGCTCCATATAAATTTTGTATCTTTCCGAGTCAACTGAGTTAACGGAGTAGCGATTCGAGAAAATCCTTCCACGAATCTCCGATAATAACCAGCTAAGCCCAGAAAGCTACGCACTTCGGTCACCGACTTTGGTTGCTCCCAACTTTGTATTGCTTCAATCTTCGCTAGGTCAACAGATACTCCATGTTTTGACACCACGTGCCCAAGGAATGATACTTCCTCAAGCCAGAACTCGCATTTCTTTAACTTGACATAAAGTTTGTTTTCATGAAGCCTTTCAAGTATCAGCTTCAAATGGTGCTCATGATCTTCACGACTTTTGGAATAGATGAGGATGTCATCAATAAAGACAACAACAAAATGATCCAAATATTCTTTGAATACATGGTTCATCATATCCATGATAGCAGCAGGAGCATTAGTCAATCCAAAAGACATGACTAAGAATTCATAATGCCCGTACTGAGTTCTGAAGGTAGTCTTTGGAATATCCTCAGTTTTAATCTTCAGCTGATGATATCCAGAACGAAGATCGATCTTTGAAAAGAATTGTGCTCCTTGCAACTGGTCGAACAGGTCATCAATGTGAGGTAGCGGATGCCTATTCTTGATGTTGACATGGTTTAATTCTCGGTAGTCAATAGAAAGTCGCATACTCCCGTCTTTCTTTTTTACGAATAAAACAGGAGCACCCCAAGGAGATGTACTAAGACGAATGAAACCTATGTCTAACAATTCCTGTAGTTGGACTTTTAACTCCTCGAAGTTCAATAGAGCCATTCGATATGGGATTTTAGAAATGGGTTTCGTGCTTACCAAGGTCAATAAAGAATTCAACATCACGTTACGGGGTAGGCGAAGTTCTTAAGGAAATACATCGAAAATTCTCTAACAATGTAAATATTATTCAAATCGACTTGTCTTTGTTCAAATCCATAACATGGGCTAAGAAAGCTTGACATCCATTTTTCAATAAACGAATAGCTTTATGGCTTGATATGATAGTGGACCGATTTTAGTGGTTTAGTTGTTTGAATTAATTATGGCGTGGGTTAGGAATATGAAAACTAACAACCTTACAAAACAATCAATTTTGGCGTGATGAGTGGTTAACCAATCAATTCCTAAAATCACATCAAAAGCAAGTATCTTTAAAGATATAAGATCAACGGTAATGTGATAGTGCTGTGGCGCCCCCAAAATAGGTATACATCACCCATTCGAGTTGTCAATACATGGTACGTAAACAACTACAACTTTATTATTACAACAAGAAATCTGTGAGTTTAAATACAAATATTATCTTCTGTATAATATCTATACTCAAATAAATCCTCATCACATTTATTGATACATTATTTTACAAAAATGGTGAGGACTACTAAACAACTCTCTCTAGAACCTTCATTCCATACCCCACTCGTACTCGCTTATATTCTCGCCTCCCCGAGAAAAATGGAACAAAAAGGAAAAGGGTGAGCTCAACTAGCCCAAAGAAAGAATATTATGACTAAGATAATATACAACAAATTATCGTTTGTCTTCAACAGGGAAAAATCTAATAGAATACAATAGACAACAAATTTTAAATCAATATTCGCAGCGGAAATAATAATTCATTTGAAGAGTTAAGTAGAGAATACAAACTACTATCTTCTATGTATGAATTTAAAAGTTCATCGCCTATCTTTTATCCCCAGTAACATCAATCAATATACATCCGGAATCAAATATTCATCTTTGCACTACAGTGCCAAAGATATTCATCATTGGTCATGTTCATCTAAACACTGCTCATCTTTTCACTACGGCCAAAGATATTCTTCAGAAATCATTCATCTTTTTCACTACAGGCCAAAGATATTCAATAATATCATCATTTAAGATCGAGGATGATGAAAATATTTTTAAAGAAACGAATCCAAAGGAAACAAAATGACAAGGATTAAGGATTAAGGATTAGTACTTTGTTTTATCCATGTCCAAAAATACCTCAAAAATAATCACAAGTGGTGTAAAATTCAAGAATGATCAAAAACACGGATACAATCAAAGCTAGTATCCGAATAGATATTTTGACAAAGAGAAGAAATTTCATTTTTTCTATTGAATAGTCTTAGATATCGTGAATAGTGTCAGATATCGTGAATAAAGTCGTATCGTGAATAGTAACTCAGACACCAAAAGATAAAAATTCCACAAAAAAACATCTTCACGCCTTATTGAATAGTACTCGTGAATAAGAACTCATGAATAGTAAATCGTGAATAAGAACTCATGAATAAGAACCCCACATGAAAAAGTTCCAAATTTGATAAAAAGTTCCAACCAATATTTCAAAGATAATGATATTGAAGAAATAATATCATTTGAGAAGAAAATAACATCACTTACCTGAAAGATTAAGACTTCTAAATGGAATAATGGTATAGTCTTTGAAGGAACTTGCACCGCCTAACAATACTCAAAGTATACTCAAAATACTCACAAGAATACGCCGATAATATAGAGAGAAAAACTTCAGCTTTACGTGTGATTTTCAATTCTAACCTAAGACCCTATTTATAGGAAAATCTTTAGAACACCAAAAAGCAAAAATTTAATATAATATTAATATATATATATTAAGATTTCTCGCCCACCTTCCTAGATCTGATCTCAGCTCATTATGCACATGTTGTAGCCCACAAAACAAACAAAAAACGTTTTTATTATTTAAAATATTTTATACTTCCAAAAATCAATTATTTCGGAGCTTCAGAACTTCAATAATTCATAATAAATAGCCCTTCTATCAGAAAATTCGAATCTCGCGAGTTTTTATAGGAAATTCAATTCTCTACAACTTTGCAGAAGAAAGTTTTTCCAAATTCCACACAAAAATTGACCGAAATCCACAAACGGGGGGATTTACACAGCTATAATCAAATTTCAAATAATAAATGGGGTCCAATCGACATGTTTAACATGTTTTAAACATTTATTGCAACAAAAATACTCTTCCTCCTCAGATACTCATATATCCCACATTCGTTGTAAAAATATCACCATTATTATATTATTAAAATATAATAATATATTTAAAAGAATTATTTTATCGAAAAAAGATAAAATTTTAATTTTCAACAATTGTCACATTAAAATTTTTCTCCATCTATATCCACATAAAATCAATATTTTCCTCATCATATGAATCAATAATTAATTATTCACAAATAATATTACGAATCACATATATCGATGATCGTGTTCTTCTTGTGAAAGAGGGGCTTTCCAATAAGAATTTCTTCATCTATGCCGCAATTAGGTGACCAAACCTCTCCTTAGATGTAACTTTCTAGACATTGCCAATAATGTTATCTAATAATATTATTCAGATAATATGAATTATTGCTTCGATAATGAAAAATCTACCGTAATGACAATTATCAAAACAACAATAATATAAAATATCAACGCAAAGAATTATTAACTCAATAAAATAAAATTGAATAAAGAATTATCGTAACCATTATTGAGTAAAGCCTTCTTCACGTAAGAATCAACAATTGGTGCAATACCGTAAACATCGTGTTTTTAACCATTTTATTTTAACAAGATTAATGGTAACAACTACGCCTGTTATTTTTAAACACTTATATTTGTCGCTTTCTTCATCCAATCGCTTTCAAGTTATGGGGCCCACACATGGTCGCAACGTCGCATTTAATATTCCCAAGACAGATTTAATATTCCACGACCAAACGAATATTCCCCGACAACAATGAATATTTTATAACCACTTGCTTATTTTGAAATATTTGCGTATTTTACCCCTAACTATCCACATTAATCACATCAACCCTTACTATTTCAAAATAATAAATAGAGAAAATTAAATTTCATTAATAATAAGTTGGGGTTTTACAGTGCCAACTTGGATCATGCAAGATTTATAAACTGTAGATGTAACGAAGGTTTCACCCAACGGAGTTTCAACAGATAAGTCAAAGTTCAATTTCTCCGGAGTCAAGTTTAAATGTTGAGCACAAGCAGGAGAGATAAAAGAATGGGTAGAACCGGTATCTAGTAAGGTATAAACTTCGTAAGAGTTCAAGATTAGCTTACCCGTAATCACCTCATTCGGGTTCTCGCGTTTGGCCACCACGAAAAACGCTTCTTCCAGAACCGTGATTTCGACTTATCCGGATGACCCTTGGAGTCACCATCCCCGTTGAACTTGGTTTTGCTTCTGAAACAATCCCGAAGCTATGTGGCCTTCCTTTCCACAGTTGTAACATACCTTGGATTGTTGTGGACGAGGTTTGAATGATATGTCCCTCTTTCCGCATTTGTAACATCTAACCGGTGGTCGTTCTCATCCCCTAGAATTTGTTGTTGGTCTTTGGTGTTGGTCTTTCTTTGTTGATGTCTTCCCATCATTGTTGAATATCCTCTTTTGAAATTTCCACTTGACTCACCTCACCTATTATCATGGCCCACGATGACCACCCGAGTGGTTACCGCCTTTGTTCGTATTTTTTTCCTCCTCGTTGGTTATCATCGCTTTGATCATTGCCACCCTCAGAGTATGACCACGGTTGTGGTCCCTCGGTTGAACATACTCATTATCTCGCTTCTAATAATTGAGCCCTATTTACAACATCCGAATATAAAGAAAATTTATGAGATATAAGATATTGCCAATCTCTCAGCTTTAGACCTCTCAAAAACATCCTCATCATTCGCTCCTCATTTTCACCAAATGAGGTATAAACCGGATAACTCGCAAACTTCGCCTCGTCTTTGGGACACCGGTCATGTTGTTTTGTTCGGTCGATAAACTCCACCTCCTTCATATGATGAATACTTTCGGAAAGTACTTGTCATTGAATAGTTTCAAACGCTTCCCAAGACATCTTTGAGCGCGGTTGGTCAGTACGCTTACGCACTCCCACCAAGATCGCCTTCACCGCGGAACATAAAGGTGGCGAATGGAACCTTCGTTCTCCGTGCATCCCAAGACATCGAATATCTTGGTAATTTGCTTGACCCACGCTTTCCGCCGATGATCGGATCCGCTTCCTTAAATTCGTGGTCCCAACTCCTCGAATCGCTTGGTTGTGACAAGCCACAGATTCTTATCATTTCCACCGTATTTTGTGCACGAGTCTCCTCGTCTGGTTTTGCATGAACTGTAAAAGCTCCTAAACATTCCATCATTCATCGTTTCCTCGGTAGTGTTGTTTACAGGAGGAATATTGCATTCTTGTTGCACGCTCTCCGGTTTATAACTAAAGGTTGTTCCACGGTCTCACACTCCATTGTTAACGCTCTCGTGACCATTCTTAAATCATCATAAAACAAGGGTTAATTAAACAAATTAACATATCACATAATATCCCTATATTATGACTGACCAACAAATAAGCTTAGATAAGACACACTAGCGAAGGATTTACTCATCTATCCCCTCCTAGTTCTATTCCATGATCTCCGCCAGAGACCATATCCTAAGCTCGATACCAATTGTGGCGCCCCAAAAGGTAGGTATACAACACTCATTCTCGAGTCGCCAAATACATGGTACGTAAAAGCAAACTACAACTTCAATAATACAATTGTCGTGTAAAATACGACAACACATACTATGAGTTTAAATACAAATATTGTCTTCTAAACAATATCCACACTCAAATAAGTCCTCGTTATAATTATTCAAACACTATTTTACGAAATAGTGAGGATCGCTAAAACATCTTTCTAGAACCATCACTCCGCACTCCATTAGTTCCTCGCTATGTTTTTACCTCCCGAGAAAAATGGAACAAAAGGAAAAGGGTGAGCTCAACTAGCTCAAGAAGAATATTATGACTAAGATAATATACAACAAATTATCGTTAGTCTTCAATAGGGAAAAATCGATAAAATATAATAGCCAACAAGTTTTAGATCAACAATCTGCAATGAAAATGAAGAATCCATTAGAAGAGTCAAGTAGAGAATGAGTTCTACTATCTTCTAAGATTTAAAAGTCCATCATCAATATTTTATCCTCAGTAATAACAATCAATATACATCTTTAATCAAATATTCATCTTTGCACTACAAAACAAAGATATTCATTTGTATCACCAAATTAATCATGTTCATCTCAACACTGCTCATCTCTTTGCACTACTGGACCAAAATATTCATCGCTTAATCATTTATCTTTTTACTTTGCACAAAAGTAAAGATATTTAGTAATATCATCATTTAGGACCGAGGATGATGAAAATATTTTAAAAAAACGAATCCAAAGGAAACGGAAGGACAAATAGTAGGGATTCGTATAACGGTTTATCCAAGATCAATAATACTTCATAAATACCAACTTTGAAGCGTAATTCAAAATAAAGATCAAAACATGGATTCAATCAAAGATAGTAACCATAATAGACATCTTGGACAAAAGAAGAAAATTTCATTTTTCTATGAATAGTCTTATTATTAAGTGAATAAAGTCTTGATCGTGAATAAGAACCCCAGACACAAAAAAGTTCCAAATTTGATAAAAATTCGAGATCAATACTTGACGATAATGATATTGAAGAAATAATATCATATATGAAGAAAATAACATCCCTTACCTCAAAATATATCGATTTTCGATCTAATATCGGTATAAAATCAAGGAAACTTGCAACCGATGAATAGAAACTCACAAAGTATCTAAATACTCATAAAATACACTCAATAATCTAGAGAGAAAGAGAAAAACTTGTTTCGGTGTGATTTTTAATTCTAACTTAGCCCTCTATTTATAGGAAAATGTTAGCAGATAGACACCATGACTCCATGGTTTTACTCTTTACTATTTCCACCCACCACATTTGAAATAAATTCAAAGACATTTCTTCACCAACCACAAGTGGGGCCCACTCAATTCTAAAATTTTCTACCAAAATCATTTATAAACCTAATTTCGAATCGACACCTCTTAAAATTCATAACAAATCATACGTTCATTTTTAATTCGGTTCAAAATTTGTGGACATATACTCAACTTATATATGTATAACATATCCAAAAATTACAACGATCCAACTATTTAATTAAAAATTATAACTCACACAATATATCTCAAAAACACCGGGTTTAATTTTTAATACCTTCATTCAAACAAAAATACGATAAAACACCTCAACATTAACTCCTTCATTTTTAACCACAATAAATATATCCAACATTTATATCCACATAAAATATATATTTCCTTATATATGAATCAATAATTAATTATTCACAAATAATATTACGTAATCATATTTATGACAACCAAATGTCGTTGAAAGAGGGGCTTTCCAATAAGAATTTCTCCTTATCATGCCGTAATTAGGTGACCAAACCTCTCCTCGATGTAACTTTCTAGACATTGCCAATAATGCTATCTAATAATATTATTCAAATAATATAAATTATTGATCCGATAATGGGAATATCGTGCGAAGGACAATTATTGAAACAACAATAATATAAAATATCAACGCAGTAATTATTGAATCAATAAAATAAAATATTAAACAATAACTCATCGTAATAATTATCGAAGTAAGGCTTTCTACGTAAGGATCAATAATTCATCAATATCGCATCCATCCAGACATCGTATTTTAACCAACGGGTATTCCAACAAGCATAATGATATGAACTACGTCGTTATTTATAAAAACTCAAACTTGTCGCTTTCTTCATCCGAAGCGCTTATTCTCATTATAGGGCCCACAAAATCATCGCTACTGGCTAATCGTTCGAATATTCCACGACCAAACGAATATTCTCCGACAACAATGATTATTTTATAAACACTTGAATATTTTGAAAATTTTGCACATTTCACCCATAACCGTAGAATTATATCAAATTAATACCTTATTATTCACAAATATAATTAGAGGAAATTGATTTTATTTATAATAAGTTGGGGTCTTACATTTTATTTTATTTTAGTAATTTAGTTGAGACTTTGTTTGGTATTTTACATATTTTTGCATTCATTTAATCAAACACTTGAACTTGTGGTTGAATTTTGAAATTTGAATGTATCTTAGAGATGTTTAGTTTTTTTTTGTAGATAAATTGATTAATTTTACATATTTACTAAATATTATATACAATATATAATAATAATTAATATAATTAATTATTTATTATTTATTACATATTAATGACGCCACCGGGTCAATAATCGGTTCAACCACCGGGTTGGACCAAATGACCCATCCACCTAAAAACTTTTCCTATTCGATGACCTATCCGGATTTAAAACCTTGATCTCATATTATTATACTTTTATATATAAGGTGGGATTTAGTTCGTTGAATATAAATTTAATATAATGTAATAATCTACGTAATATAATAGAAATTATTATGACGTATTTGTTTGGTTGGTTATTGATATTTATATAGTAATTATACTATTATTATATTATATTTAAAATTGTGTTTGATTCACTAAATTATATAATTATACAAAATAAATAAAGTAATTGTAAGTCAAAATTGTTAATTATGATCCATTGTATTGTGGAGGTAATTGACAAATACATCAATTGAAAGATGTAATGAAAAACTTCAAATTTGATATAATAACATTAAACCCATAATAAGGTAATATATGTAATATATGATCCAAACATAATAAATATCACATCAATATAATAATTTATTATTTTACAAACGGTAATAATATAAATTGCGAATATTTACGTCGATTTTTTGATTGTCAGTTACGTTGATAAGTGTTAGTAATAAATTTTTTTAGAGAGATGCGTAATAAGTAGGTATTCATATAATTCCTATTAATTTCGTATACTGATAAGTTTTATAATTGTAATTCGACGTAAATTTATCGCAATATTTCATTCGTCTCTTATGCTACGTTTGGATCGATGGAATAGGAGGGAGAATGGAATGAATCATTCCATTGGAATGATAAAATGTTGTTTGGTTTGTTTATTCCAACGGAATAATGTATTCCTCCTGGAATGATAGTTAACTTAAAATTTTAATTTTCATTCCTTGAGGGGTGGCCAAGAATAAATCATTCCATCCATTATTTTTAAATAATTGACAAATATACCCCTAAAATATATAATAGGGCTTTTATATATTCATTCAATTGATCGATCCAGAACGACGAGAGAGAAGGGGCCGAGATTTGATAATTTCTTCTGAATTTTCATATTTCTATTTCTTCGTAATTTACCCCACTTACCCCACCACCACCCCACCCCACCCCACCCCACCCCACCCCTTACCCACCCACCCACCCACCCACCCACCCACCCACCCCACCCCACCCCACCCCACCCCACCCCCACCCCCACCCCATCCCACTCCACCCCAACCCACCCACCCCACCCCACCCCACCTATCCCACCCACCCCCACCCCTACCCCTACCAACCCACTCCCCACCCACCAACCCAACCCACCCACCCTACCTACCCTACCAACCCACCCCACTCCACCCCACCCCTACCAACCTACCCTACCACCCACCCCACCCCCTACTAACCTAGCCCCACCCACCACCCCAATCCACTTACCCCACCTACCAACCCACCCCACCCAACCACCCCAACTCACCTACCCTACCTATCCACCCACCCCACCCCACCCCTCCCTTCCCTTCCCTTCCCTTCCCTTCCCTTTCCTTTATTTCTAAGAATGAAATATGTGTTAAATTTTTAATATAAATTGAATTTAAGTTAAATTTGAATATTTGAGAGTATTTAGGTCACTTTCTAATTATTTATTTCATTCTTAGATGTATTCCTAACATCAACCAAACATATACATAGAATATTAAAAAATCATTCCATTTCCTTCTTTATTCCATTCCTTCATCTATTCCATTCCCTACTCTATTCCATTCCTTCAATCTAAACGTAGCATTAGTATATGTAATTTTCTCCCTTGTATTATTTGTATAACATTAAATAAAATATTAATTACCTATAATACCATTAAATTACCATAATTACCATAGTTGTCCTCTATTTCATCTGTAATATTTTTCCATAATTTTCTCCTAAAAAAACTCATTATTCTCATTTATTACTCCTAATATTCTCTTTCTCTATGTGACCAGATCTCTCTCCATTGAAGAATTCTATATATATGGAGGCGAAAAATATATGAAAAAATAAAATTTCTTAACTCTATAAATAATCTGAAGAGAGAGAGAGAGAGAGACCAAAAATTTATAAAATGAAGAGTATATAAAAAGTGAAAGAAAAAAAGTGAAATAGCTTTGTTATGATGAGGAGAGATGAGTTAAAAGTATATTAGAGAATTATGAATAAATTTCAAAAAATTAAGTGAAATAACGAGGGTAATTTTAAAAAATTGAAATTAATTCTACACTTTTATTATAGAATTAATTCCAAATATCTTATTTATTTTCAAATTTTGATTTGGGCTATTAAATTAATAATAGTCTTGAATTATAATTATAATTTCTAATTATAATCTTAAAATTAATAGTATTGTAATTATAATATTTACAAATAAACATAGTTCTAAATTATATTAAACGATAAATAATTAAAAAAAAATATTTAAAACGATATATATTAAAGAATATAGAGAATATAATACGTCTTTTTTATAAAATTATTACATTAATTTGACGCAAAATAGACGTCACAGAGTTATTGGAAGTTGATAAGAATGCAAACATGGCCCCACTCTTCTTCACAATGTCTTGAACTTAGCACCACATATTACACGTCTCATGATTCCTTGAGTTCCTTTACAGATGTCAATATAATTATAAATATTATTTCTTTCGTCCTGAGATAAAAATCTTGATTAATTTTTTATATATATTAAAAAAGAGAATAAAATAATAAAATTATTCATATTTAAATTCTCACTTAATTATATAATTTCATGTACATTATTAGTGATACTCTATAAATATGCATAGATAATAGAAATATAATACTCCCTCAGTTCCTAAAAGATTGTCGTTTAAAGTTTTTGTACATGGATTAAGAAAGTCATTTAATACCATTTAATAATTAAAATTTGTTTGAAATTTCATCACCTCTTTATGAAAAATTAAAAACTATTAATACAAGGAATAGAATTTCTTGGGACAATAAAAGACTGTAGGGGTAATATAGGAAAGTAAATAATTTATTCTTCTAGAAAATTATAAACTACAAATATTTTGGAACAATTTTTTTTTCTAAAACGATAATCTTTTAGGAACGGAGGGAGTAATTAATAATAAGAGTATTATAGGTAAATTATTGTAAAAAATAGATCATTTAAGGTAAGTAGACATTTAACTTGGGACTACCTGAAATAGTAATAAATACTTTTATCCTGAGACGGAGGAAGTATAAGTTACTACTACCTCCGTTCCTAAAAATTTACTCCCTCCGTTCCTAAAATATTGTCGTTTTAGAAGAAAAATTTTGTTCCAAAAAGTTTGTCGTTTATAACTTTCAAGAAGAATAAATTATTTACTTTCCTATATTACCCCTACTTTCTCTCATTGTCCCAATAAATTCTCTTTCTTGTATTAATAGTTTTCAATTTCCCATAAAGGGGTAGTGATGGAATTTCAAACAAATTTTACTTGGTAAATGTTACTTTCTTAATCCATGTGCCAAAACCTTAAACGACAATCTTTTAGGAACGGAGGTAGTATCGTTTAAGGTTTTTGCATATGAATTAAGAAAGTCATTTAATACTAGTATCATTTAGGCTTAAATATGAATTAGTACCCTAAACTATAGGGCATATTCCACTTCGGTGATCCACCTTTCAATTTTGTCAATTAGGTGATTAAACTATCAATTTTTTTCAATTGACAAAATTGATCACGCCACGTCAGAAATTGCTGACGTGGCTAATTGAAGTGGGGTCTTAACAAACTTACGTGGCAAATAAATAATTTATTATTCATTACATAATCTAATCATTTTATCAGCATGGGCAAAATCGTCAAGCCCTAATTAAAATAAAAGAAACATATCACACACTCTAAAATCAACAATCTATCGAACACAAAAGTCCCAAATCACAAACCCTAGCTCAACGGAAGCCTCCCTCCAGTCCATCGCTCTGAATGGAGGTTTCCGACAACGAGGTGGTCCTGGCCTCCCTCCAGTCCATTGCTCCCATTCTCCGTGTTGCCGCCGAGATCCAAAGCGAGTGTCCTCGTGTCGCTTATCTCCGAACCCTTTCTTGTGGAATCTGGAGAAGAAGCTTTCTTCGTTCACACCTTTTAGCCTCTGTTACAGAAGCGGAAGGATCAACTAGTGAACTAGAGAGTGGAGTATGAAAAAGATGTCTTAAGAAGCCTTCTGTCTAGATCTCAGATCTCAGATCTATAGAATAGCCGAGCTTGGAATCGGCGGTGTCGAGGAAGAGGAGAGGAGTTGCCGTTGCCGACGGGGAGAGGCGTCGCCGTCGCCGACCATACGGATCTGTGCAACTTCGATCAAAGCTATTCACTGGATCTGTGAAACTTCAATCAAAAAAATCTAATTTCTCACAAAATCCAATGGTCTCTGGTTCCAGCCAAACAAACATACGGATTGATCTCATCTTTTTTGGAAGGCTCATAGTTGTTTTGGGTCAAGTGTAGAAGTGGTATGTTATGTTGGGGTTGGAGGTAATGGTGGTTTGACAGCGGTGGACGGCGGAGACAAGGAGGACGTGAGGGCGATGGAGCTGAGGAGGAGATTTCCGGCGAACGAGAGGGTGGTGGTCATCCAGTCAGCAAATGGAGAGAGGCTAGTCTTGTCAGACTGAAATGGAGGGTGTTGGTGGTTTAGGTAGAGGTGGTGATCGATGGTGGTGGCGGCGGAGAGTGGTGGGGGAACTGGAAAGAATGAAATGAGAGGTTGATCTGGATCTAGGATTTATTTTATTTTAATTAATTAAGGATGGGATGAAATATAAGGATTTGTTTTATTTTAATTAATTATGTTAATTTTTATTTTGACCATTTTGCCCCCTATTAAATCAGACTTATTTATTTTATGATTAAAAAATTGTTTTTTTTGCCACATAAGCTTGTTAAGACCCCACTTAAATTAGCCACGTCAGCAATTACTGACGTGGCGTGTTCAATTTGTGTAATTGGAAAAAAATGATAGTTTAATAACCTAATTGACAAAATTAAAAGGTGGATCACCGAAGTGGAATATGTCCTATAGTTTAGGGTACTAATTCATATTTAAGCCTATCATTTAACATTTGAAATTTTATCACTACTCATTTATGGGGAGTTGAAAATTATTAATACAAGTGAAAAAAAATCTTGGGACAATGAGAGAAGGTAGGAGTGATATAGGAAAATAAATAATTTATTCTCCTAAAAAATTATAAACGACAAATAAATTAGAACAAATTTTTTATTTTAAAACAACAACCTTTTAAGAACGGAGGGAGTATTAAATTAATTTTTCATTTAAATTTTTTTTTTAAAAATAATTAATTTAAATTAAAATTAAATAATACTTTTTACTCTAGCGGATGAAATCTATATAACAAAATACAAATGATTTTGAATTTTTCGCTCATCCTAATAAATCATCTGGATCGTCCAAAGTTTGAGATAAATCTCACCGTTCATAGTATCGAAGTCACGAAACTGTTGCTAGTAATACATAAAGTAAGACATTTTGGGCCAACAAAAATAAAATAGTGGTAGTTTGTAAAGACAGACAAACTAGTTATATACTTCGAAAATAAATTTTTTTAAAAGATGCTCAAACAATGACACCATCTTAATTTTATTTGAGTACTTCTATAAATTGGACAAGATAAATGTACCGAAAGAATAAAATAAATTTATTCTGGCAAACAATTTAACAGTATAATCCACTTGTTTGTTGAAATAAATTTCTTTTGTTCTTCCCACTTAATTATCATGTTTAATTTATTTGTCTGTAAAAGAGTTATTAATTTTATTTTTTAAATCATAATAAAATACAGTAAAAATATCACAAAAAATATTTATTGTGATGAACATAATAATATTTTATTAATTAAATGTAGCTATAAATAGATCCCATTACACGACCTCTATTATAATAAAAAATAAAAGTATTTTTTATTTTATTTCTTCAACCTAAAAGCATGCATTAACCCCACTGCTCTTAGTACAATGTCATGAACTTAATACACTTGTCACAACTTGACTACTACTTAGGGTAATCCTAATGGCAGTTTGGTCATTTTAACAAACTTTGAACAAGTATAGGCTGGTTACTAATGGAATTTCACGCTTTTCCAAAAAGACGTACGGGAAAAACGAGATAAACTAGTTTTTTATGTTATGATCCAATCACATTTGAATTTCTGGTTTTGGCTCTAAATTTTTAAACCACGCACTCAATTTCTTTTAGTTTAATTTACCAATTTTTACAAAAGAAAAATAATAATTTCTTTTTAATAAATTGTATTTCGAGATTTAAATTTATTGGAGAATATAATTAACAAAATACTACTCCCTCCATCCCAAAATAATAGACGTTTTAGGGGTTTTTTTTTTCCAAAATATCTGACGTTCTACGATCCCAAAAATATTTTGGCATTTGTTTTCCCTCTCTACCCTTCCTTCTTCACCACTATATGAGATTCAGAGAACCGGCGTCTTCATCTTTCTTTCTCTCTCTCCTCTGTTTTTTTTGAAAAATAAGAACATCCCCTAAATCCTAATCTATCAGATCTGCGATTACCCCAAATCATTACCAACAGAACCCTAATTAAATCGATTCGAATCAAATTTGATTCGAATCGAAACTTATAATAGGCGATTTCAATTTTGCGCTTGTGAATCCGTTGAGTACCTGAAGAGGAGTCGCGGCAGATGCGAACGGAAGCGAGGCTCTTGAAATCCGAGAAGGCGTCGAATAGCTGACCGTCGGTGATTTCATGGTGAAGGTCTCCAACGTACAGAGACGTCGGAGCTGTAGGGACCGTCGCCATTCTGTTTTGTGCTCGTAACCGGAAGTAATTACGTTACGCAATTGCAATTTACAGTTATAGAGAGAGAAATTAAAAAATGAAGTGTTTGTTTAGACAGATGGTGGGAATAGAGAGAGAAGTGGCGTTTCGTATTGGTATTGATCTGCTACTAAATAAGAAATGTTTAAAAAAAAAAGATTTCTTTTCCTTGTGAAGCGTTTTTTAAGAATAGGAATTAATTGATGGAATTAGCGTTTGAGATAGGGGTAGAACGGAGAAGAAAGAATGCGAGTTCTGTGCACCCATGATAGACTAGACTTGCATGGACGGGAGGTTTTGTGGCGTTTCACTGCAGCGATCCGAGAAAAGGTGGAGCGGGGATGAGTTAAACTCTTTCCACTAACGGCGGTGGTGGCGGAAGAAGTGCCGGTCATGGTGGCAGCAAGGGAGGTGGCTGAAGAGATTAAGAAGAAGACAGAGAGAAGGTTGAAGAGATGAAGAAGACGCAATATTAATTAAGGGTAAAATAATAAAATTATAATTATTCTTAATTTTTGTGAAACTCTTTAAAACGTCTATTACTTTGGGATGGAGGGAGTATTATAAATCTCGAAAGGACAAAAATAATGTCAAATTTACAGCCAACTAGATATATTGGCAAGACCGGTAAATACTTGTAATATTAAGGATATATTTTTATCGTGTGAACTCAATTGAACAAATCAAAATATTTGTTGGGAAAATACAAATCCAAGCAAGAATGAGTCAACTCGCAAAGCCGTAATGTAACTCAGTCGACATATATTTATTTATTAAATTTTGTTCGGAATCGGCCGGTTTGAAATTTAAAAAAAATAACCGCCCCTAATTATACCAACTATAAGGTTAGAGTTGTCAATTGGTTGATCTTCCCAATAGATGATTCAAATTAGATCTCAATTAATATTTGAGCATGAATTTAAAATTATAATTCCATTATATTTGGGTGAAACATTATTTTAGTTAGATTTGATCTGACTAAAATAACCCGATTATGAACATTATTTTAATTAAGTTATAGTATTCTTCTTTTGGTTGTAACAGAGGTTGAGGCTTAATAATATTGTCCTAGCCTTGGTTTTGGAGTTGTTATAGTCAGTTTATTTTTGGTTGGTTTTTATGTTTCGTTGGAAAGGCAGGTCGCGCGCGCGTGTATATATATATATATATATATATATATATATATATATATATATATATATATACTATCTGGCCTCTAAAAGCGAATCTTAAAGAAATGACTAACTAAATACTTAACTGTCGTTTTGGTGTCTATGGCATTTATCGATTCGATCCGTCGCCATAGCCATGTTGTGAAACCCCAGATTTTATGAATAAAGAAATAATTTTCTCGAAATAATTTTTTTTATATTATGGTGTGAATTTGAGATAATGTTATTGTGACGCCCCCAAAATTAGGTATACATCACCCATCTTGGGTAGTCAGATACATGGTATGTAATTTAAATACAACTTACTAATATAATCTGCTGTATATATAATACGATATAAACTGTGTGAGTTTGAATACAAATATTGTCTACTAGATATTATACAAACTCAAAAGGAGTCCTCATTACAATTATTATCACACTATTTCACGTAATAGTGAGGACTACTAATGCTATCCTCTCGAACCATTACTCTGCTCCACGACTATTCCCCAAATATATTCTCATTTCAAGAGAACAAAGAAAGAAAGGGTGAGCTCAACTAGCTCAAGAAGAAATATTATGACTAAGATAATGCGAATAAATTATCATTAGCTTTCAACAAATGTTAAACCGATAAAATATAATGAACATCAAGTTTAACTACGGTGAATCAAGAATCCATTAAAAGAGTCAAGTAGAAAATAAAATCTACTATCTTTTATGATTTAAAAGGTTTTTCATCATTTATATATTGAGACTCACTTTAATAAATATTCCACATCATCGAATCACCCCACGACTACTACGACCAAGGATATTCTTTAGTATCACGACCACAATTATTCACGCATTACGCCCGTAATATTTGTGTATTCATTAATGGTCATGATCATGCCAACAATCGTCCCATCAATGCACTACGACAATCGAATTTTTTACCATATCATTTGTAACATTACGGCCATGATTACACCCAATAATAGTCTCTCATCATAATCATACCAAGTCCATCTACGCACTACAAAATACGTATTTATGACTTTCAACATAATATAAACATGAGAATGATGACAATGATATAAGAATTCAATAAAACAAGTTCAAGAATTAATTTATCTCAGAACCAATAACATCCAAATGTCAACATAATACTTGCTTTGTAGAGTAAAATTCAAGAATACTCGAGAAGAATATTTCCATGAAAGGATATTTGGATGAAGCTTAAATATCAAGGATATTCCACTAATTTCATGGAGTATAGAAGTCAAAGTTTTAACCAACCGGGTATAATAAAGAATGGAATAACAAAAGAAATCACCATGCATGCGATGTATCGCATACGCAGTTATTCCAATGTAATAATAAATAACTAACCAGTCCCAAAAATGCATGCATGACGGATATTCCAATGTAATAATAAAGAATGGAACCAGTCCCACAGAAACGCATGCATGTGATATTCCAATAGAATAATAAAGAATGGAACCAGTCCGACGTAAAACACACGATGACGATGTTTCAACAGTAATAATAATAAAGACGAAACCAGTCCGGTGAAAACACACGTGCATGTGATGTTCTAATAGAATAATAATAAAGATTTTAACTAGGTCCTGTAAAACACACGACATGGATGTTCCAACGTAATAATAATAAAGATTTTAACCAAGTCCGTTGTAAAACACACGCATGTGATGTTCCAATGTAATAATAGAAGAATGTCACCAAGTATAGGGTAAACCACGTATACAAAGTTATTCCAATGTAATAATAATAAGCAATGGAATAACAAATGGCTTCTCTTCATGAATAAGAAAGAATAACACCCCTTACTTTTGGTAGGAGATTGAATACTGCAGAAGTGTAGTAATAAAATACTCTTCTTCTTTCTCTCTTATTCTCTATACTTTCTCTCTATAGCTTGAATGAATTCGTGAAAATAATGAAAGACTAGGCCTCTATTTATAGAAGATTTCTAGCTTAAGACCGCCATGTGAAAAGGCAAGTGGCTTGACGATCGGTGATGTGAAAAGAAAAGTGGTTTGACGCGCCGTAATGTGAAACGACAAGTGGTTCGGCCTTTTGTAATGTGAAACGACAAGTGGTTCGACGCTTTGTAATATGAAACGACAAGTGGTTTGACGTCTGGTAAAGGTAATTACTATCGACGAAGGTAATTACTATTCACAAATGTAATTACTATTGACGAAGGTAATTACTTATCGACGAAAGAGACTCTTAGATGATGACATATAGGCCCCCATAAAATAATCAAACTTACCACAAACGCCTCATAATGACTCTTTATATACATCAAGGATTGAATAAATATTACCACAAATCATTTTATTTTTAATCAACACATATTTAATCTTTCACTAATTATTAATCATTTATAACTTGTCGCCTCAATTATTGATTTAATACTATAACATATTATACGATGATGATATCGCGACAATAATTGAATCAATAATATAAGAGATATGACGCAAAGAATTATCAGAAGAATAATTGAGTATAGTTGAGTGACTTCACGTAAGCATCAATAATCAATATCGTGTGCTACTATACAACTACGCCAGACATCGCATTTTTTTTACTACCGGGGTAGTTCAATAGTTTTAACAGTAAATACCTCTGCCGTTATTTTTATAAAAGATTATTTTGTCATTTTCTAACTACGACAATAATACTCCGTTGTGGGCTCCAATTAATGATTGAGTCGTCGCATTTAATATTCCCCACAAAAAAGAATATTCCCCACCAAACGAATATTTTATAACAACTTGCTTACTTTGCAAAATTTATAAATATTACCCACAACTATAACATTATATCAAATTTATTCCATAATATTCAAAAATAATATTTATAGAAAATTCATCTTTATTTATAAAAGTTGGGGTCTTACAACCTCCTCTTTCTTGAAAATTTCGCCTCAAATTAGGGTATGTACCTGGTATGTCGAAGAGGTAAGGATACCTTGATTTCATTTCGATTCTAACTCCCAAGTCATTTCCTCAACATCGTGGTTCCTCCACAAAACTTCGACTTGAGGTATAACCTCGAGCGTAGAATATGTTCCTTCTTATCCAAGATTTGAACAGAACCTCTCATACGTCAAATCTTCCACTATTTCGTCCGGCTTCTAACTCAATAATGTGGTTCGGGTCTTTCACATATTTATGTAACATGGATATGTGAAAAATGTTATGAACACGAGACATACTTGGCAGAAAAGCAAGTCTATAGGCCACGCCCTACTCGATCGAGGATTAAAATGGACCGATGAATCGAGGATTGAGTTTTCCTCTCTTTCCAAATCTTGTAACTCCTTTCCATGGAGCAACTCTTAACAACACATGATCTCCTATATCGAATTCCACGCCCTTTCAATGAAGATCAAGATAACTCTTTTGTCGATTTTGTGAGGTTTTTATACGTTGTTGGATCGTTTGAATCTTTTCCATAGTCATACGTACTAAACTCCCGGCCCCAACAACGCTGCTTCACCCACCTCATCCCAAAGATACCGAGAACGACACTTTCTTCCATACAACGCTTCAATGGAGCCATGCCAATACTTGCTTGATAACTCATTGTTGTAGAAAAACTCCACCAATGGTAAGAACTTGTCCCAACTTCCCTTGAAATCAAGGACACAGTCTTAATAGATCTTCAAGAGTTTGAATAGTCCTCTCCGATCGTCCGCCATCGCCTCGTGGATGATATGCCTAGCTAAATCGTAAGTCTGTGCCCATAGCTTTTTGCAAACTAACCCAAAATCGTGAAGTGAATCTTGGGTCTCGATCGTAAACAATGGATACCGGCATACCATGCGCCTTTTACAATCTCGCTTATGTACATACAAGAAAGACGTTCAAGTGTATAAGTTTCTCGTGTCGGTAAGAAATGAATGCGACTTTGGTCAATCTATCAACAATGACCCAAATCGCATCTATGCCTTGAGAAACCTTAGGAAGACCGTGAATCGAAATCCATGGTAATGTGCTCCCACTTCCATTCTGAATTTCAAGTGGTTGCAATGGACCTTTTGGTACTTGATGCTCCGCTTTAACTCGCTGACAAGTTAGACACCTCGAGATAAACAACGCTATCTCTCTTTTCATATTGCTCCACCAAAATGTATGACGAATATCATGATACATTTTGGTACTCTCGTGATGGATTGCAAATGTGTGTCAGCGCCCCATCATGATATTATACTTGAAATCGTATTCGTTAGAACACACAAAAGTCTGGAGTCGACTCAAGTATTCCTTCTTCATCGATTCTTGCTTCCCAAGATAGCACCTTCTTGCACTTTCTTCCTCATACGCATGCATCACCTGTGTCCGTGTAGCTTGAGCAACTTTAACTTTATCGATTAAAGTCGATTCTACTCAGATACTCGCTTATCATCACACGCGTCCCTGAGTCTTTAACTCTATCTCCATCATTTGTAAGTCACAAAAAATGGGCCTCATTGACAATATCGCACTCATTTTGCATATGATCTTCTACTCAATGCGCCACTACCACGCTCACTTTTCCGGGATGGTATTGATGGTATGATCATAATCTTTCAATAGCTTCAAGCCAACGCCGTTGTCGTATGCATGTTGATTTCCTTTGAGTGAAGAAATATTTGAGGCTTTTACGATCCGTAAAGATCTCCACTTTCTCCCCATACAAGTAATGCCTCCAAATTTTAAGATGCAAGAAAGATTAACTTGCCAACTCTAGATCATGAGTAGGATAATTCCTCTCATATTCTTTGAGTTTGTCATGAGGCATAGGCTATAACTTTCCAGTATGAGAACACATCCCAACCATGTTTTGATGATAAAGCATATGTTTGATTGAAAGCAATACTTTGTAATCTTATTCATTTATTAATAAAAAGTATTAATTTATTAAAGGCTTTTAATTATCTACACGATGTCGCTTTTATAATATGTGATAAACCCATAGTTTTAAGCAATGCTTTTAGAATAATGATGATGATCATTCTAATGAGATCTAAATTCTTTGAAAGCTTAAAACTAAAATAGTTCCCAATCATCGATTACTAAATCGGGGATTAGTGAATCCGATAGATTGGTACATACGTCTGTTTGCTTTCATCGATGAGGATGATTGATCTCACGATCATTTGTGTGGAGACACTAAAGCAAGTATGTAGGTGCTTATTAGAGAATAAGTTCATCGAACGTGGCTCGCTAAGGAATACCTAATGGAGTTTTATTTGCACCATCAATAGGAATTCTCAGAGTGATAGTAGTACAAGTAATCCTTGACTCGAGATCATCATAGATTCTCGTGTGTATGATGAGTTATACTTTGACTTATTCCTTAAGACCCTTAGGGTATATCAAAGGGTATGCTTGGGTATAATAAGTTGTATACGGAGATAATGTATGATCAATAAAGAATCTACCACTTCTAATAAAAGAAGAGAAATGTCCTATGTGATTCGATAAATGACAACCCAAGAGTCCTCGGGTTAAGCATGTAATGAAATTAGAAAGGAGTTTCTAATTTGCATTATTTGAGTCAGGTGCATTTAAGAGTCGAAATACATATAATTAAATAAAATAAGACTTGACAAAGAATTCCATGCCTTATATTTAATCGGGACATCAGATGTATTGTGGAAGGATTGAATTGCACGGTAACTATTTACTCAAAGGTTCTTTTTTAATGATTAATGTTGAAATCTATATTATCCGGAAAGTCGCTGATCGCTAGGGAGGCTTATCCCTATCAGAGAATAAATATTATTTATTTAAATAAATTAATTGTTTAATTTATTTATTTAAATAAGATTAGAATTGTTCTAATTGATTTATTCACAACCTATTAAATATGGAGAACCTAAAGGGTCACACCATAAAAGGAAGAATAATTATTTAAGAAGTTAATGGCATAATCGTAATAATATAGTTATGTATATTTAATTTAATCTATGGTGATAGAATAAATTAAATAGCTTAATATTTATTATTTAATATTTTAGAAATATTAAATATAAATTAATAAGAGGAGTCTTATTAATATTATTACAATTATTATTATTTTAATTTCTAAAAGAGTTTAGGAATTAATTTAATATAAGTACTTTCATTTATTCCTAATTGATTAGAAGGAAAATTAGTTAAAGGAGTTTAATTAATTATCCCTAATAAGATTAGGGAGCTTAATTAATTAAAAGAATTTAATTAATTAAATAAATCCCAATTCCTTAATTGTTAAGGTGGGTTGCCCACATCTATAAATAAGAGGAGTCTTATTATGGGTGGTAGGGGTTGTTGACTTTTTACACGTAATAATTCCAATTTGTTGGAGAGACGCCTTTTCTATGTAGATAGAAAACTAGGGTTTAGCCAACCACCCATCTTCTTGAATTTTCTTCTTCCTCGTGGATCACCTCTGAGGCCAAACATTTGGGTGGGCTAACGCCGATCAAAGGAAGGAACCAAACCCGGTGGATTCAAGATTGAACGCGAAAAGGATTTGAGGTGAACTTGTACTCGAGGAAGCTTTCGATCTTCAAGGGTATGATTTATTCTTTATCTTTTCGCTTAATTAATAATTATGCATAAAGGGTGATCCGGGTATATGGTTTGTAAAAATTTTAAACTCGATTTTACACGCTTCCGCTTAATTTTGCAATTTGATCATGCATCATGAATATTACAAACCTAATAAAGGGCATCGTGAGCCAAACCTTTATGCTAATTATTAATTGTTTTAATTTGATATGTATATTGATATGTGTTTAGAACAATTTAATTTGGGCATAATTTTATCAGATAAAATTTATTAAAAAAAAAAAAAAATAAATAAAAAAAAAAAAAAAAAAAGTATTATATTAATCAATTCGATTCATTTTTTTTTAAAATGGACAATGATTGAAATTTTTTTATTTAATTTAAGATTTAAAAAAAAAAAAAAAAAAAAAAAAAAAATAAATTTATTTTTTAATAAGTAATATAAACGTCTTCCTTCAATCAAAAATTATATAGATATATATATATATATATATATATATATATATATATATATATATTGATTTATATATATATATATACATTCTTAAATAAATATATATATATATATATATATATATATATATATATATATATATATATATATATATATATAATATATTATATAATTAAAATAAAAGTTTATTTTAATTTTAAAATAAAAGGTTTATTTTAATATTAAAATATAAAGTTTTATTTTAATTTTAATAATTTTATAATTAAAATAAAAGGTTTATTTTAATCTTAAAATAAAAGTTTTATTTTAATATTAAAATAAAAGATTTATTTTAATTTTAAAATTAAAATTTCATGCTATATTTTAATTTAAAATTAAATTAGAACTAATTAGAATTGAATCGATTCCATGATAACTAATTGGAGTTGAAATTGATTTTATTTTTCTAAAATAAAGAGTTTATTTAAATAAAAGTAAATTTGTTTAGATAAAGTTTAAATATGAAATAAGATTTCATATTATTCAAAATAAAAGAGTTTATTTGTGAATAGAAAGAGAATCCATGTTTCCTTAAATAAAGGAGTTTATTTAAATATGAAATAAGATTTCATATTATTCAAAATAAAGGAGTTTATTTGTGAATAGGAAAGATAATCCGTGTTTCCTTTAATAAAAGATTTTTTTTTTATATGGAATTGATTCCATAATTAATTAAAATAAAAGAGTTTATTTTAATTAAAGAGATTTTTTTACATGGAATCGATTCCATAATTAATTAAAATAAAGGAGTTTATTTTGATTAAAGATTTTGATTAAAATAAAATAGTTTATTTTATTCAAAATTGGATAAATTAAAATAAAATAGTTTTATTTTGATTTAAATTTGGATTAAAATAAAGGAGTTTATTTTGATTCAAAATAGATTTTATACTAACTAAATTTGCCCATTAAATGATATCAATATATATATTAAATGTTTATTATTCATAAGATGAATGTTATTTATCGATGCATACGATGATGTGTATGATAATAAATGGGATTGATTATGGACTATCGACCAATGCGATTGGATTTTATTTTAGTTGATGCATGAATGTATTGGTTTTATTAAATGGGGTCTCACAGACTGCCTTTCTCTAATTTTTCTTAATGTAAATTCTATCTCCTCCTATGTATTTCCCTCGATCACGATCAAGGTTTCTATTTATTTTAAATAGTTTTGTAATAGGAATAATTAGAATTAATTTTGAAGAATTAGAGATCAAGGAGCAAGGAGCGCTTGAAGACCCGCTTGTAATGGAGCCCGGTTTAAATGTAATAGTTATATTTAAATATTATTTCACACCCCTGTAGTTCACCTTTTGGTTCACTTGGTGGCTCTAGTGAACCAAACTAGAATAAAAGTCCATAATCAATCCGTAGAATATAGTATTCTATATGTGCATGCTTATACTATATATATATATATATTGCAAAACATGCTTCGCATGTTCATTAATACGACGCGTATTTTATATATATATATATGCATACGCGCTAAAACAAGATGAGACAAATTAATAACAAACCCCCAATTTTTTTATATTAAGTCCTAAGCGCTCAAAGATATTTGAAATATCGAACGTCGCTTTCTAGCATGATAAAATTAATAGAGTATTAAATATTTAATATGAGTTTGTTGTGTCACCACAAGGCAAGTATTAAGTATTTAAGATGTTAATTTATCACATTTGATGCTTATAAAGAAAATTGAACAATATTGTTTTGTCAGTGTCACCACAAGGATGATATTTTTCTTTTTTTTGAATATATGGAGTGCTAGGTCGACTTAACTTGATAATTTTGATTCTGGATGTGCCACCACTGATCAAAATAATCTAAGAGGCAAAAAAAAAAGGAGTCGTATAGTTGATGTAATCGACAAAAGTTGTTCACCTATTTATTTATATATAGTTTGTTGTGTCACCACAAGGCTATATACATTTGAAATGGGATCCTTATTCTCACTAGCAAATCTTTTAATTAGATTTTGCCAACTATATAAGTGAGGGTAATATAGTTTGAAGAAAAAAGTGGGAGATACCAATTTAAAACAAGACCTAAATTATTTTGGTAATTAATAAAAGAATGTATGTTAAAATGTTGTTAATTACAAATTCATTTACGTAATTTTACAAATGTCTAAAAT
Organism: Panax quinquefolius; assembly: GCA_020205615.1. Classification (NCBI taxonomy): domain Eukaryota; kingdom Viridiplantae; phylum Streptophyta; class Magnoliopsida; order Apiales; family Araliaceae; genus Panax; species Panax quinquefolius. The sequence goes on from CM035151.1 coordinate 20,691,351, forward strand.
TACTATCATCACAAAGCATATTAGATGCTAAATTAACCGCAATCAATTAAACTGATTGGTTAAGGAATTTGAGAATAGTTCTCATAGTCGAAAAGCTATCTTATGTCCTTAATACGCCTATCCTCGCAAATGGTTGCGCATAAATGCCTCCGAGGAAGAGATCGCTACTTTTAGAAAGTGGCAAGATGATGCACAAATTGGCTCAACGCATCATGCTCGATCCACGAAAGTAACGAGCTTCAAATCAACACAAGATGAAACTATGGATGCTTCCTACTATATTCCCGCACATCAAGTAGTTGATGGTGAGGAAAGTAGGATCGATAGATATCGATATCTAAGGAGCTCTTCCGATCTAGAATGGCCAATGGCACTATAAGATGTATAAAAGTTCTTAACATAATCAATTTGATTGATCAATTAGGACAACGAAGTTTTGTCATGGATGGAGAGTTGAGCCAAGATTTGATCTCGCACTCACTCCCTAATTCTTTCACAATTGTTGTGAATTTTTCATATGAACAAGCTAGATATCGCCTTCACCGATTTGCTTAACATGTTGAAAAATGTCGAGAGTCACTTTCCAACCAAGAAAGACCAAGTCTTACCGGTAGGGGCCAAAGGATCTTCCTCAAAAGAAGAACGATTCAAAGAAGGTAAATAGAAAGGCATAAACAAAGGATAATAAGAACAAAACCGACACGATAAAGAAAGGAGTTTGCTTCCACCGCAATAAGCCCGACACCGGAAAGAAATCATGAGAAGCATCTTGCAGAGGCTAACCAAAGAAGCTTAGTGAAGTTTCTACATAATATACAAATTTGTTCATGATTGAAATAAATTTTTCTTTAAGTCAAGGTTCTACTTGGGTATTGATACCGACTTTGGTTATCATAAATATAGATTTATGAAGGACCAAGGTAAGTAGAAAAAGTTAAACAAATATAAGTAATCCTATGTGGGGAAATGAAGCAAAGGTCACGCTATATTAGCCATAGAAACTTATAGTTTAGCAGAATGCCTACGGCAAATCTATTAAGTCAATAAGTTGTTATCAGATTCCAGCTTTGTTAAAAATATTATTTCCATTTTATCATTGGACAATGAAATTTTGGTATTATAATTAAGAACAATTGTTGTTCTATTTATAATAATAATGTTTTGTATAGAACCGAATATTACTTAATAAATTTTGTATACTGACTTACGTGAAAATAATTTTGCATATCGAACAAATTAGTATAAGAAAAGGAGATGATCATTCAAAGAGTCGAATGTATGTATTTGTTGAATACAAGTGTGAATTATTCAAAGGTTCAAAGAATTCGTAGTGAAACAAATCGGCAAAGTATTAAGATTCTTTGATTAGATCAAGGAATAAATACTTGTGCAATAAGTTTCTAGATCATCTCAAATGGTTTTCTCATAATGGACACATCCTCGATACGCAATAATTGATTGATGTATCCGAAAGGAAAAATCATACTTGCTGGACATGGTACGGTCCATAATGATTTTACCGACATTCCAAAGATCCTTCTGGATCATGTCCTAGAAATGGTCGAGATATCTACGAAAAAAGGTAACCTCAAAATCCTACCCCAAGACTCCATAAAAGTTATGGATGTGGAGGATTCCTAATCTTAAGTATGTTAAGATAAGGGTTGTCCAACTTATGTGAAAAGGTTTCAAAGGATAAGCTTGGGGACAAGATTTGATAAGTGTCGATTTGTGGGACATCCTAAAGTAAGTTTAGGTATATGTTCTATAATCCTACTTAGCAAAAGGTGTTTGTTATGAAACACGCTTCTTCTAAGATAAAGGTGTTTATCATCAAGGGGCTAGTGGAGGATAATAGATCTCAAGAGTTCAAGAACCACAAAACACTATAAGTCAAATAAGAGGAACCTATAGATGTAATTTATCATTGTACCACAAAACGAATCGTAAATCTAGAATAAGATACCAAGATACCTTCAGAGATGATGATGATTCACATCATGATGATGATGATGATGATGAGGTACGATCATACACTCTGATGATGATCCGTTTCTCAGTTAACATTCGCTTTGATGAGGTAAGAGTTTGATTTTATCAAAAAAAGGAACCTAAAAAAAAGGTCAGCGAGGAGCATCGTGACATTCCTAATATTATATGTTGATATACTACTGATAAGGAATGACATACCAATGCTACAATCAAGAAAGATAAAGTTGTTCAAACATTCCTCCATGAATGATTTGGGAAGAGTATCTTAATCGGGGATAAAAATCTATATAGATAGATTTAAGAGGATGCTCGACTTAACCCAAGGAACGATATTCATTTGATGCTAAAGTCGCTTAGCATGGCAACTCCAAGAGATGTCTCATGTCGATGAGCTATGGAGTGTATCTCTCTTAATAGTCCCCACAGACTCCAAAAAGAGAGATCGCATGAGTGACAATCATGTATGCAATGAAATGTACGAGACCCGATGTCGATCACCATATTCTGGAGAAGTTCACTATGAGTCGCTGAAAAACATCTTAAAGTGCTTAACCCAAGACTAAAGATGTGATCATATTCATGGTGGGTCTAAATTAAAACTAGAGGGCTTAATGCACTCAAGTTTTTCGCATGCACTAAGACGACAGAAAAATCCACTTAAGGTAAAGTGTTACCTCGAACAAAGGTGGTGCAAGTTGAATCGAAAGGTTCCAAACAAAGAAAGAGTTGTTGGTTTAGTGATAAAGACAAAGTATATAGCTATAAATAAAATGAAGTCGCAAGTTGATTGTTTGATTAAAAGTTCATTACGTAACTAGAATAGTTCCTAAGTCTCATCTTGATCTAAACATGTGTCAGGGCACTTTCATTTGATTATTAGAATCATCGAAAGATGGAAATCACTATAGAGATAGTGGACTCTCAAGAACAACATTACATATCCATTAACTAAAGCTTATCCAACAAAGGGATAATCGCCACTTGCAGAAGAAGAGTATAAGATACCATGACGATCGGCTTTAGTGCAAGTGGGAGATTGAAAGTAATATGCACACAAGCCAATCATGTTTGATGATAAAGCATATACTTTGTAACAATCTTATTCATTTATTAATAAAAAGTATTAATTTATTAAAGGCTTTTAATTATCTACATGATGTCGCTTTTATAATATGTGATAAACCCATAGTTTTAAGCAATGCTTTTAGAATAATGATGATGATCATTCTAATGAGATCTAAATTTTAGAAAGCTTAAAACTAAAATAGTTCCCAATCATCGATTACTAAATCGGGGATTAGTGAATCCGATAGATCGGTACATACGCTGCTTGCTCATCGATGAGGATGATTGATCTCACGATCATTTGTGTGAGACACTAAAGCAAGTATGTAGGTGCTTATTAGAGAATAAGTTCACCGAACGTGGCTCGCTAAGGAATACCTAATGGAGTTTTATTTGCATTCACAATAGGAATTCTCAGAAGTGATAGTAGTACAAGTAATCCTCGGACTTGAGATCATCATAGTATCTCTGTATGATGAGTTATACTTTGACTTATTCCTTAAGACCCTTAGGTATATCAAAGGGTATGCTTGGGTATAATAAGTCAGTATACGGAGATAATGTATGATCAATAAAGAATCTACCACTTCTAATAAAAGAAGAGAAATGTCCTATGTGATTCGATAAATGACAACCCAAAGAGTCCTCGGTTAAGGCGTAATGAAATTAGAAAGGAGTTTCTAATTTGCATTATTTGAGTCAGGCATTTAAGGATCGAAATACATATAATTAAATAAAATAAGACTCGACAAAGAATTCCACGCCTTATATTTAATCGGGACATCAGATGGTGGAAGGATTGAATCAGATTTGCAACTATTTACTCAAAGGTTCTTTAATGATTAATGTTGAAATCTATATTATCCGAAAGTCGCTGATCGCTAGGGAGGCTTATCCCCCTATCAGAGAATAAATATTATTTATTTAAATAAATTAATTGTTTAATTTATTTATTTAAATAAGATTAGAATTGTTCTAATTGATTTATTCACAACCTATTAATACGGAGAACCTAAAGGGTCACACCATAAAAGGAAGAATAATTATTTAAGAAGTTAATGGCATAATCGTAATAATATAAAGTTATATATTTAATTTAATCTACGGTGATAGAATAAATTAAATAGCTTAATATTTATTATTTAATATTTTAGAAATATTAAATATAAATTAATAAGAGGAGTCTTATTAATATTATTACAATTTTATTATTTTAATTTCTAAAAGAGTTTAGGAATTAATTTAATATAAGTACTCTCATTTATTCCTAATTGATTAGGAAGGAAAATTAGTTAAAGGAGTTTAATTAATTATCCCTAATAAGATTAGGGAGCTTAATTAATTAAAAGAATTTAATTAATTAAATAAAACCCAATTCCTTAATTGTTAAGGTGGGTTGCCCACATCTATAAATAAGAGGAGTCTTATTATGGGTGGTAGGGTTGTCGACTTTTTTTAACACGTAATAATTCCAATTTGTTGAGAGTACGCCTTTTCTATGTAGAGATAGAAAAACTAGGGTTTAGCCAACCACCCATCTTCTTGAATTTTCTTCTTCCTCGTGGATCACCTCTGAGGCCAAACATTCGGGTGGCTAACGCCGATCAAAGGAAGGAACCAAACCCTGTGGATTCAAGATCAACGCGAAAGGATTTGAGGTGAACTTGTACCGAGGAAGCTCGATCTTCAAGGGTATGATTTATTCTTTATCTTTTCGCTTAATTAATAATTATGCATAAAGGGTGATCCGGTATATGGTTTGTAAATTTTTAAACTCGATTTTACACGCTCAAGATTAATTTTGCAATTTGATTAATTAAATATTACAAACCCTAACACCCTTTGCTCAAGATCATCAGATGACAAATCCTCCGAGGCAGATGGTATTGTCGAATATTATAAAAAATAACTCTTGAGTTCTTGAAAACTCTTCTCACATTCTTCGCTACACGAATAGAACAGAGCACCCCAAGGAGAGAAGTACTAGGACGAATAAAGCCAATGTCTAACAATTCCTCGCATTGGGTCTTTAACTCCTCGAAGTTCAATAGAGCCATTCGATATGGGCTTTGGAAATAGGTTTTGTAGACGGGTTCAAGGTCGATATACAAAATTCAATTTCACGCTCTGGGGTAGGCCAGAAAGTTTTTCGGGAATACGTCAGAAATTTATTAACAATAGAAATATCGCTCAAAACCGACGTATTTTTGTTTAAATCATGATACGAGCTAAGAAAAGCTTGACATCCGCTTTTTCAATAAACGAATAGCTTTATGGCTTGAGATGACCGTGATTGATTTTAATGGTTTGTCGCTTGAATTCGCATAATAGGTTGGTTAGGAATATGAAAGCTAACAACCTTACGAAAAATAATCAATTTTTGCATGATAAGTAGTTAACCAATCAATCCCTAGAATCACGCCAAATACAAGTATTTTTAAGTAAATAAGATCGACAGGTAAATGTGAGGGTACCGATTTGAACCAAACAAGACTTATAAATAAAGGATGTAATGAAGGTTTCTCCCAATGGAGTTTCCACAGATAAGTCAAAGTCTAATTTCTCCTGAGTCAAATTTAATCGATGAGCGCAAGTAGGAGAAATAAAAGAATGGGTAGAACCCAGTATCAAATAAAGTATAGACTTCATTAGAGTTTATGATAAGCTTACCCGTGATGACCTCATTCGGGTTCCTTGCTCTCTCGGGAGGTCACAACAAACGCTCTCCTCAGCACTAACGGCTTTGACTTTTCCGGGACTACCTTTGGTGCCTCCATCCTAGTTGAATTTGTCTTCTATGGCACAAAATCGAGCTAAGTGACCTTCTCTTCCACAATTATAACATGCTTTGGACGGCATGGTGCGCTTTGATCGATGTGTCCCTCCTCCGCATTTGAAGCATATGATAGGTGGTCTTTCTCCTTCCTTAACAACGGTCTGCAGTCGACGCCTTTTCCATCATTGTTGAATCTCCTTTTCTTGAAATGTCCATTCTTATTGTTTTGGCCCGATTACCACCAAGTGGTTACCATATCCGCCCGTTGATTCCCTCCACGCTTGTTGTCACCGCTCACGATGACTACTCTCACCGGTATTATAATTTTGTCACCGCTTCTTTTTTAGTTGCGTTGACTCGTTATCGCGCTTCCACTAATCGAGCCCTATTTACAACATCCGAATACAAACACGCTTTATGAGAAATAAGATGTTGACGTCTCTCGCTTCAAACCTCTTAAAAACATTTCAAGCCATTCTCTCTCATTATCCACCACCAAGGGGACGAAACCGATGATAACTCCGCAAATTTTGCCTCGTATCATGACACCTGGCCATATTGTTTTGTTCCAACTTGATAAACTCCACTTCCTTCATGTGGCGAATACTTTCGAGAAAGTATTTGTCGTTGAACGCCTCCCCGAACTTCTCCCAAGATATCTTCAAGACAAAGAGTTGAGTACGCTTTTACCGATTCCCACCAAGAATCGCCTCTCAACAACAACATAAAGGCGGCAAGGGAACCTTTTACTCCTCCGAGCATCCCAAGACATCAAATATCTTGGTAATCTGCTTTATCCATGCTTCCACCGAAGTAGTTTTGGCTCTCCCTTAAACTCCGGTGGTCCCAAATTGAATCGCTTAGCGGACCGCCCGAGAGTTTTCCGTGTTTCCACCTACGTTTTGGACAGAGTCGCTCTCGCTTTCTTATTGCATGAATTGCATAAAGCCTCTCGAACATTTGATCATTCATCATTTGGTCGGTGTTGTTATTTTCTGCATGAGGATTGTCACCTTCGATGCACATTATCCGATTATTGATATGTGGTGAATCAACGATCGCTTTGTGCTCCATTGCTATTCTCAACATTCTCGGATGTCATTTTCAGATCATCGCTACAAAACAAAAGGTTAATTGACATGTAACATATTATCCCTATATTCGAATTTCACCAATAAAATAACACATAAACTTAGGTAGTAGGTCATACTAGCGAATGTATTCCCCCTCTCCCTCCTAGTACTATTTTCACATCTTAGCCAGGGATCATATCCCTAAGCTCGATACCAACCGGCGCCCCAAAATTAGGTATACATCACCCATCTTGGGTAGTCATATACATGGTACAAATTTAAATACAACTTACTAATATTACATGTATATAATAATACGACATAAACTGTGAGTTTGAATACAAATATTGTCTACTAGATATTATACAAACTCAAAAGGAGTCCTCATTACAATTATTATCACACTATTTCACGTAATAGTGAGGACTACTAATGCTATCCTCTCGAACCATTACTCCGCTCCCCGACTCGTCCCAAATTTATATTCTCATTTCACGAAGAGAACAAAGGAAAGAAAGGGTGAACTCAACTAGCTCAAGAAGAAATATTATGACTAAGATAATGCGTAATAAATTATCATTAGCCTTCAACAAAGTTAAAACCGATAAAATATAATGAACATCAAGTTTAACTACAACGAAACCAACAATCCATTAAAAGAGTCAAGTAGAAAATAAAATCTACTATCTTTATGATTTAAAAGGTTTTTCATCATCATATTATTTGAGACTCAAACTTTAATAAATATTCCACATCATCGAATCACCCCTCGCACTACTACCAAGGATATTCTTTAGTATCACGATCACAATTATTCATGCACTACGGGCCAAGAATATTTGTGTATTCATTAATGGTCATGATCATGCCAACAACTCGTCCATCAATGCACTATGGGCCAATTTGAGGATTTTTACCACATCATTTGTAACATTACTACCATGATTACACCGAATAGTCTCGGTCATAATCATACCAAGTTCATCTATGCATTACAGAATACGATGATGACTTTCAACATAATATAAACATGAGGATGATGACAATGATATAAGAATTCAATAAAACAAGTTCAAGAATTAATTTATCTAGAACCAATAACATCCAAATTGTCAACATGATACTCGCTTTTGTAGAGTAAAATTCAAGAATCTTTGAGAAGAATATTTCTATGCAATGATATCGATGGAAGAAGCGCAAATATCAAGGATATTCCACTAATTTCATGGAGTATAGAAGTCAAAGTTTTAACCAACCCGGTATAATAAAGAATGGAATAACAAAAGAAATCACCATGCATGCGATAGATCGCAGCACAGCAAAGTTATTCCAATGAGAATAATAAATAATCTAACCAAACCCATGTAAAACGCATGCATGTGATATTCCAACATAATAATAAAGAATGGAACCGGTCCCACAAAATGCATGCATGTGATATTCCAATGTAATAATAAAGAATGGAACCAGTCCTGTAAAAAACACAAAGACAGGATGTTCCAACGAATAATAATAAAGATTTTAACCAGTCCGGTGTAAAACACATGTACAGGTGATGTTCCAATAGAATAATAATAAAGATTTTAACCAGTCCGTGTAAAACACACACGCATGTGATGTTCCAATGTAATAATAGAAGAATGTCACCAAGTATAGGTAAACCACGATACAAAAGTTATTCCAATGTAATAATAAGCAATGGAATAACAATGCTTCTCTTCATGAATAAGAAAGAATAACACCCTTTACTTTTGGTAGGAGATTGAATACCGCAGAGTGTAAGAATGTATATACTCTTCTTCTTTCTCTTATTATTCTCTCTATACTTTCTCTCTCTATAGCTTGAATGAATTCGTGAAAAAATAATGAAGCACTAGGCCTCTATTTATAGAAGATTTCTAGCTTAAGACCGCCATGTGAAAAGGAGTGGCTTGATGACCCGTGATGTGAAAAGAGAAGTGGTTCGACGCCTGTAATGTGAAACGACAAGTGGTTCGGCCTCAGTAATGTGAAACGACAAGTGGTTCGACGCTTTAATATGAAACTGGCAAGTAGTTTGACATCCGGTAAATGTAATTACTATTGACGAAGGTAATTACTATTCACAAAGGTAATTACTATTGACGAAGGTAATTACTATCGACGAAAGAGACTCTTAGATGATGACATACGGGCCCCCCCATAAAATAATCAAACTTACCACAAACGCCTCATAATGCACTCTTTATATACATCAAGGATTGAATAAATATTACCATAAATCATTTTATTTTTAATCAACACATATTTAATCTTTCAACAATTATTAATCATTTATAACTTGTCGCCTCAATTATTGATTTAATACTATAACATATTATACGAGATGATCTTTGTGATAATAATTGAATCAATAATATAAGAGATATGATCAAGTGATTATCGTGTGAGAATAATTGAGCATAGGTGAGTGACTTCTCACGTAAGCATCAATAATCAATATCGTGTCTTCTACTATCAACTACGCGTATTCTTCGTATTTTTACTACTTAGGGTAGTTCAACAGTTTTAACAGTAACACCTCTGCCGTTATTTTTATAGAAAGATAATTTTGTCGTTTTAACTACGATAATACTTCCGTTAATGGGGTCCACCAATGATTGAGCCGTCGCCGTATTTAATATTCCCAGACAAAAAATATTCCCCACCAAACGAATATTTTATAACAACTTGCTTACTTTGCAAAATTTATAAATATTACCCACAACTATAACATTATATCAATTTATTCCATAATATTCAAAAATAATATTTATAGAAAATTCATCTTTATTTATAAAAGTTGGGGTCTTACAGCTTATAGTTGTGGGTAATATTTATAAATTTTGCAAAGTATGCAAGTTGTCATATTATATTCTATTGATCGGGGAATATTCGCTTTAAAACAGAAATATTCGTATTTACGGCAATCAATCATCGTGGACCTCACAACCTAATTATCATTTTGATTGAGAAATGACAAAAATATTTTATTGAAAATAATTGGGAAGTTTTACTGCCGATCATCGCTGAACTACCCGGTAGTAAAGTATAAGAATACGCTGTTGTTGCAGATAAGAGCAATACCAGTATTGATTATTGATATTTATGTGAGAAGTCACCGCTTTTGTTCAATTATTGCTACAATAGTTCGACAAGATCTCACATTATTTGATTCAATTATTGTTGATTTAGAAGTTTTGTTTTATTTGTATTATTAACGTAATAAAATAGAAACATCTTTTATATAAAATGTAATACTTTATTAAAGTTATTCTATAAATAGAATATATTATATTCTATTATGCATAGTGTTTTTGCATAGTAAAATCTTTTTATATAAAATGTAATACTTTATTAATGTTATTCTATAAATAGAATATATTATATTTTATTATGCATAATGTTTTCATATTGCTTGCGATAGTGTTTGCATAGTAAATATCTTTTTATATAAATAGAATATATTATATTTTATTTAAAAAAAATTTCTTTAAATATGGACCGTCAGATTAAAGTAAATCAATCTGGACCGTTCATGGATTAGTTACTATGTATTCCATTTTCCTATAAATAAAAGCTCATTCCTTCATTATTTTCTGACGAATTCACTGAACTCTAGTGAGAGAAACTATAGAGAGAGACTATAGAGAGATAGAAGAAAAGTTTTCTGTTACTTCACTACTCTTATATCAAGTATTATTTTATGGTAACGGATATTATTCTTTTGTATTCACGAAGAGAACTTCTGTTATTCCATTTCTTTATTATTCTGTTGGAATAACCTGTATACGCGAAATACCCTATACTTGGTGACATTCTTCTATTATTCTCGTTTAATATCCTCATATCGTGCTTCTATACGCTTCTGGACTGGTTCCATTTTTTATTATTCCGCCTTTATTATTCTCCGGAATATCATATCCTCGTTTATCTATATACTGACTCGGTTCCATCATTTATTATTCCGCATTTATTATTCTGTTGGAACATCCTGTCGGTGTGAATTTCACTTGACCTGGTTCCGTTATTATTATTCTGTTGGAATAACCTGTCTATGCAAAGTACAGCATGCATGGTGATTTCTTTTGTTATTCCATTCTTATTATACTCAAATGATTAAAATTTTGACTTCTATACTCCATGAAATTAGTGGAATATCCTCGATATTTCAAGCGCTTCATCTAAAGATCTTTTCATGAAAATATTCTTCTGAGCATTCTTGAATTTTACTCTACAAAGTAGTATCATGTTGACAATTTTGACGTTATTGGTTCCTGGACAAATTAATTCTTGAACTTGTTTAATTGAATTCTTATATCATTGTCATCATCCTCATGTTTATATTTATTGAAAGTCATCTGTGGCCTGTAGTGCATAGATGGACTTGGTATGATTATGACCAGGGATTATTCGGTATAATCATGACCGTAATGTTACAAATGATGTGAAAATTAAAAGTCCTCATTGGCCCGTAGTGCGTGCATCACGGACGCTTTTGGTATGATTATGGCTATGGATTCTCTTCTACCAAGAGAGCAAAGATGAATTGTTTTATGTCATGATCAGGACCGTTGATGAAAACACTATTATCTTTGGCCCGTAGTGCATGGATAATTCGTGGTCGTGATACTAAAGAATATCCTCGGCCCAGTAGCGCAGGGATGATTTAATGATGTGGATTATTTATTGAGCTAAGTCTCAAATGATAAAAGTGATGAAAACTTTTTAAATCATAAAAGATAGTAGATTCTATTCTCTACTTGACTCTTTTAATGGATTGCTTGTTCCGTTGCAGTTAAACTTGATGTCTATTGTATTTTATCAGTTTAACATTGTTGGAGGATAATGATAATTTATTCTGCATTATCTTAGTCATAATATTTCTTACTGGGCTAGTTGAGCTCACCATTTCTTTCACTGTTCTCTTCAGGAAATGTGAATATAGCTAGGACGAGTCGGGGAATGGAGTGATGGTCTAGAGGATAACATTAGTAGTCCTCACTATTTTGTGAAATAGTGTGATAATAATTGTAATGAGGACTCCTTTTGAGTTTGTATAATCTCTAGTAGACAATAATTGTATTCAAACTCATTAGCTTTATGTTTTGTCGTATTATACACGACAATTGTATTAAGAGTTTGTATTTGAATTCTGCACCATGTATCCAAGCGACCCAAGATGGGTGATGTATACCTAATTTTGGGGCGCCATAACAGTATCAAAGCTTAGGATATGATCCTGCTAAGATATGAGATAAGAACTAGGAGGGAGAGACGGGAGTTCCTTCTCTAGTATGACCTACCTAAGTTTATTTGGTATTTAATTGGTCACCAAAGTATAGGGATAATATGTGATATGTTAATTAACCCTTGTTTTGTGGCAAGTGTTTGAAAATGGCATCCGAGAATGTTGAGATTATCAATGGAGCACAGTGACCGCTGAGTCTCCACGCATCAATAATCGTGGATAATGTGCAACCCGAGGACAATAATCCTCATGAAAACAATAACACCGATGAAATGGTGAATGATGGGATGGTCGAGGCTTTATGCAATTCATGCAACAACAGGCGAAGGCAACTCCTGTCCAAAATGCAGGTAGAAATACTGATAACTCACGGACGGTCACCGCTAAGCGCTTTAAGGAGCAATTCATGCAACAACGGGCGGCGAAGCGCGCCCGTCCATAATGCAGTGGAAACAATGGTAATCCACTTGCTGGTCACCGCTAAGCGCTTCAAGGAGCTGGGACCACCGGAGTTTTTGGGAAAGCCGAACCACTTAAGGCGGAGACATGGATAAAGCGATTACCAAGATATTTGATGTCTTGGAATGTTCGAGAGCAAAAGGTTCCATTCGCCACCTTTATGTTGCGTGAAGAAGGAGATCATTGGTGGGAATCTGTAAAACGTACCTGACGCACTCAAGATGTCTTGGGAGAAGTTCCAAGAATTATTCAACGACAAGTACTTTCCCGAAAGTATTCGTCACATGAAGGAGGTAGAATTCATCAAGCTGGAGCAAAATAATATGACCGTGTCGCAAAGATGAGGCTAAGTTTGCGAGTTAACCCTATTTGCATCCTATTTGGTCGATAATGAGGAGCGAATGACGCGAATGTTTTTATGTGAGGTTTGAAACCCGATATACGTCAATACCTCATTTCTCACAAACTTTGTTTATATTTAGATGTTGTGAATAGGGCTCACTTATTGAGCGGGATAATGAGTCAAGACAACCAAAAGGCAATGACCAACAACACGATAATAATCATCATACATGGCAACGGCCATCTAACAACGATAACCATCGTGGGGGATATTATCATGCCAAGAATGGTAACCATTTCGGTGGTAATCATGGCCAAGATAATAAGAATGGACATTTTAAGAAGAGAAGGTTCAACAATGACGTGAAGACGTCTGCACCAGCACCCGTTTCAAAGGAAGAAGAACGCCCATCGGTCGTATGTTTCAAATGCGGACAAGAGGGACACATCCGTCCAAACTGTACGCAACAATCCAAAGCGTGTTTTAATTGCGGAAGAAAAGGTCACCTAGCTCGATTTTGTCGTATGGTGAAGTCAAGACCAGCTGGGATAGTGATGCCAAAGGATGTCCCAGACAAGCTAAAGCCGGTAGTTTAAGAAAGAGCGTTTTTTTTTCGTGTGAAGGAACCTGAATAAAATTATCACAGGTATGTTAGTCATAAACTCTTGCGAAGTCTATACCGTGTTATATACCGGTTCTACTCACTCTTTTATTTCACCTAGTTGTGTTTCAATGTTTGAAGTTAATTCCGGAGAAGTTAGACTTTGATATATCTGTTTAAACTCAGTTCGGAGAAACCTTCGTTACCTCCATTATTTATAAATCTTGTTCAAATCAACACTTTCACGTTACGTGTTGATCTTGTCTCTTTGAAATACTTGCATTTGATGTGTTTTTTTTTTTGAAACGATTGGTTAACTACTCATCATGTTTTTCGTAAGGTTGTTAGCTTTCATATCCCTAACCAACCTATTATACGAATTCAAGCAACCAAACCACTAAATTCAATCATTGCCATATCAAGCTATAAGTAAAGAGCCTCGATCCTTTTGTTGATGACTTCCTGGTGTGGAATGCACCGAAGCCAGACTTTCTATAGGCGACGTCGTGAATGACGATGACAAGTTGTTAGGTATCATTGTGAGGTGCTATCTAGGTTAAGGGATAGAAGTCACAGTTGGTATCAATGTGACGTACTATCCAAGTCTTGGATGAGAGTAACAGTTTTGAATGATATTTCTATTGTTAATAAATTTCCTTACGTATTCTTGAAGACTTCTTAGGCTACCCAAGAGCGTGAAATCGAATTTTGTATTGACCCCAGTACAAAACCCATTTCTAAAACCCTCAAATATTTCTTTACATAAAACGAACGTAACATGCGCCAAATACGTTGGCTCAAGCTGTTGAAGATTACGATCGTACCATTCAATACCATCGTGGAAAAGCGAACGTGGTAGCTGACGCGTTGAGTAGAAGATCGTATGCGTTTACGAGTGCGATGTTGTTAACACAAAGGCCCATTTCGTACGACTTATAAATGATGAAGATAGAGTTAAAGACTCTAGGAACACAAGTGAAGATAACGAATATACGAGTAGAATCGACTTTAATCAATAAAGTTAAAGCCGCTCAAGCTACATACTCAGAGCTGATGAATGTGAAGAAGAAGGTTCAAGAGGGCATTATTCTAGAAGCAAGAATCGACGAAGAAATAAAATCTCAACCCTCGATTTAATTGGCCCATTTGAAATCCTAGATGAAGTAGGAACTGTGGCCTATAGACTCGTTTTACCGCCAAGTATGTTGCGTGTTCAGAACTTTTTTTTCCTATCGATGTTACGTAAATATGTGGATAACCCAAACCACATTATTAATTTAGAATCAGACGAGATAGCGGATGATTTAACGTATGAGATCTCGTGTTAAAATCTTGGATAAGAAGAATCGTATCCAACACTCAAGGGTTATACCTCAAGAGTTAGAATCTGAAATGAAGTCGAGGTATTCTCACATGTTCGGCATACTAGGTACGTACGTAAATTTCGAGGGCGAAATTCCATAAGGAGGGGAGATTGTGAAACCCCAGATTTTATGAATAAAGAATTAATTTTCTCAAAATAATTTTTTTTATATTATGGTGTGAATTTGAGATAATGTTATAGTTGTGGGTAATATTTATAAATTTGGCAAAGTATGCAAGTTGTCATATTATATTCGATTGATCGGGAATATTCGCTTTAAACAGAAATATTCAGATTTACGGACAATCATTGGTGGACCCTATTAACGAAAATTATCATTCGATCGAGAAAACGATAAAAATATTTTATTAAAAATAATTCGGCGGAAGTTTTACCGTTGATCTCGTTGAACTACTTGGTAGTAAAAGTACAGTAATACGCGTTGTTGCTTAGTAGCACACCGGTATTGATTATTGATATTTATGTGAGAAGTCACTCAGTTTTGTTCAATTATTGCTACAATAGTTGCTGACAAGTATCTCACATTATTTTATTCAATTATTGTTGATTTAGAAGTTTTGTTTTATTCATTATTAACGTAATAAAATAGAAGCATCTTTTATATAAAATGTAATACTTTATTAAAGTTATTCTATAAATAGAATATATTATATTCTATTATTCTATTATTTTGCATAAGTAAAATTTTTTATATAAAATGTAAAATCTTTTTATATAAAAATATATTATATTCTATTACTTTATTAAAGTTATTCTTTAAATAGAATATATTATATTTTATTATAAATAGAATATATTATATTTTATTACATAGTAAAAAAAATCTTTTATATAAATAGAATATATTATATTTTATTTAAAAGATTTTTCTTTAAATATGGACCGCGATTCAAGTAAATCAATCTGGACCGTTCATGGATTAGTTACTATGCATTCCATTTTCCTATAAATAGAAGCTCATTCCTTCATTATTTTTTGACGAATTCACTGAACTCTAGCGAGAGAAACTATAGAGAGAGACTATAGAGATAGAAGAAAAGTTTTCTTCTACTTCACTACTCTTATATCAAGTATTATTTTACTGAGAATGGATATTATTCTTTTGTATTCACGAAGAGAACTTCATTATTCCATTTCTTTATTATTCTATTGGAATAACTCAGATACGCTTAATACCCTATACTTGGTGACATTCTTCTATTATTCTCATCAAAATATCATATATCCGTGTATACACCTCGACCGGTTCCATTTTTTATTATTCCGCCTTTATTATTCGTCGAAATATCCTCATGCTATATATCTGTGGACCGGTTCCATCATTTATTATTCCGCATTTATTATTCTCGTTGAACATCCCGCTTGTGAATTTCACCGACTCGTTCCGTTATTATTATTCTGTTGAATAACTCGCTCATCATGGCAAGTACCGCATGCATGATGATTTCTTTTGTTATTCCATTCTTGTATATACTCAACATTAAAATTTCGACTTCTATACTCCATGAAATTAGTGGAATATCCTCGATATTTGCGCTTCATCCAAGATCTTTTCATGGAAATATTATTCTGAGCATTTTTGAATTTTACTCTACAAAGCAGTATCATGTTGACAATTTGGACGTTATTGGTTCCTGGACAAATTAATTCTTGAACTTGTTTAATTGAATTCTTATATCATTGTCATCATCCTCATGTTTATATTTATTGAAAGTCATTTGTGGCCTGTAGTGCATAGATGGACTTGGTATGATTATGACCAGGGATTATTCGGTATAATCATGACCGTAATGTTATAAATGATGTGAAAATTAAAAGTCCTCATTGGCCCGTAGTGCATTGATGGACAGTTTTTGGTATGATTATGGCTTTGGATTCTCTTCGGCCAAGGGAGCAATGATGAATTATTTTATGGCATGATCAGGAGAAAACACGATTATCTTTGGCCGTAGTGCATGGATAATTCGTGGTCGGATATTAAAGAATATCCTCGGCCATAGTGCGAGGATGATTTAATGATGTGGATTATTTATTGAAATGAGTTCTCAAATGATATAAGTGATAAAAACTTTTTAAATCATAAAAGATAGTAGATTCTATTCTCTACTGACTCTTTTAATGGATTGCTTGTTCCGCTGCGCTTAAACTTGATGTCTATTATATTTTATCGGTTTAACATTGTTGGAGGCTAATGATAATTTATTCGCATTATCTTAGTCATAATATTTTCTTCTCGGGCTAGTTGAGCTCACCCTTTCTTTCACTATTCTCTTCTTCAAAATGAGAATATAAATTGGACGAGCTCTGGGAACGGAGTGATGGTCCGTAGGATAACATTAGTAGTCCTCACTATTTTGTGAAATAGTGTGATAATAATTGTAATGAGGACTCCTTTTGAGTTTGTATAATCTCTAGTAGACAATAATTGTATTCAAACTCACAGCTTTACGTTTTGTCGCATTAGCATACGACAGGTTGTATTAGTAAGTTGTATTTGAATTACGTACCATGTATCTGGCGACCCAAGATGGATGATGTATACCTAATTTTGAGGGCGTCACACATGTAGTCTTTGACGACGGGTCGAACCGTTGTCATAGACACTAAAAAGACGATGGTTAAATCTTTGGTTCGCTTTTCAAGGTTAAACTTTAAAGCCTCTCCAGTATATATATATATATATATATATATATATATATATATATATATATATATATATATATAGTCCGCCTCTAAAGTGAACCTTAAAGAGCAAACCAAAGACAACTGTCGTCTTTTAGGTGTCTATATGGCGTGATTGATCGACCCGTCGCATATATAGCCATGTAGTCTTGGTGTGACGAATTGAGAACTGTCACATACCATGAACACCAAAGACGAAGGTTGCCTTTGGTTAAGCTTTAAAAGTTCGCTTTTTATAGCCTCTCCGTATATATATATATATATATATATATATATATATATATATATATATATATATATGGATCCAAATCAAGAGTCCGACTGAGTCTCAGACTTACATATATATTTTTTTTGTATAGGTATCCAAATCACGCCCAAAACATTGTATTATGAAAAAATTTCAGTTCTATATTTTTTTTAGTTATTTAAAAAAAAAAACCGCATTTTAAGAAAATGCGGTAGTTCGAATAGGAATCGGACTGTACATATATATATATATGTAAGACCCCAACTTATTATAATTAAAATATTTTTTTCTCTAATTATTATTGTGAATAATAAGGAATTAATTTGATATAATGTTCTGGTTATGGGCGAAATGTGCAAATTTTACAAAATAAGCAAGTGGTTATAAAATAATCATTATTATCGGGGAATATTCGTTTGGTCGTAGAATATTTTATTATTTGGAAATATTCAATGACGACAGTAGCGATCTATTTATGGACCCATAATGTAATAACCTGTTGGATGAAGAAAAATGACAAATTTGAGTTTTTTATAAATAACGGCGTAATCGTTACCGTTAATACTGTTGGATTACTTGATGGTTAAAATACTGATGTCTGGCGTGGTTGCACAAAGAAGACACCAGACGCATTACACAATATTGTTGAATTATTGATTCTTACGTGAAGAAGGCACTACTCAATAATTGTTACAAGATAATTCTTGCTTAATATTTTATTTTATTGATTCAATAATTATCGCGTTGATATTTTATATTATTGTTGTTTCAATAATTGTCACTACACAATATTTCCCATTATCGGATCAATAATTCATATTATTTGAATAATATTATTAGATAGCATTATTGGCAATGTCTAGAAAGTTACATCAATGAGAGGTTTGGTCACCTAATTGCGCCGCTAGTAAGGAGAAATCCTTATCTGAAAGCCCCTCTTTTCCGAGAACTACCGGTTGTAATAATTGTGATTCTCAGAATATTATTTGTGAATAATTAATTATTGATTTATATGATAAGAAAATATTTATTTGATGCGGATATAAATGATGGATTTATTTATGTGGTTATAAATGAAGAAATTCTAGCATGAAATAATTGTTGAAAGTTTGACATATTTTTGTGGAATTACAATTATTTCTCTGATAAAATATTCATATAATAATTAATTATATATATATATATATATATATATATATATATATGTGTGTGTGATTTAATTTTACTTGAATGTTTTCTAAAATCGGTGGGCTAAGTAAGTTTCCTACATGTGTGCTTTGTTTTGGTGGGTGGCCATTTTATTTGACTGCAAAGTATCTCTTTTTTTCAAAATGTTAAGGGCCAACTATGGAAAATGTGAATGTGATTTAGACCATTTAGTTGTTGCCTGCAAAGTTGCTTCAAAAGGTGGCCTCCACCCATATTGAAAGTAAGAAGTAGGTATTGAAAATAAGAAAAAGTTAGGCATGCTGCTGATTCCTTTTCCTCCGATTTGTGCTATAAAAGGAGGGCAAACCTCCATCCTAAATCACACCATATTCATAATCATAAATTCGTATTCTAGAGTATTGTGAGTATTTTTCTTGAGTATAAGAATATTTTGAGCGTAGTTTTTCTGCAAGATTTTCTCAGAATAATATCTGATATTCCAGTCAAATCCAGTTTCTACCAAGGTAAAGGATATTATTTTAATGCAACACTCGTGAGAAATATTATTTTCTTTCATACTCCATATTATGAAAGCGATATTATTTCATCTCGTATTCTTAAATTTGAACTTACTATGGTAAGTATTGCCTCTATAATTCCTGAAATGATTAGAAATTTCATTTCATCTAATATCATTTCATAGGATTATTGGTCTGAACTTTTTTTCAAATTTGGAACTTTTCATGACTGGGTACTGTTCACAAAAGATTTTTTTTTCTTTTTCCAAATTATCTGGTGTGACCCTTATTCTTGAAATTAAATCCATGTTTTGATCTTCATTCTTGAATTTTACTCCACTATAGTTTATTATGGAGTATTATTGAACTTGGATAAACTGAAATATGAATCCCTAATATTTGTCCTTTTGTCTCACTGAATTTGTTCTTTAAAATATTTTTCATCTTCCTCAGTCCTAAATGATGATATTACTGAATATCTTTGGCCCGTAAAGCAAAGATGAATGATTAACTGATGAATATCTTTGGCCAGAAAAGTGAAGATGAACAGTGTTGAGATGAACATGACCAACCATGGTGATATGAAATGAATATTTTTGGCTCAGAAGTGCAAAAATGAATATTTGATTCAAGATGTATATTGATTGATGTTACGAGGATAAATTATTGATGATGGACCGTTAAATCTTATAAGATAATAGAATTCTTTCTCTATTGACCTTCTTCTAATGGATTGCTATTTCATTGCAGTTTGTTGATCTAAAACTTGTTGTCTATTATATTTTATCGATTTTTTTCCTCGTTGAAGACTAATGATAAATTGTTGTATATTATCTTAGTCATAATATTCTTTATCTTAAATTAGTTGAGCTCACTCTTTTCCTTTTTGTTCCATTTTTATTCTCAGGAAGTGAACATAGCAGGAACTAGCTGGGGTATGGAGTGATGGTTCAGGATAGATATATTAGTAGTCCTCACTATTTTATAAAATAGTGTATCAATAATTATAATGAGGACTCCTTTTTGAGTTTGTATACTTTCTATTAGAGTATATTTGTATTCAAACTCACAATATATATTGTCGTATTTTGCACGATAATTGTATTCTTGAAGTTGTATTTGTTTTAGTACCATGTATTCGATTTGTTTACTTTCGGAATGGGTGATGTATACCTATTTTTTAGGCGCTCAAAAAAAAAATAAATAAATATATATATATATATATATATATATATATATATATATATATATATTATAAAAAAATGTTATAAAAATGAGTCTAATCTTACAACACATCGCTGACTCTCCATTCGACAATCGAACGGTTAAATAGTGAAATCGTCCACAGTTTAGTTTTTAGTATTCTGTAATTTAATATTGTGAATGGGACAAATGTACAAAATACCCTTCTTGTAAAAGTTCTACTTTTAAAAAATACTGTCCGCAGTATTAACATGCGGCTATCGAAAATCTCCTCGGGAGAAGGATTCGGCTATCGAAAATATCTTCGAAAAATGATTTAGCTATCGAAAATCCCTTCGGGAGAAGGATTCGGCTATCGAAAATCCCTTCGGGAGTTAGGAATCGAATTATTAGAACATAATCTTGTTCTGTTTTAACTTTTTGCAGATCTAAAGTACTTCTTCTCGTTAATTTCTCAATTATTTTCAAAAAAAAAATGGGTGAGTGTATATAGAGAAATACTACTATTACTTGAGAATGACAGGAAGAGGAAATCGATGAAGGAAGTCGATCTTTTGGGAGACTTGAAAACTTAAAAAAAAATTAATTTGGCATTTGTACGGAAAACATTTGGCCATACCTAGCGTCCGCAGTTTAACTGCGGACGAGAGAAATTATTTTGGTCATTTGTTCGGTCCACAGTATTAAATTATAAAATACTAAAATTATCTTATGGACGGTAGGCTACATTAAACCGTTCGATCTTAACGCCTATGGATTGGTCCTCTCTCTCTCTCTCTCTCTCTCTCTATATATATATATATATATATATATATATATGGAGAAAGAAAAAGTTTAACCTTAAAAAAGAGAATCAGATGAACTGTCATATGACAAAAAAGACGGTTTTGCTCGCCTTTTGCTCGCTTCTTTTTAGGCTCGCTTTAGACGGATCGATGATATATATATATATATATATATATATATATATATATATATATATATATATATATATAAGCAATATAAGATTTTCCAAATATGTTTATTAGTTTTATACATAATCATTTATGATTAAGAAATAATTGTTAACGAATTATATTTAACTTATTTACATATATATTGAACCGAAATTTAAGTCGTTAGGTTCGCATAAGATTATCAGATATTCAGATTTTAACTGAATTTGAACTCAAAAAATGATATACGAGCTCAAATTCGAATATAAAAATGTTGAATTCTGTTCTAAATTAAATTCATTGATGGTCCTATACATTATTGTTGTGTTTGTCCCAACTAATTGCAAAATAAAATAAAATAAAATAAATCAGTTTATAGTTTTAAAAATAATATGATTCACAATTTGTCAGAATATATTATATTATTAGAATATAAATCGTGAAATTAGTTAACGGATTTATTTTAGTAATTCTTGTCAATATCCTTACACAAAATAATTAACACAATATGTACCTTAAATAATTTAATTACGTAGAACTAACGGCGTCAATGCGATTTATTAGGAAAAACTTGAGAAAGAAAAAAAATATGAAGTCAAGTTATTTTAAATTTTATTTATTTAAATAAGATGATAATGATACCAATATGATGCTCGCATAATTGACTCACTATGCTTTTTAAAAAGTAAAATTCAAGCTATTTCGTCTAATTTCTTGGACGGACGTCCAATATTTTCAAATGTGACATTAAAAAAACAAAAAATTATTATTTTCTTATATGACAACACAAATTAAAATTATTAATTATGTGACAAAAAAATAATTAAAATAATAATTAAATTAAAATAAATATTTTAATTTATTTTTTTATAATTTTTTCTTTTCTTTTATCTATTTTCCTTTCTTTTAATTATTATTTTTATTTTAAAAATTAATATTAATACAATAAAATCATTAAATTTAAACTTAAAGATAAAAAAACGTACTATTAGAAATATTAAAATCTATTAATAACTAAACATAAAAACAAAAAACAAAATCAAAATCAAAACTTCAGTGAAAAATGATCAGTAACGTGCTTATTCAAAATTCCGAAATCAAAAACCCTATTGCTAAGACTCGTCGATCGACTCCCTCCTTTTCGATATCCCCAATTGGCCCAACTTTCACGATCTCAGCTCTAGGGAATGATTCGGAGCTCCTAAGTGATTCTTTCATCAGAAATCTCTGTACAAACCCGAAGAGAATCTGGGTTTTAATTCCTCCGGTGACGATTCCGAGCAGAATGGTGTAATCAATTGGGTTCGGAAGGGGCATGAGAGTTTTGTGTCCGGTTCCATTAGTAATTGGGCTGGAAGAACCGCCGGTGGTGCCAGAATTTTTACGGGATTTGGCTTTGAACGGATGGGTGGCGATGCGAGTGAACGCTTACGAGACGCGGTGGCCGGGGGTGGAATGTGTCGAGGAATTGGTGGTCAGGAGTGAGAAGGAAGGGTGTGGTTTGGATGCAATTGTGTTTACTAGTATTGGGGAGGTAGAAGGGTTGTTGAATGGGTGGGGGAGTGGGGGGGTTGGGTTTAGATTCAACCACGATGAGAAAGAGGTGTCCGACACAGGTGGTGGCGGCACACAGTGGCGAAGCAATTTTAAAAAATTTACTTAATTTATAAGTTTTATATTATACGTGATGAAATTGAAAATTTATAACGTTATCAATTAAATTTTAATCACATATAACTCATATATTCTCAATATATGTATTTTTCTCTCTAATATTTTAAACTTAGCAATAATCTAACGATGGAGTATGAGTTTTCGTTAGGAATTAAAGTCGTAGAAGAGTTGAATT
This sequence comes from Panax quinquefolius, assembly GCA_020205615.1. NCBI lineage: Eukaryota > Viridiplantae > Streptophyta > Magnoliopsida > Apiales > Araliaceae > Panax > Panax quinquefolius. The sequence goes on from CM035151.1 coordinate 20,714,896, forward strand.
GGGATGTAAAAGTGAATATTTGTTTACTATTTATTTTTTATTGTCAAATTACTTTGTTGCCCTCATATTGCACATGTGACATGCACATGATCGATTTTTCTGTCCAAATTCAGTATTCAGGAGTCTTTTTTTAAGCCACGTAGAAAATGGCTTGTATTGCTTTTTTTTTTTTTTTCAAAAATCACGTAAGAAAATTGGCTTGATTACTTTATGTACGCGACCAAAAATTGAACGAAATAACTTGAATTTTATTTTTTAAAAAATACAGTGGACCAATTATATATATTTAAAGTTTTGTGACCAAATGCTTCCTAGTCAACGACCACGATGAGATAAATGTACTTTTTGCCATTTTTTTATACTATATAAAGGACACAATTACGCATGTTAGAATCATAATATGTCATTTAAAATAAGGATGTCTAAAATGTCAATGTTCAATCTTCTTTGAATGGCTGAATCGGTCAGTACGTTTGTTTTGATCTGAATAGTTGAATCGGTAAGATGAACGAGCTAAATGGCTAAATCAAATTTTTTTAGCTGAATAAAGTAAAAAAAAAAATTAAAAATTAAAAAGTTAAAAAAATAATATTAACTATTATATTAAGTAATATTAATTAAATTTACAACAATTTTGAATTTTTCCAGAGGGATAAAATAATAAAATTTTATCATTCAGATGTTTCAAACATGTCAATTATCAAACAATTTTTTTCATTCAGATTTAGATTCAGCTCATTCAGATTCAAATTCATTTAATTTTTATCAAACACCCCCTTAATCTCCTCCTATGATTATAAAGATAGGTTCACAATTATCTCATCCCCACCTATACCAATAGCTTATGACATTCAAAAAAACAAAAAACAAATTTTCTTTGATATATACTACTCATAATAAATATAACTCCATTGCAAAAAAAAGAATCCAGTTATCATGAAGTCGTGATAATGATAAGCTAATCAATTGATCAATACAGCAGTGCTAATACGCATAGAGAGAGAGATCATCTCTTGCCTCTCCTGCCTGCTTGTCGACATTATATTTGTCAATTAACCAAAATTAACTTCATCTTAACCACTTCCCAAAAAAAGTGTTCCCTCAATAATGCACAAATCCACCAAAGCATGTTTCAAAACATGTCTGCAGTTATTCTTAGTAGGTAACCCAGATCCATGTCTATGATTTCACATCTTACAAGTTTTTTAAGGAAAATAAATAGCTTGATTCCAAATGATGAACAAGAAGAAAAAGGCAACAACAATGAAAGCAAATCAAAGGCACACTTAACAACTTCATTGAAGAATAATAGATCATCCAATATATGTCCTTCGTGGAGCATGAAGTTATAAGAAAATACTAAAACAATAGACGTCAATATACGTATCTTTGAACATGGGAAGGGGATTTTAGAGAGCAGGCACAAGTCAATACCATGATGATCACTTAGCTGAAAGCCACTTGAATGTAATATGAACTATGTCCACTGATATGGAAATCAAAAAATCACCTAAAACAGCACACACCTATTTCACAAAATTAAAACCCATAAATGCTGATATCAATATACATATGCAGCAAGGAAGATGTACACCGCAATTTAAGGTACAAGCCCGATATCCTTAAAGTATTCATGCTCTAGAGCACTCCTGGCTGTAATTCTTCTGCTGGGATCCAAGCAAATCATTTTCTGGAATATAATACACAAATGCATAAAAATTGAGGACAGCTGCATTGTAGTAAATGCTTGACATAAAATATAGTGTAACATCTACTCAAATGGTGTATTTAGAACGTTCGAATTGACTCAGGTGACTTCTTTTATTTTACATATATACTTTTCAGCTAAGAGCAGGGTGAAGTCATAATACTTCTCATTTTATAAAGTCAAGGGAGTTCCTACACCTTAAACATATCCAAGCAATATACAGAGCTTCTAAGTCGACACATTACTAAAAAACAACGTTCTTGAGAGCTGACTGAAAGCACAACACTAAGGAATAATTAACTCGTCTTGAAATGAAGATTTAAGTAACGTATAACATTTAAACTCACGGTAAGGAGATCGAGACCATCTGAATCAAGATTTGGGACCACAGTTCTCAGTTCCTGAAAGGTGTACACCGATTATTTTAAGGCGTGCTGGATATTATATAGAAGGCGATCAAAGTAAATAATATCTGCTGCGCAAAAAGATCACCTTAGATGGCCACTTTGGGAAGGCAGACTTAAAATCAGGTAGAGATGAAACTCCAGGCCATGTATCCTCATTTGGAGTACCCACAATTCTTCATTTAGTTGAAAAAAAGAAAAGGGAACATCCATTTTGGAAGTCAGACCTAATACAACATAGTATCTAGACCAAATCTTATATTTAAATTCCTGAAGGTTACTGCCATCTATTATACTTAATTTTGAAAATAGTTTAATGAATGTTACAAAAATAAATTTTGCAAAAACGAAAAGGGAAATATAAGGGCCAGAGAGATGTGGAACCTGAAAATCTTGAATAATTCATCAATCTCAGAATCCCCTGGGAACAATGGCCGCTGATTCACCATCTCAGCAAAGATACAACCAACTGACCACACATCAACAGGTGTAGAATAGTGGCGTGATCCAAGGAGTATCTCAGGTGCCCTGTACCATAGTGTCACCACCTGGAAAGAACTACTAAAATTTAGGAGCCAAAGATAGCACAAACATATCAGATGAAGAAGTTCTCATTATAATTTGCAGATTCTAGGAACATGAAAGGGTAATTTGTCAGCCATCATTGCAAAAAGATTGGATAACAGGAAAGAATACAAATACATTAACCAAAAAATACAAATTCCTAGAGACACAACAATGCGGATGCCATCGTGAATTAAAAACGTCCAAGCAGACCTCATGAAAAATATTACCTCATGAGTAAATGTCCTGACAGGAATTCCAAATGCTCTGGCCAGTCCAAAGTCTGCAAGCTTTAGTGCATTGGTACGACGATCAATGAGCAAGTTCTGAGGCTTCAGATCTCGATGCAGAACTCTATGAGAATGACAATAAGCAATACCACGAAGTATTTGATATAGAAACATCTACACAATGAAGCCGAAAGTATTAGATAACAAGATTATTACAGTTTGAAGCCACAGTAAAAGAAATGACAAAGAAGCAATGCATTCAACAAGCATGATAACATATCAGAGAGAGGAAGAAATCACATGGTCACCAAAAGGTTTTGTCTAGTTTCTGCTTTCAATAGTGAGGACAAATGAAAACAGAACAATGAAAACAAAATTAGGAGCAGAAACAGTTACCAAATGAGCCCTAAATTTGCTAATTCCAGAACTATAATGATAACCACAAAACAGAAAATCCAATCAGTTTCAATTATAATTGCATTTCCGTTTTCCTAGCTAAGGATTTCACTGAAATAAATATGAGTTGCATATACAAGAGTTGGGAAAGAAAGGGGTGGGGGGTGGGGGTGGGGGGGTGGGTGGGTGGGTGGAGTCTTTCCACCCTTCATAATAATATCACCATATGACTACAGAAATTTTCAAGTGAAAAAAACTAAAGCTATTTGCAATCTGAGGTTTTCTATTATAATATCACCTGTACCAAAAGTATCTGCAATCATTACTGTAAATCTCTAGAATGAAAGAAGCAAATCTCAATAGTTATATTATCTACTATAAATCTACCCTTGAGCACAATGTGCAACCACCTCTATGGGTCGAAAGAGTTCACTCACTTTTATCATACGTGGATCCTTTGCAAACTCTGGACATGAATCCATATGTTTCTTCAAATCCAAGTCCAGATATTCAAAAACCAGATACAGTCGCTTCTCACTGTGCACAACATCTTGTAACCTGCCACCCAAATATTCATCAAAGATTTAAAACTAAAAAATTGAAAACCATCAACTATCACTTCTACTTATGTAGTATACTGTATAACTTTGGAATGTAAGATTTAAAAATCCCTTCTTCTCCCCCTTTTTAAAACTCAGAAGCACAGTATTAGGTAGAAAAGAATAAGGTAATCTGGAGGCTGGGGGGAAGAGGGCTGCCAGAGCCCCCTTTCTCTTTCTTCATATTTTCCCTTGCTATCAAATAGACCATAAGTAACATAACTTGGTCAAGAAAGCAGTAAACACAGTTAGTGTGACATGTACAGTTAGCAATGCTCTGCAAGTGAATTCTTTTTGAAACATTAATAAAATTTTCTACAACTAATCATACTTTGAACGTCACTCTCACTCGGTTCATTTCATTATGCTGCCTTCATACAGTAAAAAAAAAAGTCTTTCCTCGGAGCTTGAAGTAATGGCATTTTCTTCTTTTTTGAAAGGTCAATTCGGTGCAATATCATAACTTAATGAAATAGTGAGCATCATGAACCCTTTAATTTATGAGAAGTAAGCTTAATGAACTCAAAAGAAATTAATATGCTATCAATTTGCTCAGTGACACTAATATTAAGCAGGTAGTTATCAAAAAAATTAAGTAGGTAGTTGTTTAGATATTTTGACACGAACAAAATATTTTTGAAAAAAAAAAATTCTTAACCAAAGTTTAGAAAGTTTGTACAAATTGACAAAATGAAAAGACATATCCCTTCAATTTTGAGAAATTCTCAAGTTTTTGCCTTGACAATGCAAACGCAAGCTCTCTAATTCTGCCTAGGTGATGGAGCATAGTAGCCTGAGACAGCTATAAAGTTTCCCCCTGTGCATGTAGATGATGGTTTGCTTATAACCTAGGGGATCCCAAAATGTCCCCCACACCTTAATTCTTTTTTTTTACCACACACAACTAGCTCAACTCATATAATTCTGTTAAAATTCAACTCATATTTTGCTGAAACCTAGAAGGCGGTTGACACGCAGAGATGCACAAGTCCTAAAAGAATGACAACACGACGCAACACAACAAATACACAATAAAGATAATAATAATAAAATCCGAAGTTTGAGGCTAGAAAATTTTCAGATTTTTCAAGAACCATTCAACACATGCATTAAACTCAGTACCTATGGGGCTACTGCAAAAAAAACAATTGGAATACAATCATGCAGAAGTCAAAAGCGCTTATCTTTTTGAGAACATTAGCCAATGGTAGTAAAGGGAGTTTCAAGATGGTTTTGAATGTTTGAAAAGGAAGCAAAAGAAGATAGTTTAAAATATTGATAAGTGTCTGATCTTCCCTGTTGGATAATCATAGCAAAGGCCAAGTGATTTATTTGGCAAGGAAAAATTGGCAAAATATATCCTTCTGGTCTAGCGCGATTTTTCCAACACTTACTGGAAAGTTTACAGAGACATATAGGAACTATAACCAAGAGCTAAAGAATAATAAAAACTAGGTTCAAAATAATTAAAGCTTAAACAGAAAATCAATACTCCAGGTCCCTTCCCGACCCCGAGTTTACTTATGGCCATGAGAAGGAAATTTGAAAGGAACATATGCTCAATATACCTGACAATGTTTCCATGCTGCATCTCCTTTAAAAGAGAAATTTCTCTAATAGCAGTGCTTGGCACTCCCTCATCTTCTTGCTCCAGTCGGATCTTCTTCAATGCAATAGTTTTATTTGTCACACGGTCACGAGCCTTATAAACTACTCCATATGTTCCTTCACCAATCTTCTCAACTTTTTCATACTATAATTTAAACAAATGTCAGCATTCATTGGGAAGCAAACAAAAAGAGAAATACCTTTACGATAAAATATAATCTATATACCTGCTCCATTCAGTCCACCTCAAAAGGATCCAGTGCTACAGTGGAGTATCAATGCCACGTCAACCAAAAATTTAGGATACCATGTAAGTAAATAAACAACACAAATTATATGAATTTCACTAGGAAAGGGACCTACTTGCAACTAGTAAAATCATACTACGCATTTTAGAACACACGCATAGTGGATGTTGTTGCAGCTCTGCTATCGTAAAATTGATTAATTGTCTAAACCCATATAGACATCTCAACTACTAACATAATGTGCACAAACATTTTCCTACCTTACTCTAGACAATGCCATATGCTTATTGACTTAAAAGTAATGGTTCACATGTAAATTTCATACACCTAATTATACACCTCACTATGTACGTATCCGTCACATTCTTCATATAGCTAATAAACGAAGGGAACTAAATTTTCAATAAATTTCATATTTGCGCTTAAATATCACCAATTGAAAAATATAGTTGCAGTTAGCATTTCCAGTGAATAAATGTTCATTTCAGTAGTTATTCTTTGGGTTAAGTACTGTTTCACTCATTCCAACATACAATAGCCATAAATCCTAAATACAAACAGAAAAATCTTTCTGAATTCAAATTCCAATCAGATGTAACAATCGAATTCCTTAACCAGTCTAAGTCAAAACTAAATATGAGTAAAAATCTTAGCACAACAAAATTACATTATTACATAAACAACAAAACTGTACATCCAAAACCAAAACCAGATGTTTCTACACCAACATTTTCTAATTATTTTCGTTAGTTCACAGAGAAAACAATCATAGATTGAGATTAATATGCTAAATCAACTTAATCAAGTACAAAAACTGCATAGATGATATTGAACCAATAAATGTACATATATCTATGAGAATTATGAAAACCCTAGTTCATAAATTGATGAAGAAAAGGCAAAAGGGCAAACTGAGAGATAAAGCAGAACAAGTGTGGGAATGTACCAGATTACAGAGCGATTGTTGGCGGAGGGAAATCTGGAAATGTCAGTGGGAGAGAAGAGGGAAGATTGATTGTATAAAAGAGAGAATATAGGAAACGTATTTTCTGTGTAATAGGGTTAGCCTAACTGGGTATTCGGGTCAAACTTAACTTTAGTTAGTAAGTGGAGGTGCTAGTCAACTTCTGTCAATTTAGTCAATAGCTATAGTTTTGTTTTTAGTTTAAATGGGAGGAATAGATATTCATACAATTAAATTTGATTTTTTTCATAAGTTATTTCCCGTATGAATAATGAGTAGGGTTAATACTTTTATTTATAAAAATATCATTTTTTTCTTAATAAAATTATATAATGAGGTATTTTACAAATAAAACAATATGCCCCACAAAAAAAAGTCCTATTTACAAAAATTTCTATTTCGTAAATTGATTGATAGTAGTATAAAATGAATAATATCCCAAAAATGTATCATAATTTTATTATCGACTTATCACTATAATTTAAATAATAATTTATTATTTTAGGGATAAATATGATATAAAGATGCATACTTTTTAATATTTATAAATTTTGTAAATATAATTATTTTTGTTAAATAAATAGAGTATTTTCATAAGAATATTGAATTCGAAAGACTTTATGTAAAATTGCAACTATGGTTAAAAACGTTTCGTACGGATCCAATCTTGTCAAATATTAAATGTTGTAAATGTTAAGTATTAAATATTATAAATATTAATTCTTTTTTAAATTCATTGTTAAATATCAAATCCTGTCATGATATTCTGTCATCAAAATAATTAACATCTGTTTTGCAGAAAAATATTAATTTTTTTTTTTTAAATTGACATATTGCATAAGCATGCATACTGTTCAGGTTTATCAAGACTTGACTACCTACTTTTATTGTAGGCAAGATTGGTCCCATTACCAGGTCCAAATCTAAGAAGGCAAAAGCCTACCCATTAACATGAAAGAGAGTACCCAATAGGGATCATCAGATTTCGTGTCTCGGGAAGAATTTGAGGGACTTAGAAATCAGATAGTAGAATTTGTTATCTTCTTAAAAGATCAGAGCAAAAGTACTCAGGGTAAACAAATACTCGTTCAACTAGAGTCCTCCGAACAAGGTTGCAGTCAAGGTATTGACAAGAAAAAGGAAACACGTATTCTGGAACCTCAAAGCAATGAAAAAACCAACAAAACCCCTGAAACCATCAATCTCAAAGATGATCGAGATACTGGTGATATCCGAAAGAAAGTACAGTAAATGGAAGAAACCATCTGGTCAATCAAAATACCCTCCATAAATCTGATTACATCATATTGAAGGTCTTGAAGTCACAAACTCCCATTTTAGTTGTTGGAATTTTTGATGTTTAGGGTACAGACTTTGTGACGCCCCCAAAATAGGTCCATTCCACCCAACCTATCCTGAGTCGCCAAATACATGGTACAGAAAATAACTACAACTTTATTACAATAATTATTGTGCAAAATACAACAACACATATGCTGTGAGTATTGATACAAATATATACCAACTGTGACTCTCATCCCAACCTTGGATAGCACGTCACAATGGCACCTTACATAAAGGTATAGTCAAAAACTGTTTTAGAAATTAGAATCTTTAGAAAGTGCTCAAAGAAACCTTCGTACATGGGAGCCCATGTGTCTAGGTTATGATAGATATCATATGTCCATAGAATTATCCTTAGTTGACCCAATAGACCCCAAAGAAAAACGAGAAGATTACTATCATGTTCTTTTTAATGGTGCGTCTTCTCTTGACATATAACTATCTCCGCTGTATCTAATTGGGAATTAAACTCCAACCAAACTCCAAGATTATAAAGGTAGTGCACGTAGATATACTCAGCAAGTGGATGTGCACAACCATGTCTTATGATAACACGAGGTTGTATGTCATTAGACATCTTGTATGATAGTGGCAAAACACCCTTCCAACGTTGGGTTCGCCTCACCCTATTTGATTCACCAAATATAACTACTAAATGATGTATAAAATACAACACACTCTTTTATACTGTTTAAGGAGAACTCCACAACTTGAGACCACCGTTCTATTCCCTTGTTACCCCCGCTAGACCCAGCTATACTCTTATTACCTGAAAGGAATTGTGAAGCAAAAGGGTGAGCTCAACTAGCCCAGTAAAAAAATATCATGACTAAAGATAAATAAATTATCAATAGCCTTCAACAGTAATAAATCAGAGATTTAAAACATATGGTAGATGATAAAATTTTTCAACCATAGTTGCAGCGGAACGAACAATCCATTAGAAGAGTCAAATAGACCATAAAGTCTATTATCTTCTCCATGTTAAAAATTCAATAATAATGTTTTATCCCTATAACATCAATCAACAATTCTGGTCCACAATCATATGAATAACTCATAATCATAATTGTGATTCTAAATTCCTCTTCGTACCCAAGGCGAAGATAATTTTCATCACCTGTCTTTACCTGAAACATCAAAAATCATGGTTATACCAAATCACAGTTCCTGTTCATAATCATACTAATAAATTCATCTTTGCACAACGGGCCAAAGATATTCGTTAACAGTTCATCTTTACACTACAGGCCAAAGATATTCAACAACAGTTCATCTTTGCACTACAGGCCAAAGATATTCAATAACAGGTCATCTTTGACTACGGGCCAAAGATATTAATATCTCAAACAAATATATAATCATTTCAAAATTTATATAAACAATAATTATAACCATGTTGATCAATTCTCCTTTGCACTTAAGCTAAAGATATTCAATTATAAATTCAATGGTCAGCGATCATACTACCAACAATTCAACTTTGCACTACTGGCCAAAGAGAACCCATAGTCACGATCATACCAATAATCTACCCATCTTTACACTCAAATCAAAGAGAATTATCATCATTAGGGTTATAAAAATATTATATATGATAATAAAAATAATATAATCAACATATAGATTTAATCTCAAGAGTAAGATTAATAAATCAACGATAATTTGGTCAGAAAAAGAAACTAATTTTATCGTGAATAGTACCCGTGAATAGTAACTCATGAATAGTAACTCGTGAATAGTAACCCCAACATGAAAAAAGTAGAAATTCCACAATAAAATTTATACCAATATTTTAGTATAATGATATTGAAAGAATAACATTTCTTAAACTTATAAACAATTTATTTTAATTGTTAACACTTTACTAATTAATGCATTTAATCATCCTAAAATGCCAAACTCATAAGATTTCATCACGAATAACCAAAACCCTCATCAAAAATCTGCATATACCTTATATAGGATTCTTAAGCCATAAAATCCTATTTTATAATTTTCTTACTTCACATAACATATTTAATTCATTTACTCATAACTAGTCTATTTTTATGAAAAATATCAAATCAGTACAAACAAAATTTCTTTTATGAGATTTAGCAGAATATAGTCCTATATTGAACATATATTTTTCTCGGAATTTTTAAAATTCATTTACTATTTTTCATCTGGCTAAAACTGCCGAATATTTAGACATTTATCATAAATTGTACTTTTCTCCAAAAATTCTGAAATTTACAGAGTATACTTCTATTATATACATGAACTCCCAATAAAAATTTCACCAATTTGGAGTTAACCACAAAGAGTTATAAGGGTTTACTTTTAAAATAGTTTTTTCCCATAAAATTCATAACTCCTAATTTATACATTCAAAAATCGTCATTTTTGGACACAATCTAGAAAACTCGTCAAATTATCATTTCAAATATTTCCAGAATTTTTGAAAGTCGAAAAAATTACAAAACTGGAAAACATAATAACCCTTAAAATCTCTTACAATCCCTTATCTCAAAATAACCGTATTTCTGATCGGAAGATTGGTATAAGGCTGAAGGAACTTGCACCGATGAATAGCAACTCACAAAGCATCTAAATACACACAAAATATGCTCGATAATATAGAGAGAGAAAGCTTGTTTCTGGTGTGATTTTCAATTCTAACTTAGCACTCTATTTATAGGAAAATGTTAAGACGCAAGGGCAGACTTGACTTTTCTTCTTGCGATGGCTTTACCTCGCTACTATTGCCACCCACCACATTTGAAATAAAATTCAGTATATTTCTTCACCAACCACAAGTGGGGCCTACTCAATTCTAGAATTTTTCACCAAAATCATTTATAAACCTAATTTCCGAATCAGTCACCTCTTAAAATTCATAACAAATCATACGTTTATTTTTAACGGTTCAAAATTTGTGGACAAATACTCAACTTATATATGTATAACATATCCAAAAATCACAACGATCCAACGGTGGAATTTAAAATTATAACTCACGCAATATATCTCAAGAACACCGATTTGATCTTTTAATACCTCCAATCTGACAAAATACTGATAAAACACCTCAACATTAATTCCTTCAATTATAACCACATAAATAAATCCATCATTTATATCCACATAAAATAAATATTTCCTTATCATATAAATCAATAATTAATTATTCATAAATAATATTACGTAATCGCAATTATGACAACCGTGTCGTTCCGGGAAAGGGGGCTTTCAGATAAGGATTTCTCCTTACTTGGCCGCAATTGATTAGGTGACCAAACCTCTCTTTAGATGAACTTTCTAGACATTGCCAATAATGTTATCTAATAATATTATTCAAATAATATGAATTATTGATCGATAATGGAAAATATCATAGTAGTGACAATTATTGAACAACAATAATATAAAATATCAACGCAACAATTATTGAATCAATAAAATAAAATATTAAACAAGAATTATCGTAACAATTATTGAGTAGTGTCTTCTTACGTAGAAGATTCAATAATTCAACAATCTTGTGCAATACCGGTGTGCTTCTTTGTCAACCACGCCAGACATCGTATTTTAACCACCGTATTCCAACAATGTTAATTCAGAATAACTACGCCAAGTTATTTATAAAAACTCAAACTTGTCGCTTTCTTCATCCGAAGCGGTTATCCGTTATGGGGCCCATAATCGGGCTGCTGTAGCATTTAATATTCCCAAATAAAGAAAAGAATATTCCACGACCAAACGAATATTCCCCGACAGAAATGAGTATTTTATAATCACTTGCGTATTTTGAAAAAATTTTACATATCACCCTTAACTTTAACCTTTTATCAATTTAACCATTTACTAAATAGAGAAATTGAATTATTTTATTTCATAAAATTCGGGGTCTTATAGAATTTATGGGACTTTTTCCTTCATCATTTGGTAATGTTTACATTCTTTTAGCTGTTGATTATATCTCAAAATGGGTGGAAGCCTAAAGCCACAAGGACTGACAATTCTAAAGTTGTTACAGATTTTGTCAGGACTAACATATTTGTCAGGTTTGGAGCATCACGAGCTATCATTAGTGATCGCGAAATCCTCGATTACTATGCGGGCGAAAGATTTGAAAATTATGTTTTTCCAAAATGTTATTTGAAACGTACATTTTGTCTAAAAATGAACTTTTAGCTGAATCAAATCCTTCGTACATAGGTGTAAAAGAAAAATAACACTACTTTTAAACAACACAAATAAAGCATAGAAAAGACTTTACAATAAAAGCACTGAGCACAATAAAAAACACACACACATGTACACACACACTTTATGTATAGGAAATCAATAAGATGCGATTATCGTATTTTCGTGAAAGTCGGGAGATGTCTAACACCTTTTCCTCGCTTAAGCAAGCACCCGAACTCTATGAATCAAAGAACTATTCTTTGAAAATTATTTTTCCCAGTCGATAAAAGATCGTATGGAGGTGCGATTTCTAGTGCTAAAACAAGGAGAGCTTACTGTATCCAAGTATATAGCTATGTTCATATTTAATGAAATACAAGTCTGAATCATTTGAAAGGTTCAAAGAATTCAAAAGTGAAACTAGTTGACAAAGTATGAAACTGATCGAGACGGCAAGAAATTCTAATAGAAGAGTATATGATAACTCACAATCCCATATATTATGTAACGGTAACAACATAAACGCTCACACCAACTGAACAATGAACAATCGGACTGTCTGATAAAAGCATCAATTTCCTGCCACTCAAATTGTATATCCACTCGTCGTCAGAACTTGCCTAACCGTGCTCGCTTTCGTCAACTTGCTCAGGATATTGCAGTAAGGGCTACCATCGAGAGTACGGGTATTCCTCCAGAGCAGTTCACCGCGATAAGCGATGAGGTGGTAACCCTACTGTTGGAGGCTTTTGGGCCGATACTGAGTCAACTCCTTACTACTCCAGTATTTTATTTTTTTTAAGTTTTATATTTAGTATGTTATTTAATTATCATTTAGTTGTCTCGTTAATTCTCAATTACAAATTAATAAATTATATTTTTAATTGTATTAATAGGGTGGCGATGCCGAGCATGGTATAGCGATGCCGAGCAAGGTGAGGATGACAAGCGAAAGATGATGACAATAATTTTCAGACACGAACAGTACCGTCAACCCCCGTTTGATGATAACTGTAACTATAAATAGTTATATTGTCAATTAATTGTAGTTTAGGCTTACTTGCGACGTTGTACATCATTCTTTATTACAGTTTTAGTTTAACTTATATTTGTACAAAATTTAATTAATATTTGTTTCTTTCTTAGTTTAGCTATTATTATATGTATTTGTACATAATATTGCATATGGTTTGTACATATTTGTTTTCTTTCTTAATTTAAAATTTAAGTATGTATTTATGTGTTGCTTGGATAACTAGCCATGTATGAAGTGTAAAAATAATTACGTTTATATGCATGTGTTATTGTTATAAATTGTTTAAAGATTAGCTAGCTATTTTGACCTGTATATAGCTAATCTTTAAACAATTTATAATAATAACACATACATATAAAGGTAATAGTAGCAAATGAACCCAAATTATTATGTTATGAATTGTTATTGGATATAATTGTAATTTTGAATATTTATTTATGTTTAAAATAAATATTGAATATTACTTGACACTAATAAAAAAATAAAACATAAGATCTAAATTCGTTTTACATGGTGCAATCCGTTAAATAAGTTTAGCTAAACGAGTGATTGGCCTAACAAAAAACTGACACCTTGTTAGCACCAAACCATTAGCCCACGGCCCACGGCCCACGGCCCACGGCCCACAGCCCATGTTATTGTTGACCCAACAGGTATAAGTATAACATTTAATTGTACTCAAAAGTGTTTATAAAAAAATCTTATTTACTAAATTTATTTTATGTCTGATTTTAAAAATAATATTTCATTTGTTTCATAAAAAAAATACTTTTAATATTTTTAGTGTAACACAAAAAGAGTTCACTGTAATATAAAATGATAATATATTTTAAATTTGCCATTATAATATATTTTATTGTCACATGCACCATATTATTTTTAAAATATATAAAAACATACATTCTTACTATTTACAAATTTTGTAAATGATTTTGTTTAGAAGAATTTGTTTTAATTATTAATTTAAGAATAACGTCCTGATAATAAAAATAAGATGACAAATCAAGATATTATATAATTTTATATTTATATCTATATTATAAATTAATATAGCCTCTAAGGGAGGGGTGGTGAACTGTGTCACGTTTTTTATTTTTCTTTTATGTCCTTATAAATTTAATTATATTATTATATATTTTGTTATTTTATATTAATTTTTTATTTTTTATTTTAAATTTTATAAAATTATTATTTTACTTTTTGTGTGTATCTGTGTCATAAATACATGTTATGGATTATTGTCATATATATATATATATATATATATATATAATAAAAAATACAAATAATTTTAAATTTTCCGCTCATCCTAACAAATTATCTGGACTGTCCAAAATTTGAAATAAATTCCACCGTTCATAGTGCCGGAAGCACGGGACTGTTGCTAATATAAATCCCACCGTTCATAGTTTTCTTTTACTTCATGCATACATAATTGCATATATCATAAAAGAGTAATGGTGTATGAACGAAGTACAAGCTGCAAAGAAGGATTTCATGGATTGAGCTCCTACGAACCCATAAATATTAATTTGAAGCCTAAGACTTATAAGAGTTGAAATTCATTTTTTAAAAGACATATAACTAAACGGTTCATTTCAATTTTTGCAATCTTGGGATGATAATGTTATTGAATGGAAACGTGTTCATTCATCAACAAGTCGAGGATGGAGAAAAGTTAACACGGTTATGTGTATTTTATAATTCTTAAATCGTATTCAAGTAATCACATGTCAATTGTTTCTTTCTTGCGATACTACTAACATTTTGCTTTCTCTTATAAATAACAGATTTTTGATACAAACAGTATTTGTTGGCCGTGGACGTTACTGATGGATAGTCTTTCTTTTCAAAAGTTTATGTACCGAAGACATGGTAGAGCTTGACAGATCTACAAGGAAAATGTTGTTATATGTATTTTTAGGAACATAGTTTATTAAAAATGGTAATATTTTTTGGTAGATAATTGGAAAATAGATTGTTGTAAAATAATTTTTAGGTACATTTGGATGCTGTTTATTATGGTTGATCAGGCATTCAGAGCTTTGTTTGTTTATTTGACATGATTAATGCAATTTGTAGAATGTCCAAGTTCTCTTTTTGATAAAAGGTATGTAAGTTTGTATGGAGCAGTAAATATCTTATTTTTCGTAAACTAATTTGCTAACTTTGTTGGTTATGGGTTTGCTAAAGTAACTGTATCAGGTGTTTTCATTTGTTTTGTTATTGGCTAAATTATTGAAAGTAAACCAGAGCTTTGATATGTCTAGATGTGCTGTGATCTTTTATATCTACTTGGGTTGCTTCTGGGAGCATGTATTCATGCTTTGGAATTGAATTTAGAGCAGAACTTTTCTTAATTTTGAATTCGAATTTCAGTTAAGATGTGAGGGTATGGTTTTGTTATTCTGGATAGAGTGTTTTTGCACTCTATAATTGAATGTTTCATGCTTCTGATGGTTTGTTTTCTCATAGGGTAGGTTTAGATCTCAGCTAAATTTTCTCAGTAGTGGTGGCGACAGGAGACTATATTCATATTGGTCTGTCAATTTAATGCTTTAAGTAAATAATGAGCATGTAGATAATTTTGATGGACAAGTAAATAATGAGCATGTAGATATTGGAGCCGTCAATTTAATGTTTTAGGTAAATAATGAGTATGTAGCGAATTTTGATGGACAAGTTATATTTCTTTTGTTTGTGGACGTGAGTGATCTTTGCAAAGCAGATGCAAAAATCTATCTATTTTTTTTAACTGTTTTACATCTTTCAATTATGTTGTCCAGCGTCTGCTTTTTTCTACTGATATAGGTAATTAAGAAATTAGATTTGGAAATATATTACCTTCTCTCTCCGGGTGTTTAGCTCAATCTTTTTGTTGTAGTCATTTTCTCTTTTACATGATTAGAAATCATCTTCAAACAGTGTTTATGTTGGAGGTACTTTTTTCATGCATTGTGCAACTGATTAGTATATTCTTGACTTCTTTACTGTTTGCGTGGAATGTCTATCTTGATTAGATATTTTCTTATTTACAATAAATAATTACAAGATTTTTTAATTTTTATCAATTATATACTCTTTTCACATTGTCAACTCACATTTTTCATTTAAATTCATCTTTAAGTATTAAATAATTACACGAGTATTCATAGTGCCGGAGGCACGGGTTAACCCTAGTATATATATATATATATATATATATATATATATATAATGGAAAGGACGGAGTAACGTGTCTGGAAAGCTACAGAAGAGGCGTATCCTTGTACTTTTCCAAGATTAATGTTAGAGTTCCACATATATATCGCACAACTAAAGCAATCCATGTCTTTATAATTTCTCGAAAATGATGATAAAATAGTAGACATGGTGAATGCATGCATGTCACATGTGTACATGTAGCTAAGCACCTGACACCTTGACAAGTGTCCTGCCACGTGTACGCAGTAGCATACATCTAAAGTAAACAAGCATGACACGACACGTATCTGGAAAATACGTACGTACGTAATTATCCCTTTAGCTCCTCTAGGAGTATATATATATACTAGCGATAACCCGTGCTTGAAGGCACTGTATAATTCTCAAAAAAATAAAAATAAATTATAAACACAAAAAATTGAAATGAGAGTTATTTTGCAGCAACATGTGATATTTGGGACTTACACTGCTCTTCTTAACAAACACATGCTACTAAGAGGAGAATTATATCCTAGTGACACAAAATCTAGACGCATGAACATGTACATATAACAACCATCTTGAAATTAGATTAGATTAATACCAGTGAATGATGTACATATAACAACATAAAGGCACAGCGTAATGAAAAATATTACATTATCTAAAGACATATACATACTCAATCATCCATCAAAATATCAAGCTAGTCAATACTAATTTCAAGAAATTTCGACAGAGTTTCCTTTAAAAATAGATATCCAAAAAATTTTAAACCTGTCTACAAAACTTACAATCATCAATACATATACAAACCACCAAAAAAAACAATCATTTCATATCCAAAAATCATCGTAACCATGTATAATTAGTTAACTTTACAAAAGATGGAACCAAAAATATTCAAACATGCAGAAAATAGAAAAACATGTTGAGCATAAGATTCATTACTTTACAGCTTACACTAAGTATTCTTTACAGCTTACACCAAGTATCCTTCAATGTATACCTGAAAATATTTGAAATATAAAAAGTATCGAAATATGTGAGTCAAAATAGAACAACTTTAAATCCGAAACAGAATTATCTAAAAAATAAATGAGCGCGCACACATATTTACTTTATGAACAACGCAATGCTCTGAAAGACCTCCTCACTTTATATATTATTCTAGTACTCGATCCTAATAAAAGTTTTGAGAAAAGATATCACTACCTGATCCTTAACCTTCATATGCTTTGAGAAAAGCTTGGCAGCATGACATTCTGTAGTCAAAGGTCGCAAACCCCTGCAGTAGCAAAAGTAACATGATATACAAACAACTCAATTTGACTATTGTCATAAGTTTCTCTCTCCCATTTTCTCTACCTGAAGTAATTTTTTTAGAATTTTGAATAAACTGATATTAATGAGAAGGTTCGACTGTGCTATCCTCCATTAAGACTCAGTTCAAAGCGTTAGCCTTTGTTTGAATTTCTGGATCCTAAGACAAAGTCTAAGACACTAATTTTAATTGGTTTACATAATTAAAGAAATTATAGAAAAGGAAGCATGATGGAGATGGAGATGAAGATATAAATGACATCCACAGACACAAGAAAAGTAAGGTAACATCAAAACGACCAATTTCTTCTAGTCATTATATTTATTATTGATTGTTAGGAGTCAAGCTATACCTAATGCTAGGCTTTATAGCAGAAAAAATTCCTTCCATTGTGTTTATTCTGGTCTACTCCTTCCATTACTGTTGATCTCTTTATTGAATATTTGCCCCTTTCTGGAGATGAGCCCGCTCTGTTCTCTACTTTTCCTTCTTCAAATTCTGGAGTACTCAAGTTTTCTTTTCTTGAAATCCTAGACACATTAGACGTGGACTTTTGCATTTCAGTATTCATGTACAGGCTCAAACCTTCTTGTTTACCAACCAATAATGCCATCTTCACTATCCACAACACAAAAAATCAGGGACAAAGTTACATAATTAGGTGTGGGGTCAATTAACCATGGGTGGAGCCATTCATGGACGCCCTCTTTATTTGGGAAGGTCATTCCTATGCTTATTATCTAAATCAATAATTAGTTTAATTGGTCTCTCACTCATTGTCTCTCTTCCTCTTCCTTTTTTCCTTCTCTCTCTATACATATAAATGTTAACATATACCGCCATTTGTTTACAATTGTTGCTATATATTTATATAGTTAAAATTTGATCCACTGACGGTGAATAATCATGACACGTTATTAAAATAATGATAATGATGTCCGACATAAATACTTCATTAATGAGATGTCATGATCCTAAAACAGCTTTTTTGTACATTAAGACTAAGAGTGCATGAAACTTTAATTAATATTTATATAGTAACAATCGATTCAATTGCAAAGTTCTCATTTGCTCTCCAGTCTCCACTGCAAAGTTAATACTGAGTAAATTTTGTTCAACAATGGAGCACTACTTGTAAGACCCCAACTTTTTGAATAAAGATTAAATTTTCTCGAAATATATTTTTGAATATTATGGTGTGGATTTGATATAATGTTATAGTTGTGGGTAATATATACAAATTTTGTAAAGTACACAAGTTGTTATATAATATTCGATTAATTAGGGAATATTCGTTTTAACAGGAATATTAAATACAACGGCACAATTATTGGTGGACCCCTCACAAATGTAATTATTGTCGGATTGAAAAACGACAAAAATACTTTATATGAAAATAATGGCGGAAGTTTTACCGTTAACCGTTTGAAACACCCGGTGTTAAAAGTACGATAATATCATTGGTTGCATAGTAAGCACACCGGTATTGATTATTGATGCTTACGTGAGAAGTCACTCGGTTATACTCAATTATTGCATTACTTAGAAAATAGACCTATAGCGACGATTACGTACGACCGTCATATAATCTAAAAGCAAATCATTCTGAGGACCGGTAGGTAAACCCTATAAATGACGATCTTAAGGACTATAGCGACGAGACTTTTTAGATTTTAAAAAAAAAATTAATTAATAATGCACATTTATTCAATAAACACATGTACACTATAAAGTAAAACATAAAAAAAAATATATACATCATTTAAAATCATTCACATTACACAATTACATAAGCAAATTTAATTTGATTATATGCAAAATAGTTTTCTCTTGTAAAAATATTTGTAATGGGTGCAAATCAGTAAGACCAAATTTTATGAAATAAAAGTATTCAATTTTTCTTATAATTACTATTAGGTAAATGGTTAAATTGATAAAAGTTAAAGTTAAGGTGATATATGATTTTTTTTTCAAAATACACAAGTGGTTATAAAATATTCATTGTTGTTTGGGAATATTCGTTTAGTAAATGGAATATTCTTTACGTAGGGGAATATTAAATGCGACAACGACGCACCATTTATGGGCCCCATAGCGGAATAAGCATCGGATGAAGAAAATGACAAAATTAAGTTTTTATAAATAACGGCGTAATCGTTCTGAGTTAACACTTGTTGGAATACTGGTGGTTAAAATCTGATGTCTGGCGTGTTTGCGATGCTTTGCAGTTTTACGATATTTTGAATTATTGATCCTTACATAAGAAGGCACTTACTTAATAATTATTACGATAATTCTTTATTCAATATTTTATTTTATTGATTCAATAATTGCTGCGTTGATATTTTATATTATTGTTGTTTGATAATTATCACCGCATAATATTTCTCATTATCGGATCAATAATTCATATTATTTGAATAATATTATTAGATAGCATTATTGGCAATGTCTAGAAAGTTACATCGAGGAGAGGTTTGGTCACCTAATTGCTGCGCAAAGAAGGAGAAATTCTTATTGGAAAGCCCCTCTCTCTTGAGGAGCGGCTTTGGTTATCATAATTGTGATTACATAATATTATTTGTGAATAATTAATTATTGATTTATATGATAAGGAAATATTTATTTGATGTGGATATAAATGATGGATTTATTTATGTGGTTATAAATAAAGGAATTAATGTTGAGGTATTTTATCGATATTTTTTGTGAATGAAGGTATTAAAAATTAAACCAATTGTTTTTTAGAGATATATTACGTGAGTTATAATTTTTAATCCGACCAGTTGGATCGTTGTAATTTTTTGGATATGTTATACATATATAAGTTGAGTATATGTCCACAAATTTTGAGCCGTTAAAAATAAGCGTATGATTTGTTATGAATTTTAAGAGGTGAATGGTTCAAATTATTGGAAATATCAAAATTTAGCATTTTGGTAGAAAATTCTAGAATTGAGTGGGCCCCACTTGTGGTTGGTGAAGAAATGTGCTGAATTTTATTTCAAATGTGGTGGGTGGGAATAATGGCGAGTAAAAGCCATCGGAGTTCTTGGTCAAGTCTGCTACAATTTTCCTATAAATAGAGGGCTAAGTTAGAATTGAAAAACACACGAAACATAAGCTTTCTCTCTTTCTCTCTAGATTATTGAGTGTATTTTGTGAGTATTTAGATACTTGGTGAGTTGATATTCATCGATCTGAAGTTTCCTTCAATCATATCAGATATCCGGTCGTAAGTCTTTCTTCTTTTTTGAGGTAAGGGATAGTAAGGGATATTAAGGGATGTTATATTCTTCATAATGATGTTATTCTTTCAATATCATTATCTTGACATATTGGTATGGATCTTATTGTGGAATTTTTACCTTTTTGAGTCGGGATTACTATTCATTATCTGGCCTTTATTCATGTATCTCGACCTTTATTTACGTATATGACATTATTTATGTATATGACTACTTATGTAATATGAATCTGAGTCTATTCACGAGTTACTATTCATGAGTTACTATTCACGAGTTACTATTCATGACAAAATTGGTTTCTTTTTCTAACCAAATTATAGTTGATTTATGAATATTACTTTGGAGATTAAAACTATATATTGATTATATTGATTTTTTTATCATATATAACATTTTTATAACCCTGATGTTCAAATTCTCTTTCACTTGAGTGTAAAGATGAGTAGATTATTGGTATGATCATGACTAGGGTTCTCTTTGGCGATGGTGAAAAGTTGAATTGTGACTGGTATGATCATGACCATTGAATATCTTTAGCTTAAGTGCAAAGGTGAATTGATCAACATGGTTATAATTATTGTTTATATAAATTCTGAAATGATTATATATTTCTTTGAGATATTAATATATTTGGCACATGTAATGCAAATATGAATCTTTGATGAATATATTTGGCTTGTAGTGCAAATATGAACTGCTGAGGAATATCTTTGGCACATTAGTGAAAAGATGAATTGTTGATGAATATCTTTGGCGATGGTGCAAAGATGAACTGTTAATGAATATCTTTGGCCGTAGTGCAAAGATGACACATTGTTGAATATCTTTGGCGGTGGTGCGAAGATGAATCGTGGATGAATATCTTTGACCCGTGGTGCAAAATGAATTTATTAGTATGATTATGAACAGGAACTATGATTTGGTATAACCATGATCTTTGATGTTTGGTAAAGACATGTGATGAAAATTATATCCGTCACAGGATGCGAAGAGAATTTAGAATCACAATTATGATCATGAGATATTCATATAATTGTGGAAAAGGCTGATTGATTGATGTTACATGGATAAAATATTTTTGGTGGACTTTTAACATGGAAAGATAATAGGCTTTATTGTCTATTTGACTCTTCTAATGGATTGCTTTCGTTCCATTGCAACTATGGTTGAAATTTTATCATCTACCATATGTTCTAAATCTACGATTTGTTATTGATGAAGGCTATTGATAATTTAATTATCTTTAGTCATGATATTCTTTTCTTGAAGCTAGTTGTGCTCACCCTTTTGCTTCACAATTCCTTTCGAATTAATAAAAGTGTAGCTAGGTCGAGCGGGGGTAACAAGGGAATAGAACGGTGGTCTCTAGCTGTGGAGTTCTCCCTAAACAGTATAGACAAGTGTGTTGTATACATTATTTAGTAGTTATATTTGGTGAATCATATAGGGAGCGGCGAACCCAACGTTGGAAGGGTGTTTTGCCATTATCATACAAGATGTCTAATGACATACAACCTCGTGTCATCATAAGACGAGGTTGTGCTCATCCACTTCTTTGAGTATATTCTGAGCACTACCTATATAATCTTGGTGTTTGTTTGAAGTATAATTCTCAATTTGAGGCGATTGGAGATAATGATAAGTTAAAAGAAGACTCACCATTGGGAAGAATATGATAATAATCTTCTCGTTTTTCTTTGGGGTCTATTAGGTTGACCAAGGATAATTACAGGCCATATGATATCTATCATAACCTGTAAGCGTGGCCTCCCGTATACGAAGGTTTCCTTGAGCACTTCCCAAAGATTCTAATTTCTAAAACAGTTTTTGACTATACATTTATGTAAGGTGTCATTGTGACGTCTTTATCCAAGGTTGGGATGAGAGTCACGGTTGGTATATATATTTGTATCCAAACTCACGATATATGTGTTGTTGTTGTATTTTATCACGACAATTATTTGCAATAAAGTTGTAGTTATTTTACGTACCATGTATTTGGCGACTCGAATGGGTTGGATGGAATGGACCTATTTTGGGGTTATTCTGACAACAACTTTGCAAGCTGCAAGTCGAAATCGAATGTGGGCGATTACAAGAACACGACAAATCAATAGAAGATTAGAAGATAAAAGCAGAACTCTAAACTTGTATGCGTATTGTGCGTGACAAGTGGAGCATCATATTTCGAAACTAACACATTGAAACTACAAGAATAAACTTATAGTTGACCTTATAGTAATCTGTTTCCTTAGTTGAGAACTTCATGTTGTATTTTTTGTTAAATAATATATTGCAAAGTTAAATAAAATGAATTTGGTGATGTACCATTAAAAGAGTTTAATGAGTAATTAAATGAGTTATAATACATATTAATTTATGGAGATTTATAAGCTTTATTATATATTAATAGCATTATTGGGATATTAATAATATATTACCGCATTAATAATATAGAGATATTACTGTTTGCATGTTACATACATAAATAAAAAGGAGAAGGAAGGCTTAACAAATAAAAAAATCATCTTGTAGGAGATTGAGTAGAAAAAGAAAGAAAAAAGTTCTTGTCTTTTTTGAAACAAATTCTTGTCATTATATTATCCAAAGCTAACATATATGTGGCGCCCCCAAAATAGGTCCATTCCATCGACCCATTACGAGTTACCAAATATACGTGATGCGAAATAACTACAACTTTATTATTACAACATATAAAGCTGTGAGTTTAAATACAAGATATTATCATCTAGACAATATCCACACTTAAATAAATCCCCATCATAATTATTGATACATTATTTTACAAAAATGGTGAGGACTACTAAACAACTCTCTCTAGAACCTTCATTCCATTACCCAGAGGCTAGTACTTTCATTTACATTCTAGCCTCTGAGAAGAAAAATGGAACAACAAGGAAAAGGTGAAGCTCAACTAGCCCGATAAAGAATATTATGACTAAGATAATATACAACAAATTATCGTTAGTCTTGACGAGGAAAAATCTAATAGAATCTGATGAACAACAAATTTTAAATCAATATTACTGCGGTGAAATAACAATTCATTAGAAGAGTTAAGTAGAGAATGCAAACTACTATCTTACATATATGAATTTAAAAGTTCATCGTCGATATTTTATCCAACAACATCAATCGATATATATACGGAATCAAATATTCATCTTTGCTTGCTACGAGGCCGAAAGATATTCATCGATTAGTCATATTCATCAAACACTGTTCATCTTTGCACTCTACGGGCCAAAGATATTCTTCGAAAATCATTCATCTTTTTGCTACTGAATGAAGATATTCCATAATATCATCATTTAAGTAGAGGATGATGAAAAATATTTTTTAAAAGCGAATCGATTGAAACAAAATGAATAAGGATTAAGGATTAAGGATTAATACTTTTTTTATCCGTCCAAAAATACCTCAAAAATAATCACGGTGGTGTAAAATTCGAGAATGATCAAAATATGGATCTGATCAAAGCTAGTATCCATAATAGATATTTTGGACAAAAGAAGAAATTTCATTTTTTGTGAATTGAATAGTCTTTGTATTAAGTGAATAGTCTAGTGTATCGTGAATAGTCTTAGTATCGTGAATAGTAACTCAAACACTTGAAAGATAGAAATTTCACAAAAAAAACATCTTCACGCTTCATGAATAGTACACGTGAATAGTACTTTCGTGAATAGTAATTTGTGAATAGTAACTCATGAATAATAACTTCATGAATAATAACCCGACGTGAAAAAGTTCAAATTTGATAAAAGTTCCAACCAATATTTCAACATAATGATATTGAAGAAATAATATCATTTGAGAAGAAAATAACATCCACTTACCTCGAAGAGCAATACTTAGTTGAAACAGGATATAGGCTATGACTTGAACTTGCATTGTATATAGCGATACTCAAAGTATACTCAAAATACTCACAAGAATAAACTCGATAATATAGAGAGAAAACTTGATTTACGGTGTGATTTTCAATTCTAACCTAAGCACCTTTTTAAATAAAAAGGAATTTCCTTTATTTATTATTTTGAAATAGTAAGGGTTGATTTGATTAATGTGGATAGTTAAGGGTTAAAATCATGAAATATTTCAAAATAAGCAGTGGTTATAAAATATTCATTATTGTCGGGGAATATTAGTTTGGTGGTGGAATATTAAATCTTTGTCGGGGAATATTAAATGCAACCGGTAGTTATTGACCATGTGTGGGCCCCATGTGAGCGATTGGATGAAAAAAGCGAATAATATAAGTTGTTTTTAAATAACGGGCGTAGTTATTCTGGATTATCTTGTTGGAATACCGGTTGGTTAAAACACACTATCTGCGCGTTGTTGAGCGATGCACGCGGTATTGCACCATTATTGATTCTTACGTGAAGGCACTACTCGATAATGGTTCTGATAATTCTTTATTCGATATTTTATTGAGTTAATAATTCTTTGCGTTGATATTTTATATTCTTTGTTGTTTGATAATTGTCATTACACGATATTTTTTCATTATCGAAGCAATAATTCATATTATCTGAATAATATTATTAGATAACATTATTGGCAATGTCTAGAAAGTTACATCTGAGGAGAGGTTTGGTCACTAATTGCTTGTGCGATGAGAAGAAATTCTTATTGGAAAGCCCCTACTTTCAGGGAGCTGCACAGTTGTCGATATTGTGATTACATATAATATTATTTGTGAATAATTAATTATTGATTTATATGATGAGAAAATATTGATTTTATGTGGATATAGATGGAAAAAATTTTAAAATGACAATTGTTGAAAATTAATATTTTATCTTTTACGATAAAATAATTCGTTTAAATATATTATTTTAATAATATATTAATGGTGATATTTTTACAACGAATGTGGGATATATGAGTATCTGAGGAGGAAGAGTATTTTTGTTGCAATAAATGTTTAAAACATATTAAACATGTCGGTGGACCCCATTTATTGGTGAAATTTGATTATAGCTTTGTAAAATCGCTTGGTTTGTGGATTTGGTCAATTTCTATTTGGAATTTGGAAAAACTTTCTTCTGCAAAGTTGTAGAAATTGAATTTCCTATAAAAACTCATGAGATTCAATTTTTACGATGAAAGGGCTATTTATTATGAATTATTGAAGTTAGAAGCTCAAAATAATTGATTTTGGGAGTTTAAAATATTTTTTTAATAAGAAAAACGTTTTTTGTTGTAATTGAGTGGCTCACATGTGTTATAAATGATCTGAAATCAGATTTCTAAGGTGGGCTTGAATATTTTATAAAAAATATTATTATTTTATTAAATTTTACCTTTTTGGTGTTCTAGCGTTTTCTATAAATAGGGTCTTGGGTTAGAATTGAAAATCACACGAAGCTGAAGTTTTCTCTCTCTATATTATCGGCGTATTCTTGTGAGTATTTTGAGTATACTTTGAGTATTGCTAGGCGGTGCAAGTTCCAGTTCCTTGACCTTATACAGGTATTCAGTTTAGAAATCTTGATCTTTTCGAGGTAAGGGATATTATTTTTTTCTCGTAATGATATTATTTCTTGATATCATTATCTTTGAAATATTGATCTGAAGTTTTATCAAATTTGGAACTTTTTCATGTTACTATTCATGGAGTTACTATTCATGAGTTCTTATTCATGAGTTCTTATTCACGATTCTTATTAAGAGTTCTTATTCACGAGTTTCTTATTCACGTCTATTATTAATGAAGCGTGAAGATGTTTTTGTGGAATTTCTATCTTTTGGTGTCGGGATTCTTATTCACGTATCTGACCTTATTCACGTATCTGACACTATTCACGTATCTGATCTTATTCATAGAAAAATAAAATTTCTTCTTTTTGTCAAAAATATCTATGCGGATACTAACTTTGATTGTATCCATGTTTTGATCATTCTTGAATTTTACACCACTATGATTATTTTGAGGTATTTTTGGGCGTGGATAAAACCAAATACTGAATCCTTAATCCTTAATCCTTGTCATTTTGTTTCCTTTGGATTCGTTTCTTTAAAAAAAATATTTTCATCATCCTCGGTCTTAAATGATGATATTATGGAATATCTTTGGCTTTGTAGTGCAAAGATGAATGATTTCTTAAGAATATCTTTGGCACATGTAGTGCAAAGATGAATGATTTCTGAAGAATATCTTTGGCAGTAGTTGAAAAAGATGAGCAGTGTTTAAATGAACATGACCCGTGATGAATATCTTTGGCACGTAGTGCAAAGATGAATATTTGATTCGGATGTATATTGATTGATGTTACGAGGGATAAAAGATGAGCGATGAACTTTTAAATTCATACATAGAAGATAGTAGTTTGCATTCTCTGCTTAACTCTTCTAATGAATTATTATTTCATTGCGAATATTGATTTAAAATTTGTTGTCTATTGTATTACATTAGATTTTTCCTGTTGAAGACTAACGATAATTTGTTGTATATTATCTTAGTCGTAATATTCTTCTTGAGCTAGTTGAGCTCACCCTTTTCCTTTTTGTTCCATTTTTCTCGGGAGGCGAGAATATAGCGAGTGCAGTCGGGTATGGAATGAAGGTTTTAGAAAGGATTGTTTAGTAGTCCTCACCATTTTTGTAAAATAATGTATCGATAAATGTGATGAGGATTTATTTGAGTATAGATATTATCTAGAAGATAATATTTGTATTCAAACTCACAGTTTTCTTTTGTAATAATAAAGTTGTAGTTGTTTACATACCATGTATTGACAACTCGAATGGGTGATGTATACTATTTTGGGGGCGTCGCGGTTGGTATCGAGCTTAGGGATATGATCTCTGGCGGAGATCGGGGAATAGAACTAGGAGGGAGGCAGTAAATCCTTAGCTAGTGTGTCCTACTAAGCTTATTTGTTAGTTGGTCGATATATAGGGATATTATGTGATATATTGATTTCCTTAATTAACCCTTGTTTTATGGCGATGTTTGAGAATGTCGTTGAGAATATTAACAATGGAAATGAGGCCAGTGGAGATGCTGTACTCACCAGCGAGGAGAAGCGTGCAGCAGTGGCAATGTTCCTCTGTGAACAACACCATTGAAGCGAGATGATGAGCGAGGGGATGTTTAGAAGTTTTTGCGATTCATGCAAAATCGAGACGAGGAGACTTCGTGTTCAAAATCTGAGGAGAAATGATAGCAATTCACGGGTTTCCACGACCCAAAGCGATTCGAAGTTGGGACCACGAAATTTAAGGAAAGCGGATCCGATCATGGCGGAAACATGGGTCAAACAAATTACGAAGATATTCGATGTCTTGGGATGCGGAGAGAACGAAGGTTCCATTCGCCACCTTATGTTAAAATGGCGAAGCGGATTCTTGGTGGGAGTGCGTGAAGCGTACCCATCGGCCTTTTCGGCGTGTCTTGGGAGGCGTTTGAAGCTATTTAATGACAAATACTTTCACGAAAGTGTTAAATCGTATGAAGGAAGTGGAGTTCATCAGTTGGAACAAAACAACATGGCGGTGTCTCGATGCGAGGCAAAGTTTGCGAGTTATCGAGTTTGCACCTCATTTGGTGGAGAATGAGGCGTGTATGTGCGGATGTTTCTTAGAGGTTTGAAACCGGCGTCGTCGATATCTCATTTCTCATAAATTTTCTCTTTATTGGATGTTGTAAGCAGGGCTCAATTATTAGGCGAGATACGAGTCTGGTCATTGAGGACCCTGACGAGGATCGTGCGAGATAGCGATCAGCGAATAATAATGATAACTGGGAGGAGAAAAGCAGAATGAGACGAAAATGGTAACCACTCTGGTGGTAATCATAGCCGTGAAAATAGAAGAAGCGAGTCGGGAGGAGATTTTAAAGAGAGATTTAACAACGACCGTGTGAAGATGGCGGTCTTGGCGACAAGCGGTTCTAAGGGAGAGAAGCGACCACCGGTCGTATATCTTTCTAAAATCTGGGAAAAGAGGGACATATCGGTCAAAGCGCCCTAGCAGATTCAAGGTATGCTATAATTGTGGAAAGGAAGGACATATAAACTCGAGATTATGCGATGGCGAAACCTAGTTCGGTGAGGGGCGGTGACTCGAAAAACATCCCGAAAAAAGTCAAATCAGCGATTAGGAAGAAGGCGTTTGTTGTGGTGATGTCATAATCGAGAGAACCCAAGCGAGGTGATCACGGGTAAGCTATTTATAAATTCTTGCGAAGTTTATACCTTACTTGAATCTGGGGTGCTACCCATTCATTTATCTCTCTGCATGTGCTCAGCGTTTAAACTTGACTCAGGAGAAATTAGACTTTGACTGTCTGTGGAAACTCAGTTAGGAAGAAACTTTCATCACATCCATTGTTTATAAATCTTGTTTGATTCAAGTTGGCACCATTACCTTACACATTGACCTTATCTCTTTAAAGATACTTGCTTTTGATGTGATTTTAGGGATTGATTGGTTAACTACTCATCATACCAAAATTGATTGTTTTAAATAAGGTTGTTAGTTTCATATTCTAACCAACTTTGTTATGCAATTCAACAACTAAACCATTAAAATCAATCAACTGTCATATCTCTAATCATAAAAAGCTATTCGTTTATTAAAAAGCGGATGTCAAGCTTTCTTAGCCCATGTTATGGATTTGAATAAAGACCGTCAAATTTGAATAATATTCTGTTGTTATTGACTTTCTGGCGTATTTCTGAAGAACTTCCGTCTACCCCGAGCGTGAAGTTGAATTCTTTATTGATCTTGAACACAGTACAAAGCCCATTTCTAAAACCCCATATCGAATGGCTCTATTGAACTTGAGGAGTTAAAGGTCCAACTACGAGAGGTGTTGGACATCGGTTTCATTAAATCTAGTACATCTCCTTGGGGTGCTCTGTTTTATTTGTAAAGAAGAAAAGGCGGGAGTATCGACTTTGTATTGACTATCGGGGAATTGAACCATGTCACCATCGAGAATAGGTATCCTCTACCTCGTATTGATGACTTGTTTGACCGATTTTCAAGGGGCGATTCTTTTCAAAAATCGATCTTAGATTACGGATATCATCGGTGAAGATTAGGCGAGGATATTCAAAGGCGCCTTGAGAACTTCGGTATGGGCATTATGAATTCTTAGTCGTGTCTTTCGGACTAACTAATGCTCTACTGACTTTCATGGATATGATGAGCCAAGAGTATTCGAGGAATATTTGGATCGATTCGTTGTTGTCTTTATTGATGACATCCTCGTATATTCAAAAAAGTCGTGAAGATCATGAGCACCATTTGAAGGCTGGTACTCGAAGGCCGTGAAAACCAACTATATGCCAAATTGAAGAAATCACGAGTTACGGCTTGAGGAGTAGCATTCCTTGAGCGATGGTGTCGAAACATGGAGTATCTGTTGATCGGCGAAGATTGAAGCAATCTGAAGTTAGGAACAATGAAAAGTCGGTGGTGAAATCGTAGCTTTTGAGCTTAAATTTGGTTATTATCGGAGATTAGTGGAAGGTTTTCTCGAATCGCTTTACTCCATTAACTTCGACTAACTTCGGAAGGATACAAAAATTCGTTTGGAAGCGAAGAATCGAGAAAAGTTTCCAAGAGCTTAAGAGGAGACTTATTTATTTTGTTCTAACAATACCATCTGGTTCGGATGGATTTGTTATCTCTGATGATGCTTGAGCAAAAGGGTTAGGATGTGTTCTCATGCAGCGTGGGAAAGTCATAGCCTATGCCTCGCGACAACTTAAAAGAGTATGAGAGGAATTATCCTACTCGTGATCTAGAGTTAGCGTGATCGTTTCAGCGCTAAAAATATGGAGCCTTATCTATATGGGGAGAAAGTGGAGATATATTGGACCGTAAAAAGCCTTAAATATTTCTTCACTCAAAAAGAACTCGACATGCTGGCGGCGTGACGTTGGCTCGAGCTATTGAAGACTACGACCACACTTGATACCATCACAGGTAAAAGCGAGCGTGGTAGTGGCGCGTTGAGTAGAAGATCGTATCTTGAGGAGCGAGTGCGATGATGTCAGAGTATGCGTAGAGCCCGACTTTAATAGAAAAAGTTAAGGTTGCTCGAGCCCGCAGGCCGGAGGGTGATCGTATGAAGAAGAAAGTACTGAAGGAGCTATTAGGAGCGAGAATTGATGAAGAAGGAATACTTGAGTCCTCTCTGAACTTTGTGTTCTAACGACTCGATTTGAAGTCTGAAGATTATGATGGAGGCACACAATCACCATTTGCAATCCATCACGGAAGTACTAAAATGTATCGTGATCTTGACATACATTTTGGTGGAACAATATGAAGAGAGAGATTGCAAAGTTTATCTCGATGTGTTTAACTTGTCGGCGTGTAAAGGCGGACATCTTGTACCTAAGGGTCCGTTGCAACCACTTGAGATTAGGAATGGAAGTGGGAACACATTACTATGGATTTACGTTCTGGGTCTTCCTACGGTTTCTCAAGGCATCAATCTTTATTTGGGTTATTGTTGATAGATTAACCAAGTCTGCTCATTTCTTGCCGTCTGGAGACTTATTCCTTGAGCGTCTTGCTTTATATGTCGTGAATGAGATTGTGAGGTTGCATGGCATGCACATATCCATAGTTTGGATCGTGACCCAAGATTCACTTCAAGATTTTGGGTTAGCTTGCAAAAAGCTATGAGCGCAGTTTGCGATTTAGTTAACATACCATCCCCCAAGCGGACGAACGATCGAGAGGACTATTCAAACTCTTGAAGATCTATTAAGACTACGTGTCCTAGACTTCAAGGGTAGTTGGGATAAGTATTTACCATTGGTGGAATTCTCCTACAACAACGAGTTATCGAGCAAAGTATAGGTGTGGCTCCATTTGAAGCATTATATGGGCGAAAATGTGGATCTCGATATGTTGGGATGAGGTGGGTGAAGCAACATTGTTGGGACAGAGTTAATGCGTATGACTACGAAAAGATCCAATGATTGACAACGTATACAAAAGCGGCACAAGATCGACAAAAGAGTTATCACGGATCTTCATGAAAGGGCGTGGAATTTAATGTAGGGGATCATGTATTGTTGCGAGTTGCTCCGTGGAAGGAGTTACAAGATTTGGGAAGAGAGAAAGCTCGATCCACGATTTATTGGTCCATTTCAAATTCTTGGCCAGAGTAGGAAATGTAGCTATAGACTTGCGTTACCTCAAGTATGTCTACGTGTTCATAATGTGTTTCACATATCGTACTTAAATAAATATGTGAAAGACGAAACCACGTTATTGAGTTAGTTAGAACCAGGACGAGATAGCCAGAAGACTTAGCGTGTGAGGAGGTACTGTCGAGATCTTGGATAGGAAGGAGGAGCATGTCCTACTGCATGAAAGGTCATACCACAAGTTAAAGTTTTGTGGAGGAATCATCTTATAGAGGAAATGACACAGGGATTGGAAGCGGAAATGAAAGCGAGGTATCCTCACCTTTTGAAACACACACGAATGCGTCGTCGATTTAGAGGCGAAATTTCATAAGGAGGGAGGTTGTAAGACCCCAAATTTTTAAATAAAATTTAATTTCCTTTATTTATTATTTTGAAATAGTAAGGGTTGATTTGATTAATGTGGATAGTTAAGGGTTAAATCATGAATATTTGAAAATAAGCAGTGGTTATAAAATATTCATTATTGTCGGGGAATATTAGTTTGGTGGTGGAATATTAAATGCTTTGTCGGGGATATTAAATGCGACAGTAGCGACCATGTGTGCCCCATGTGAGCGATTGGATGAAGAAAGCAGACAAATATAAGTTGTTTTTAAATAGCGGCGTGATAGTTATTCTGAGATTATCTTGTTGGAATACCGGTTGGTTAAAACACACTGTCTGCGTTGTTGAGCGATGCTGCGGTATTGCACCAATTATTGATTCTTACGTGAAGGCCTTTACTCGATAATGGTTCTGATAATTCTTTATTCGATTATTTTATTGAGTTAATAATTCTTTGCGTTGATATTTTATATTCTTTGTTGTTTGATAATTGTCATTACATGTATTTTTCATTATCGAAGCAATAATTCATATTATCTGAATAATATTATTAGATAACATTATTGGCAATGTCTAGAAAGTTACATCTAAGGAGAGGTTTGGTCACTAATTGCGGCGCGATGAAGAAGAAATTCTTATTGGAAAGCCCCTCTTTCTGGGGCTGCACAGTTGTCGATATTGTGATTACTGTAATATTATTTGTGAATAATTAATTATTGATTTATATGATGAGAAAATATTGATTTTATGTGGATATAGATGGAAAAAATTTTAAAATGACAATTGTTGAAAATTAATATTTTATCTTTTTACGATAAAATAATTCGTTTAAATATATTATTTTAATAATATAATAATGGTGATATTTTTACAACGAATGTGGGATATATGAGTATCTGAGGAGGAAGAGTATTTTTGTTGCAATAAATGTTTAAAACATATTAAACATGTCGGTGGACCCCATTTATTGGTTGAAATTTGATTATAGCTTTGTAAAATCGCTTGTTTGTGGATTTGGTCAATTTCTATTTGGAATTTGGAAAAACTTTCTTACTGCAAAGTTGTAGAAATTGAAATTCCTATAAAAACTCATGAGATTCAATTTTTACGATGAAAGGGCTATTTATTATGAATTATTGAAGTTAGAAACTCAAAATAATTGATTTTTGGGAGTTTTAAATATTTTTTTAAAAAAGAAAAACGTTTTTTTTGTAATTGAGTGGCTCTACATGTGTTATAAATGATCTGAAATCAGATTTCTAAGGTGGGCTTGAATATTTTAAAATAATATTATTATTTTATTAAATTTTACGCTTTGGTGTTAGCGTTTTCACATAAATAGGGTCTTGGGTTAGAATTGAAAATCACACGAAGCTGAAGTTTTCTCTCTATATATTATCGGCGTATTCTTGTGAGTATTTTGAGTATACTTTGAGTATTGCTAGGCGGTGAGTTCCTTGACCTTATATCACGTTATTCAATTAGAAATCTTGATCTTTTCGAGGTAAGGGATATTATTTTTTTTAAATAATGATATTATTTCTTGATATCATTATCTTTGAAATATTGATCTGAAGTTTTATCAAATTTGGAACTTTTTCATGTCGGGTTACTATTCATGGAGTTCTTATTCATGAGTTCTTATTCACGAGTTCTTATTTCTTATTAAGCGAGTTCTTATTCACGAGTTCTTATTCACGAGTCTATTAAATGAAGCGTGAAGATGTTTTTGTGGAATTTCTATCTTTTGGTGTCGGAGTTTTATTCACGTGTCGGCACTTATTCACGTATCTGACACTATTCATATCTGAAAATTCAAATTTCTAAAATTTCTTTTTTTAAATCCAAAACATCTATTACGGATACTAGCTTTGATTGTATCCATGTTTTGATCATTCTTGAATTTTACACCACTATGATTATTTTTTTGAGGTATTTTTGGGCGTGGATAAAACCAATCGAATCCTTAATCCTTAATCCTTGTCATTTTGTTTCCTTTGGATTCGTTTCTTTAAAAAATTTTTCATCATCCTCGATCTTAAATGATGATATTATGGAATATCTTTGGCACATAGTGCAAAGATGAATGATTTCTTAAGAATATCTTTGGCACGTAGTGCAAAGATGAATGATTTCTGAAGAATATCTTTGGCGTAGTCTGCAAAGATGAGCAGTGTTTAAATGAACATGACCCAGTGATGAATATCTTTGGCACATAGTGCAAAGATGAATATTTGATTCGGATGTATATTGATTGATGTTCTGAGGGGATAAAAGATGAGCGATGAACTTTTAAATTCATACATAGAAGATAGTAGTTTGCATTCTCTACTTAACTCTTACAATGAATTATTATTTCATTGCGAATATTGATTTAAAATTTGTTGTCTATTGTATTACTATTAGATTTTTCCTGTTGAAGACTAACGATAATTTGTTGTATATTATCTTAGTCATAATATTCTTCTTGAGCTAGTTGAGCTCACCCTTTTCCTTTTGTTCCATTTTTCTCGGGAGGCGAGAATATAGCGAGTGCAGTCGGGGTATGGAATGAAGGTTTTAGAAAGTTGTTTAGTAGTCCTCACCATTTTGTAAAATAATGTATCGATAAATGTGATGAGGATTTATTTGAGTATAGATATTATCTGAGAAGATAATATTTGTATTCAAACTCACATTTTCTTGTTGTAATAATAAAGTTGTAGTTGTTTACATACCATGTATTGACAACTCGAATGGGTGATGTATACCTTTTTGGAGTCAATTTCGATTACTGGAAGAAGCGTTTGTTGTAGTATCATGTCGAGGAACCTCGAACGAGGTGATCATTGGGTAATTTATTTATAAATTCTTGCGAAGTTTATACCTTACTTGATCTGGTTCTTGTTCATTTATCTCTCCTGCATGTGCTCAGCGTTTAAACTTGACTCAGGAGAAATTAGACTTTGACCGTATCTGTGGAAACTTTCAGATAGGAGAAACTTTCATCATTCCTTTGTTTATAAATCTTGTTTGATTCAAGTTGGCACCATTGACATTACATGTTGACCTTATCTCTTTAAAGATACTTTTCTTTTGATGTGATTTTAAGGGATGTTGGTTAATTATGAACTCATCATTGTAAAATTGATTGTTTTCGTAAGGTTGTTAGTTTTCATATTCTAACTTGAATGATCATGTTATGAAATTCAAGCGGATTTCTAAACCATTAAAATCGATATTATCATATCTAATCATTTGATATTCTATTCGTTTATTAAAAAATGGATGTCGAAATTAGGTATCGTCACCCATCTTGGGTCGCCACTTACATGGTACATAAATTCAAATCTGACTTACTAATATAAGCGTAGTATGCAATACGACATAAAGCGTGATTTGAAATACAAATATTGTCTACTAGATATTATACAAACTCAAAGGAGTCCTCATTACAACTATTATCACACTTTTTTCACGAGAATAGTGAGGACTACTAATCTTATCCTCTGGACCATTACTTACGTTCCCAGAGCTAAATCCCGGCTATGTTCTCATTTCACGAAGAGCGGTGAAAGAAAAGGTGAGCTCAACTAGCCCGATGAAATATTATGACTAAGATAATGCGAAATAAATTATCATTAGCCTTCAACGATGTTAAGCGATAAAATACAATAGACAACCGGTTTAAGCGCGGTGAATAAGCAATCCATTAAAAAGTCAGTAGAGAATAAAATCTACTATCTTTTAGGTTTTAAAAGGTTTTCATCAATTTTTATCGGCTTGAGACTCGACAATAAATAAACCACCACATCTAATCATCCACATACCACGGTCGAGGATTTTCATCAAATTATCAATGGTCATGACTATCTCTAGAATCACCCACAGTCATAATCATACCAAAAACTATCCATCAACTTGCATTCTGACCCTTTGAGGACTTTTGTCACATCATTTATATCAAGTCGTGATTATCTTAGAATGATCCACAGTCATAATCATACTAAGTTCATCTATGCGTAAGCGAAGATAACATAATATAACATGAGGATGATGACAATGACATAATAATTCAATAAAACAAGTTCAAAATTATTTAATCCATGAATTATTAACGTCAAATTGTCGACATGATCTTTGTTTTGTAGAGTAAAATTCAAGAATGATCGGAAGAATATTTCCATGAAAAGATCTTTGGATGAAGCATGAAATATCGAGGATATTCTACTAATTTCATGGAGTATAGAAGTCAAAGTTTTAACCATTTGGGTATAATAAAGAATGGAATAACAAAAGAAATCACCGTGCATGCGGTGCCCATGCATAGGCGAGTTATTCAACGAGAATAATAATAACGGAACGGTCGGGGAAATTCACTGCAAGCGGGATGTTCAACGAGAATAATAAAGATGGAACCCGGATCCGGTGTAAAACACACGCGAGATAGGATATTCAGCGAGAATGATAAAAAGCGGAACCGAATTAATGTAAAACACCTGAGAGAGGATGTTCAACGGAATAATAAAAAAAGCGGAACCGGTCGGTGTAAAACACACAGACGGATGTTCAACGAATAATAATAGAAGAATGTCACCAAGTATAGGTATATTAATAGCGTATCTGAGTTATTCAATGAGAATAATAAGCGATGGAATAACATAAGGATTTCACCAAGTATAGGGTATCTGGCGTATCTGAGGTTATGTATAGGGTATGCCACTTTTACGAGTTATTCAGCGAGAATAATAATGAATGGAATAACGAAGTTCTCTTCGAAGAAGAAGAATAACACCCTTACAATAAACAAATAATAAACTAGTAAAAGACCCTGAATATAGAAGTAGTGAAGTAGCGAATATCTTCTTCTTTCTCTCTATAATTTTCTCTCTATAAACTTCTCTCTATAATTTCTCTCTCTAGAGTTTGATGAATTAAATAAAAAAATAATGAAGGAATGAGCTTATTTTATAGGAAAATGGAATGCATAGTAATTAATCCATGAGCGGTCCAGTTGATTTACTTTAATCGACGGTCCATATTTAAAGAAAAATCTTTTAAATAAAATATAATATATTCTATTTATATAAAAACATTTTACTATCTGAAACAACTATGCAATCTTATGCAAAACAACATGCAAAAACACTATGCGACACTTATCGTAATAAAATATAATATATTACATTTAAGAGAATAACTTTAATAAAGTATTACATTTTATATAAAAAGATGTTTACATTTTATTACGTTAATAATCTGAATAAAACAAAAGCGTCGTTATCATTATAATAATTCATATTATTAATCGATGATAATGGAATCAAAGCGGTGACTTCTCACATAAGCATCGATAATCAATCTGGTAATGTCTTTTATGCGACCACACGTATTCTTTGTACTTTTACTCTTCAAGAGTAGTTCAGCGATAACCACGGTAAAACTTCAGTAGTTATTTCATAAAATATTTTTTGTCGTTTTCTCGATCAAATGATAATTACATTATGGGGTCCACCAATGATTGGTAGTTATCGAATATTCCTGCTAAGCAGAATATTCCCAGACCCAATCGAATATAATATAACCACTTGCATACTTTGCAAAATTTATAAATACTACCCACAATTATAATATTATCTCAAATTCACACCATAATATTAAAAATTATTTAAACAAAATTTAAATCTTTATTGATAAAATCTGGGGTCTCACATCTCCCTCCTTATGGAATTTAAGCCCTCGAAATTAGAGTGCGTACACAGTATGATAAAGAGATGAGGATACCTTGAATACCTTTATCGTTGAAAATATTAAATTCATCTTTGAAATCAGGCGAAGATATTCATTAACAATTCATCTTTTTTTTTTGCTGAGGGCCAAGATATACAAGCTGTAAAACCAATAATCTTTGAGACTTGACTTAATAGTATCACGACCACGAATTATCCATACACTTTTGGCGAGGATATTAGTGTTTTTCAATCTGATCGTGATTATCTTAGAATAATCCTTGGTCGTAATCATACCAAGTCTATCGATACACTTCTGACGAAGATGACTTTTACCACATCCATGAATTAATATTTCATTCTTTGAGACTCATTCGATAATTAATCCATATCATCGAATCATCCACACTTTTCTGGGCCGAGGATATTCATTAGTATCACGACCACAAATTATCTACTTTCTGACGAAGATAATTGTGTATTCATTAGTATCGCGACCACAAATTATCCATGCACTACGGCGAAGATAATTGTGTATTCATTAGTATCACGACCACAAATTATCCATACACTACTGACGAAGATAATTGTGTATTCATTAGTATCCGACCACAAATTATCCATGCACTTCTGACGAAGATAATTGTGTATTCATTAGTATCCGACCACAAATTATCCATACACTACGACGAAGATAATTGTGTATTCATTAGTATCCGACGACCACAAATTATCCATGTACTACGGCCGAAGATAATTGTGTATTCATTAGTATCCGACCACAAATTATCCATGCCATACTACTGACGAAAGATAATTGTGTATTCATTAGTATCACGACCACAAATTATCCATACACTACGGCGAAGATAATTGTGTATTCATTAGTATCACGACCACAAATTATCCATACTTTCTATTACAAATTATCCATACACTTTCTTCGACGAAGATAATTGTGTATTCATTAGTATATCACGACCACAAATTATCCATGCACTACTACGACGAAGATAATTGTGTATTCATTAGTATCGACCACAAATTATCCATGCTTTTTCTGACGAAGATAATTGTGTATTCATTAGTATCCACGACCACAAATTATCCATGCACTACGGACGAAAAGATAATTGTGTTTTCAATTACGGTTATGATTATCTAAGAACAATCCACAGTCATAATCATACCAAGTCCATCTATGCTTTCTGAGCCCGCGAGATGACTTTCAACGTAATATAAGCGTGAGGATAATGATATAAAGAATCGATCAAATGAGATAAAGGATAAATATTAAACATTTATAATATAATTTATCCGAGGATTCAAGAATATCCCCATGTTATCAATCACTTAATAATCTCATAATCTAATATCATTAATATTATAACAATATTTTAATCACTTCTTAAATTTATAAACAATTTATCTTAATTGTTTACGCTTTACCATATAATGCATTTAATCATTCAAAAATGCCATACTCATAAAATATCATCACCAATTATCAAATCTCTCAAAAAAAAATATGCATATACTACATATAGGATTCTCTAGCCATAAAATCCTATTTTTCAACTTTGTTACTTCACATAACATATTTAACTCATATGTTAAGTAACTAAACTATTTTCATGAAAATACCAAATCAGTCCCAAAAATATTTCTTTTAAGGGATTTAGCATAATATAGTCCCATAATGAAAATATATTTTTCTCGAATTTTAAAAATTCATTTACTATTTTTCAAAATCAATTTCTAATTAATTCCTTAAGAAATTAGCTACCTCAAGTTTAACTCCAAAAATTCCCAAATCTTGGCAGGACCTTACACATGTTAACGTGAGCTTCTAGTTTAAATTTCATGGTCATGGAGTTATAGAACTCAGGTTATAGCGTTTTAAATCGGAAAAACCTAAATATTGAAATAGTCATAACTTGCTCATTTTAAGTCGAGAATGAGCTCATTTTTTGGACAGGAGGTACTTTATACCATATACCTTCATGTCCCAAAAGGCCAGAATTTTTCTCATAATTTAAGTGGCCGAAACAGCCCTCTAAAATCATGGCGATAGCATTTTTGAAATTTACAGCTTTGGCCTCCTTTGCTAAAATCAGTCCACACAAAAATCTACAACACCTTTTCCAGTAATTCCACTTGGATTAGTTAGGTAACTCATAGATCTAACTCTAGGACTTGACCACATTCAAAAATTCAAAATATAATAGGAGATATGGTCAATTGAATTTCATATTCGTTTTCACCAAAATCGATTTTCAACTCTTTGTGATTTCTAAGAAACTTTCATGTTTTCACATACTAACCAACATAACTCATCATAAAACTTACTAATACTTCATATACCCATGATTTTCATTAGTCTATACTTTTATTATGACTTTCATCATAATCCACGTAAAGCAGATCCTTTTAGTTGAAGAAATATTTGAGGTTTAAGAAATGGGTTTTTATCTTTGGGTCGATACAAAATTCGATTTCACGCTCTAGGGTAGGCTAGGAAGTCTTCAAGAATCGTCAAGAAATTTATTAATGATAGAAATATCATTCAAAAGCTGTTCTCTCGTCCAAGACTTGGATAGTCGTCACATTAATACCAATGTGACTTCATCCCTTAACTTTGATAGCACCTCACAATGATACCTATCAACTTGCCATCTTCATCACGATGTAAGCTCTGAGAAATGCGCTTGGTGCATTCCACACAAGAAGTCAACAACGAAAGGATCGGGGCTCTTTACTTATGGCTTGATATAACGATGATTAACTTTAGGATTTGGTTACTTTGAATTAAGTATAACAGGTTGGTTAGGAATATGAAAGCTAACAACCTTACAAAAAAAATAATGAGTAGTTAATCAATCGTTTTCAAAAAAATTACCTCAAAGGCAAGTATTTTCAAAGAGATAAGATCGGCGAATAGCGTGAAAGTGTTTATTTGAAACAACAAGATTAATAAGCGATTGGAGGTAACGAAGGTTTCTCCCAACGAAGTTTGATAGATAAATCAAAGTCTAATTTCTCGGAGTCAAATTTAAGCGTTGAGCATAAGCAAGAGAGATAAAAGAATGGGTAGAATCAGGTTATCTAATAAGGTATAGACTTACAAGAAATTTATAATTAACTAACTTGGTGCTAAACCGTTCGGGTTACCCACTTTTTTTTGAAAGTCATGAAAAATCTCTTCTGAAACCACCGACTTTGTTTTGTCCAGTATCCGCCTTTGGTGCCACTATCCCACTGGACTTGACTTCACTATCTGACACAAAATCGAGCTAAATGACCTTCTCTTCTTGAAATTTCCACTTCTATTATCTTTGCCGTGATTACCAAAAGTGGTTACCATTCTTAACATGATAATTTCCCCCACGATGGTTATCATTGTTACGATGGCCGTTGCCCACCGATATGATTATTATCGTGTTGTTGGTGGTTACCTTTTGTTTGAAATTTGAATCAACACTCTCATGTGCTTCATTGCTTATCTCGGCATTTTTCAGGATGCCATTCTCAAACAACATCACAAAACAAGGGTTAATTGACATTTAACAAATTATCCTATATTACGTGAGCCAATCAAATACCAAATAAACTTAGGTAGGTCATACTAGCGAAGAATTTCCCGTCTCTCCCTCTAGTTCTTATCTCACATCTTAGCGGGGATCGTATCCTAAGCTACGATACCAAGCTGTGGCGCCCCAAAATTAGGTATCGTCACCCCCATCTTGGGTGCATGCCACTTACATGGTACATAAATTCAAATCTGACTTACTAATATAAGCGTAGGTATACAATCGACATAAAGCGTGAGTTTGAATACAAATATTGTCTACTAGATATTATACAAACTCAAAAGGTCCTCATTACAACTATTATCACACTATTTCACGAAATAGTGAGGACTACTAATCTTATCCTCGGACCATTACTTACGTTCCCAGAGCTAAGTCCCGGCTATGTTCTCATTTCACGAAGAAAACGGTGAAAGAAAGGTGAGCTCAACTAGCCCGATGAAAAATATTATGACTAAGATAATGCGAGAATAAATTATCATTAGCCTTGACGATGTTAAGCGATAAAATACAATAGACAACCCGGTTTAAGCTGCGGTGGAATAAGCGATCCATTAAAAAGAGTCAGTAGAGAATAAAATCTACTATCTTTTTAGGTTTTAAAGGTTTTCATCAATTTTTATCGGCTGAGACTCGACAATAAATAAACCACCACATCTAATCATCCACATACCCACGGTCGAGGATTTTCATCAAATTATCGATGGTCAAGTGACTATCTTAGAATCACCCACAGTCATAATCATACCAAAAACTATCCATCAACTTGCATTCTGAGGGCCCTTTGAGGACTTTTGTCACATCATTTATATCAAGTCGTGATTATCTTAGAATGATCCACAGTCATAATCATACTAAGTTCATCTATGCTTGCGTAAGCGAAGATAACATAATATAACATGAGGATGATGACAATGACATAATAATTCAATAAAACAAGTTCAAAAATTATTTTATCCATGAATTATTAACGTCAAATTGTCGACATGATCTTTGTTTAGAGTAAAATTCAAGAATGATCGGAAGAATATTTCCATGAAAAGATCTTTGGATGAAACATTGAATATCGAGGATATTCTACTAATTTCATGGAGTATAGAAGTCAAAGTTTTAACCATTTGGGTATAATAAAGAATGGAATAACAAAAGAAATCACCATGCATGCGGTACTTGGCATAGACGGAGTTATTCAACGAGAATAATAATAACGGAACGGTCGTCGGTGAAAAATTCACCGCAAGCGGGATGTTCAACGAGAATAATAAAGATGGAACCGGATCCGGTGTAAAACACACGAGATAGGATATTCAACGAGAATGATAAAAAGCGGAACCGGTCCGGTGTAAAACACCTGACGAAAACGGGATGTTCAGCGAATAAATAATAAAAAATGGAACCGGTCGGTGTAAAACCTGAGACGAGGATGTTCAACGAAATAATAGAAGAATGTCACCAAGTATAGGGTAATGGCGTATCGAGTTATTCAATGAGAATAATAAAGAATGGAATAACATAAGTTTCACCAAGTATAGGGTATCTGCATTATCTGAGGTTATGTATAGGGTATACCACTTTTACGAGTTATTCAATGAGAATAATAATGAATGGAATAACGAAGTTCTCTTCGAGAAGAAGAATAACACCACTTACTTAGTAAAAAAATAATACCACTATAAAAGACAACTGATATCAAAGTAGTGAAGTAATACTCTTCTTCTTTCTATATAGATTTCTCTCTATAACCTTCTCTCTATAATTTCTCTCTCTAGAGTTTGATGAATTAAATAAAAAATAATGAAGGAATGAGCTTATTTATAGGAAAATGGAATGCATAGTAATTAATCCATGAGCGGTCCAGTTGATTTACTTTAATCGGACGGTCCATATTTAAAGAAAAATCTTTTAAATAAAATATAATATATTCTATTTATATAAAAACATTTTACTATGCAAACCTTTATGCAATACTATGCAAAACAACATATCTGAAAACACTATGCAACACTATCGTAATAAAATATAATATATTACATTTATAGAATAACTTTAATAAAGTATTCTATTTTATATAAAAAGATGTTTACATTTTATTACGTTAATAATCTGAATAAAACAAAAGCGTCATTATCATTATAATAATTCATATTATTAATCGTGATAATGGAATCAAAGCGAGTGACTTCTCACATAAGCATCGATAATCAATCTGGTGTCTTTCTTATGCGACCCACGCGTTCTTTGTACTTTTACTCTCTACTGAAGTAGTTCAGCGATAACCACGGTAAAACTTCGTAGTTATTTCAATAAAATATTTTTGTCGTTTTCTCGATCAAATGAATAATTACATTATGGGGTCCACCATGATTGAGTAGTTATGCGAATATTCCTGCTAAACCAGAATATTCCCAGACCAATCGAATATAATATAACCACTTGCATACTTTGCAAAATTTATAAATCTACCCAACTATAATATTATCTCAAATTCACACCATAATATTAAAAATTATTTAAATAAAATTTAAATCTTTATTGATAAAATAAAATCTTTGGGAGTAAGCGAGAAATTCTTGAGAAATACGTCGGAAAAATAAATAACAACGGAATATTATTCAAATCGACGTGTCTTTATTCAAATCCATAACATGGACTAAGAAAACTTGACATCCGTAATAAACGAATGACTTCATGGCTTGATATGAAAATGTTTGACTACAATGGTTTGATTGCTTGAATTGAATATCGAGTTGCTTAGGAATATGAAAACTAACAACCTTACGAAAGAAATCAATTTCGGCATGATGAGTAGTTAACCTTAAAATCACATCAAAAGCAAATATCTCTATAGAAATAAGGTTAACGGTAATGTGATAGTGCCAACTTGAATTAAGCAAGATTTCTAAACAACGGATGTAATGAAAGTTTCTCTAACTGAGTCTCCATATATAGGTCAAAGTCTAATTTCTCCGTAGTCAAGTTCAAACGTTGGCGCAAAGAAAGAGAGAGATAAAAGAATGGGTAGAACCCAGATCTCTAGTAAGGTATAAACTTCGCAAGAATTTATAATTAACTAACCGTGCTAACTTCATTCGGGTTCCTCGCATTTTGACGGCCACAACAAACGCTCTTCCGAGAAT
Source organism: Panax quinquefolius (assembly GCA_020205615.1). Classification (NCBI taxonomy): domain Eukaryota; kingdom Viridiplantae; phylum Streptophyta; class Magnoliopsida; order Apiales; family Araliaceae; genus Panax; species Panax quinquefolius. Next base: position 20,759,894 of record CM035151.1, read on the forward strand.
CGTTGTCTTTGACTTTTACGGGACATCTTTTGAGTCACCATTCCCGTTGGATTTGGGTTTCGATATCGTCTGATCTTGAAGCGATATGTCCTTCTTTTCCACAATTATAACATACCTTAAACTTTTGTGGGCGGGTTGGGGTGATATGTCCCTCTTTCCGCATTTAACACATCTGACCGATGGTCTTTCTCCTCCTTGGAACCGATTCTTTGCCGGGCGCCGACATCTTCACATGGTCGTTGTTGAATCTCTTCTTTTTAAAATCTCCTCCCGACTCGCTTCTTCTATTTTCATGGCCACGATTACCACCCGGAGTGGTTACCGCCTTTGTCTGTATTCTTCTTTCTCCGGGTTATCGTTATTACGATGATTGCTATCTTCTGGTATGATCCTGGTTATGGTCCCTCGGTTGAGCGTACTCGTTATCTCGCTTCTAACAATTGAGCCCATTGACAACATCTGAATAGAGAGAAAATTTATGAGAAATGAGATCTTGGCGTATATGTCGGGTTTCAAACCTCTTAGAAACATCCAGCGTCATACGTTCCTCATTCTCCACCAAATGAGGTACAAACACTGGATAACTCATGAACTTCGCCTCGTCTTTGGGACACAATCATGTTATTCTGCTCCGTCTAATAAACTCCACTTCCTTCATATAGCGAATACTTTCGGGGAAGTACTTGTCATTGAATTGTTTCTGAAATGTCTCCCACATGTTGATGTCGGAGTGCAAATGGATGGGTACGCTTCACAGATTCGCACCAAATGTCGCCTCGCCACGGAACATAAAAGTAGCGAATGGAACTTTCTTTCTCCGTGCATCCCAAGACATCGAATATCTTGGTAATTTGTTTGACCCACGTCTCGCCTTAATCGGATCCGCTTTCCCTTAATGCAGGTGGTCCCAACTCTTTGAATCGCTTGCATTTGTGACCACCCGTGAATTGCTATCATTTCCTCCTGTATTTTGAACACGAGTCTCCTCGTCTGCGATTTTGCATGAATCGCAAAAAGCTTCAAAACATCCCTCGTTCATCATCATTCGATGGTGTTGTTCACGGGAGGTACATTGTCGACTGTTGTTGCGTTCTCCTCGTTGGTAAATACGAGCATCTCCACGGTCTCATTTACTCCACTTTATTAATATTCTCATTCGACATTCTCAAATCTTCGTCATAAAACAAGGGTTAATTAAGGAAATCAATATATCACATAATATCCCTATATAATCGACCAACTAACAAATAAGCTTAGGTAGGACACACTAGCGAAGGATTTACTCGTCTCTCCCTCCTAGTTCTATTCCCCGATCTCCGCCAGAGATCATATCCCTAAGCTCTGATACCAACTGTGACGCACCCTAAAATAGGTCCATTCCATCCAACCCATTCTGAGTCGCCAAATACATGGTACAAAAATAACTACAACTTTATTATTACAACATATAAACCGTGAGTTTAAATACGAGATATTGCCATCTGACAATATCCACACGCAAATAAATCCCCATCATAATTATTGATACATTATTTTACAAAAATGGTGAGGACTACTAAACAACTCTCTATAGAACCTTCATTCCATTACCCGACTTAGTACTCGCTACATTCTTGCCTCCCCGAGAAGAAAAAATGGAACAACAAGAAAAAGGGTGAGCTCAACTAGCCCAATAAAGAATATTATGACTAAGATAATATACAACAAATTATCGTTAGTCTTCAACAGGAAAAATCTAATAGAATACAATAGACAACCGCTTTTAAATCAACAACTGCGGTGAAACAACAATTCATTAGAAGAGTTAAGTAGAGAATGCAAACTACTATCTTCTATATATGAATTTAAAAGTTCATCGTCGATATTTTATCCTGTAACATCAATCAATATATATCTCGGAATCAAATATTCATCTTTTGCACTATAGGCCAAAGATATTCATCGATTAATCATGTTCATCTAAACACTGCTCATCTTTGCACTACGGGCCAAAGATATTCTTCAGAAATCATTTATCTTTGCACTACACAGCCAAAGATATTTCATAATATCATCATTTAAGATGAAGATGATGAAAAATATTTTTAAGAAACGAATCCAAATGAAAACAAAATGACAAGGATTAAGGATTAAGGATTGCTGTTTTATCCACGTCCAAAAATACCTCAAAAATAATCACAGTGGTGTAAAATTCAAGAATGATCAAAACATGGATACAATCAAAGCTAGTATCCATAATAGATATTTTGGACAAAAGAAGAAATTTCATTTTTCTATGAATAGTCTTAGTATTCGTGAATAAAGGTCAGTATCGTGAATAGTCTTAGTATCGTGAATAGTAACTCAAACACCAAAAGATAGAAATTTCACAAAAAACATCTTCACGCTTCATGAATAGTACTCGTGAATAAGTAACTTCGTGAATAGTAACTCATGAATAGTAACTCGTGAATAAGAATCATGAATAAGAACTCCGACATGAAAAAGTTCCAAATTTGATAAAAAGTTCCAACTAATATTTCAACATAATGATATTGAAGAAATAATATCATTTGAGAAGAAAATAACATCCACTTACCTCGAAAGACAAGATTTAGTTGAAACACCTGATATAGGCTATGACTTGAACTTGCAGACCGAGTATAGCAATACTCAAAGTATACTCAAAATACTCACAAGAATACGCTTCGATAATATAGAGAGAAAACTTGATTTACGGTGTGATTTTCAATTCTAACCTAAGCATCTATTTATAGGAAATTGCTTAGAACACCAAAGCAGAAAATTTAATAAATTAATATTATAATTTTTTCTACATCCTCCTACGCATCAAGCATCTGAATTCAGCAACATGACATGTGTTAAAGATGCCCACCAAACACAAAAACGTTTTTGTGAATATAAATATTTAAAACTTCCAAAATCAATTATTTGAGCTTGAACTTCAATAATTTATAATAAATAGTCCTTTATCAGAAAAATTTGAATCTCGCCTTTTTATAGGAAATTCAATTCTCTACAACTTTGCGTAAAGAAAGTTTTCCAAATTCCAAATGTAAAATTGACCAAAATCCACAAACCAGCGATTTTACGGTGCTATAATCAAATTTCTATTAATAATTATGTCCACCAACACACAAAATATGTGTTAAAACATTTAATGCCACAAAAATACTCTTCCTCCTCATATACTCATATATCCCACATTCATTATAAAAAAATATCACCGTTAATATATTATTAAAATAATATATTTAAATGAATTATTTTATTAGAAAAAGATAAAATATTAATTTTCAACAATTGTCATTTTAAAATTTTTCTCCATCTATATCCACATAAAATGTGAGACCCCAGATTTTATCAATAAAGATTTAAATTTTGTCGAAATAATTTTTAATATTATGGTGTGAATTTGAGATAAATATTATAGTTGTGGGTAGTATTTATAAATTTTGCAAAGTATGCAAGTGGTTATATTATATTCGATTGGTCGGGAATATATTAGGTTTAGCGAGGAATATTCGTATAACGGCTCAATCATTGGTGGACCCCATACAATGTAATTATTAGCCGGATTGAGAAAACGACAAAAATATTTTATTGAAATAACGGCGGAAGTTTTACCGTGGTTTCTTTGTTGAACTACTTTCTAGAGTAAAAGTACAATGTACGTGTGGTTGCATAAGTAGCACACCAGTATTGATTATTGATGCTTATGTGAGAAGTCACTCGGTTTGATTCCATTATTGTCGAATAATAATATGAATTATTATAATGATAATGACGTTTTGTTTTATTATTATTATTAACGTAATAAAACGAAACATCTTTTATATAAAATAGAATACTTTATTAAAGTTATTCTATAAATAAAATATATTATATTTTATTATGCATAGTGTTTTGCATATATGTTTTTTTGTATAGTATTGCATAGTGTTTGCATAGTAAAATGTTTTTATATAAATAGAATATATTATATTTTATTTAAAAGATTTTTCTTTAAATATGGACCGTCAGATTAAAGTAAATCAATCTGACCGCTCATGGATTAGTTACTATGCATTCCATTTTCCTATAAATAGAAGCTCATTCCTTCATTATTTTCTTTACGAATTCATTGAAACTCTAGTAGAGAAATTATAGAGAGAAGCTAGAGAGAAAATTATAGAAGAAGAAGAGTATTTCGCTACTTCACTACTTCTATATTCAGCCTTTTTTACGGTAAGGGTGTTATTCTTTCTTCTTGAAGAGAACTTCATTATTCCATTCACTATTATTCTCTTTGGAATAACTCCTGTAAAGTGACATACCCTATACATAATCAGATATGCCGATATCCTATACTTGGTGAAATCCTTATGTTATTCCATTCTTATTTATTCTCATTGGAATAACTCAGTATCTGCTGATTTACCCTATACTTGGTGACATTCTTCTATTATTCTGCTGGAACATCCTCGTCATGTGTGTTTTACACCGGACACTCGGTTCCGCTTTTATTATTTTGTTGGAACATCCTGTGCAGTATGTTTTACACCGACTGGTTCCGCTTCTTTATCATTCTGTTGGAATATCCTATCTGTGTGTTTTACAATTTGATCAGTTCCATCTTTATTATTCTCGTTGGAACATCCTGCTCGGTGTGAATTTCACCCGACTGGTTCCGTTATTATTATTCTCGCTGGAATAACTCCGCCTATCTGAAGTACCGCATGCACGGGTGATTTCTTTTGTTATTCCATTCTTTATTATACCCAGTTGGTTAAAACTTTGACTTCTATACTCCATGAAATTAGTAGAATATCCTTGATATTTGCGTTTCATCTAAGATCTTTCATGGAAATATTCTTCTCGATCATTCTTGAATTTTACTCTGACGAAAACAAAGATCATGTTGACAATTTGGACGTTAATAATTCATGGATTAAATAATTCTTGAACTTGTTTTATTGAATTATTATGTCATTGTCATCATCCTCATGTTATATTATGTTATCTTTGGCTTACGTGCATAGATGAACTTAGTATGATTATGACCGAGGATCATTCGGTATAATCATGACTTGATATAAATGATGTGACAAAAGTCCTCGGTGGCTGTAATGCGATGATGGATAGTTTTGGTATGATTATGACCGGGGGTGATTCGGTATAGTCACTGACCATTGATAATTTGATGAAAATCCTCGGCCGTGTAGTACGGGGATGATTAGATGTGGTGGTTTATTTATTAAAATTTGAGTCTCGTGATAAAAATTGATGAAAACCTTTTAAAACCTAAAAGATAGTAGATTTTATTCTCTACTTGACTCTTTTAATGGATTGCATATTCCGCTGCAGTTAAACTGGTTGTCTATTGTATTTTATCAGTTTAACATCATTTGAAGGCTAATGATAATTTATTCGCATTATCTTAGTCATAATATTTCTTCTTGGGCTAGTTGAGCTCACCTTTCTTTCACCGTTTCTCTTCGTGAAATGAGAACATAAATTTGGGACGAGTCGAGGAGCGGAGTAATGGTCCGAGAGGATAGCATTAGTAGTCCTCACTATTATTACGTGAAATATAGTGTGATAATAGTTGTAATGAGGACTCCTTTTGAGTTTGTATAATATCTAGTAGACAATATTTGTATTCAAACTCACGCTTTATGTCGTATTGTACACTTACAGTTAGGTTAATAAGTTATATTTGAATTTATGTACCATGTAAGTGGCGACCCAAGATGGGTGACGATACCTAATTTTGGGGGTGTCACGATTGGTATCGAGCTTAGGATATGATCCCCGGCCGAGATGTGAGATAAGAACTAGGAGGGAGAGACAGGGAATTCTTCACTAGTATGACCTACCCTAATTTATTTGGTATTTAATTGGTCAATCGAGTATAGGAATAATATGTGATATGTTAATTAACCCTTGTTTTGTGACAAAGTTTGAGAATGACATCCGAAAATGCTTTGAGATAAGCAATGAAGCACATGAGAGTGTTGATTCATTTCAAACAAAAGGTAACGACCAACAACACGATAATAATAATAATCATCTTGGTGTGGCAACGGCTTATCGAACAATGATAACCATCGTGGGGAAATTATCATGCTAAGAATGGTAACCACTTGATGGGTAATCATGGCAAAGATAATAGAAGTGGAAATTGCAAGAAGAGAAGGTCATTTAGCTCAATTTTGTTGTGCACCAAAGTCAAGTCTAGGTTTGAGACGGTGGCACCAAAGGTGGATATGGACAAAACAAAGTCGTTGGTTTTAGGAAGTGCATTTTCATGACTTCTTAAAGCGAGTAAACCCGACGAAGTTAAGACGCAAGTTAGTTAATTATAAATTGCATAAGTCTATACCTTATAAGATACCGGTTCTACCCATTATTTTATCTCTCTTGCTTTGCGTTCAACGCTTAAATTTGACTCAAGAAAGTTAGACTTTGACTTATTGGTTGAAACTTCGTTAGTAGGAGCCTTCGTTATCGCATACTATTTTTAAATCTTGTTTGATTCAAATAAACACTTTCACGTTACATCGTCGATCTTATCTTTTTGAAAATACTTGCCTTTGATGTGATTTTAGGAATCAATTGGTTAACTACTCATCATGCTTTTCGTAAGGTTGTTAGCTTTCATATTCCTAACCAACTTGTTATACTTAATTCAAAGTAACCAAACCCTAAAGTTAATCATTTGTTATATCGAAGCCATAAGTAAAGAGTCCCGATCCTTTCGTTGTTGACTTCCTTGTGTGGAATGCACCGGCCGCACTTTCCGTGGCGACGCCGTGGATCAAGATGGCAAGTTGATAGGTATCATTGTGAGGTGCTATCTGTGTTAAGGGATAGAAGTCACAGTTGGTATCAATGTGACGTATTATCCAAGTCTTGGACGAGAATAATGATTTTGAATGATATTTCTATCATTAATAAATTTCTTGGCGTATTCTTGAAGACTTCTAGCCTACCCTAGAACGTAAAATCAAATTTTGTATTAACCCCAATAAAACCCATTTCTTAAACCCTCAAATATTTCTTCAACTAAAATGAAATAGCTTTACGTGGTTTATGATGAAAGTCATAATAAAAGCATTGGACTAATGAAAATCATGGGTATATGAAGTATTAGTAAGTGTTATGATGAGTTATGTGGTTATTATGTGAAAACATGAAAGTTTCTTAGAAATCACAAAGGGTTGAAAAATCGATTTTGGTGAAAAACGTAATATGAAATTCAATTGACCATATCTCCTATTATATTTTGAATTTTGAGTGTGGTCAAGTCCTAGAGTTAGATCTATGAGTTACATAACTAATCCAAGTGGAATTACTGGAAAAGGTGTTGTAGATTTTTGTGGACTGATTTTAGCAAAGGAGGCCAAAGCTGTAAATTTCGAAAATGCTACTGCCCAGAAACTTTAAGGACTGTTTCGGCCACTTAAATTATGAGAAAATTTCTGGCCTTTTGGGACATGAAGGTATATGGTATAAAGTACCTCCTGTCCAAAAATGAGCTCATTCTCGACTTAAAATGAGCAAAGTTATGACTCTTTCAATATTTAGGTTTTTCCGATTTAAAACGCTATAACCGGAAAGTTCTATAACTCCGATGACCATGAAATTTAAACCTGAAGCTCACGTTAACATGTGTAAGGTCCTTCCAAGATTTGGGAATATTTGGAGTTAAAATTGAGGTAGCTAATTTCTTAAGGAATTAATTAGAAATTGATTTTTGAAAATAGTAAATGAATTTTAAAAATTCCAGAAAAATATATTTTCATTATGGGACTATATTATGCTAAATCCCAGAAAAGAAATATTTTTGGGACTAATTTGGTATTTTTCATGAAAATAGTTTAGTTACTGAACATATGAGTTAAATATGTTATGTGAAGTATGAAAGTTGAAAATAGGATTTTATGGCTAGAGAATCCTATATAGAGTATATGCATATTTTTTGATGAGGATTTGATAATTAGTGATGATATTATATGAGTATGGCATTTTGAATGATTAAATGCATTATATGGTAAAGCATAAACAATTGAGATAAATTGTTTATAAATTTAAGAAGTGATTAAAATATTGTTATAATATTAATGTTATTAGATTATGAGATTATTAAGTGATTGATAACATGGGGATATTCTTGAATCCTGGATAAATTATATTATAAATGTTTAATATTTATCCTTTATCTCATTCGATTGATTCTTTATATCATTATCCTCATGCTTATATTACGTTGAAAGTCATCTCGTACTTTAGAAGTGCGTAGATGGACTTGGTATGATTATGACCGAGGATTGTTCTATATAATCATAACCGTAATTGAAAACACAATTATCTTTGGTCAGTAGTGTATGGATAATTTGTGGTCGTGATACTAATGAATACACAATTATCTTTGGTAGTAGTGCATGGATAATTTGTGGTCGCGATACTAATGAATACACAATTATCTTTGGTAGTAGTGCATGGATAATTATGGTCGTGATACTAATGAATACACGATTATCTTTGGCCATAGTGCATGGATAATTTGTGGTCGTGATACTAATGAATACACGATTATCTTTTCGTCAGAAGTAGTATGGATAATTGTGGTCGTGATACTAATGAATACACAATTATCTTTGGTAGTAGTGTATGGATAATTTGTGGTCGTGATACTAATGAATACACAATTATCTTTGGTAGTAGTGTATGGATAATTCGTGGTCGTGATACTAATGAATATCCTCGCTTTCGTAGTGCGGGGATGATTCGATGATATGGATTAATTATTGAAATTTGAGTCTCAAAGAATGAAATATTAATTCATGGATGTGGTAAAAGTCATCTTTAGGCAAAAGAAGTGTATTGATAGACTTGGTATGATTATGACCAAGGATTATTCTAAGTATAATCATGATCAGTAATTGAAAACACGAATATCCTTGCCGATGGTGCATGGATAATTCGTGGTCGTGATACTATTAATCGAGTCTCGGCATTATTGGTTTTACTGATTGTATATCTTTGGCCTCGTAGTCAAAGATGAATTGTTAATGAATATCTTTAGGCGGATTACAAAAATGAATTTAATGTTTTCAACGATAAAGGTATTCAAGGTATCCTCATCTCTTTATCATACCAGTCGTATCGCACCTAATTTCGGGGCGAAAATTCCATAAGGAGGGAGATTGTGAGACCCCAGATTTTATCAATAAAGATTTAAATTTTGTCGAAATAATTTTTAATATTATGGTGTGAATTTGAGATAAATATTATAGTTGTGGGTAGTATTTATAAATTTTGCAAAGTATGCAAGTGGTTATATTATATTCGATTGGTCGGGGAATATTCGGTTTAGCAAGGAATATTCGTATAACTCAATCATTGGTGGACCCTACAATGTAATTATTGTCGGATTGAGAAACGACAAAAATATTTTATTGAAATAACTATGCGGAAGTTTTACCGTGGTTACCGTTGAACTACTTTCGGTAGTAAAAATACGATGTCGGTGTGGTTGCATAAGTAGCATACCTGGTATTGATTATTGATGCTTATGTGAGAAGTCACCAGGTTTGATTCCATTATTGTCGATTAATAATATGAATTATTATAGCGATAATGACGCTTTTGTTTTATTCAGTATTATTAACGTAATAAAATGAAAACATCTTTTTATATAAAATAGAATACTTTATTAAAGTTATTCTATAAATAAAATATATTATATTTTATTATGCATAGTGTTTTGTATAGTGTTTTTGCATAGTATTGCATAGTGTTTTGCATAGTAAAATGTTTTTATATAAATAGAATATATTATATTTTATTTAAAAGATTTTTCTTTAAATATGGACCGTCGATTAAAGTAAATCAATCTGACCGCTCATGGATTAGTTACTATGCATTCCATTTTCCTATAAATAAAGCTCATTCCTTCATTATTTTCTTACGAATTCATTGAAACTCTAGAGAGAAATTATAGAGAGAAGCTATAGAGAAAAATTATAGAAAGAAGAAGAGTATTCTCACTTCACTACTTCTATATTCAGTTCTTTTACGGTAAGGGGTGTTATTCTTTCTTCTTGAAGAGAACTTCTGTTATTCCATTCACTATTATTCTGTTGGAATAACCTGTAAAAGTGACATACCCTATACATAATCTGTATATGCGGCATATCCTATACTTGGTGAAATCCTTATGTTATTCCATTCTTATTTATTCTGGCTGGAATAACTTTTGATACGCTGCCAGATTTACCTATACTTGGTGACATTCTTCTATTATTCATTTGGAACATCCCGTGCGTGTGTTTTACACCTTGGACTGGTTCCGCTTTTTATTATTTTGTTGGAACATCCATGCGTATGTTTTACACCGACCGGTTCCGTCTTTATCATTCTGTTGGAATATCCTATCATGTGTTTTACACCGGATCCGGTTCCATCTTTATTATTCTGTTGGAACATCCTCAGCTTGGTGTGAATTTCACGACTGGTTCCGTTATTATTATTCTCATTGGAATAACTCGTCTATGCATAAGTACCGCATGCACGGTGATTTCTTTTGTTATTCCATTCTTTATTATACCCAAATTGGTTAAAACTTTGACTTATATACTCCATGAAATTAGTAGAATATCCTTGATATTTGCGTTTCATCTAAGATCTTTTCATGGAAATATTCTTCCGATCATTCTTGAATTTTACTCTCACGTAAACAATGATCATGTTGACAATTTGACGTTAATAATTCATGGATTAAATAATTCTTGAACTTGTTTTATTGAATTATTATGTCATTGTCATCATCCTCATGTTATATTATGTTATCTTTGGCTTACGTGCATAGATGAACTTAGTATGATTATGACCGAGGATCATTCGGTATAATCATGACTTGATATAAATGATGTGACAAAAGTCCTCAAATGGCACTGTAATGCGATGATGGATAGTTTTTGGTATGATTATGACCGAGGGTGATTCGGTATAGTCATGACCATTGATAATTTGATGAAAATCCTTGGCCGTGTAATACGAGGATGATTAGATGTGGTGGTTTATTTATTAAGTCGAGTCTCAAATGATAAAAATTGATGAAAACCTTTTAAAACCTAAAAGATAGTAGATTTTATTCTCTACTGACTCTTTTAATGGATTGCATATTATTCACCGCAGCTAAACCGGTTGTCTATCATTGTATTTTATCGGTTTAACATCATTGAAGGGCTAATGATAATTTATTCTGCATTATCTTAGTCATAATATTTCTTCTTTGGCTAGTTGAGCTCACCCTTTCTTTCTTTCACCGTTCTCTTCTGTGAAATGAGAACATAAATTTGAGACGAGTCGGGGAACGGAGTAATGGTCCGAGGATAGCATTAGTAGTCCTCACTATTACGTGAAATAGTGTGATAATAGTTGTAATGAGGACTCCTTTTGAGTTTGTATAATATCTAGTAGACAATATTTGTATTCAAACTCACGCTTTATGTCATATTATTACCACGGCATGCTTAGGTTAGTAAGTTATATTTGAATTTATGTACCATGTAAGTGGCGACCCAAGATGGGTGACGATACCTAATTTTTTTGGGGCGTCACATAAAATCAATATTTTCCTCATCATATGAATCAATAATTAATTATTCACAAAATATTATTCTGAGAATCACAATATTGACAACCAGGCAGCGCCTTCCTAGGAAAGAGGGGCTTTCCAATAAGAATTTCTTCTTACTTTGCAAGCAATTAGGTGACCAAACCTCTCCTTAGATGTAACTTTTAAACATTGCCAATAATGTTATCTAATAATATTATTCAGATAATATAAATTATTGCTTCGATAATAAAAATAATCGTGTAATGACAATTATTAAAACAACAAAGAATATAAAATATCAACGCAACAATTATTGAATCAATAAAATAAAATAATCTTTGAGCGAATTACTATAACAATTATTGAGTAGTGCCTTCTTATGTAAGAATCAATAATTGGTGCAATACTGCAAAAGCTATCTTCTTGTTCAACAACGCGCGTATTAGTGTGTTTTAACCAACGGGTATTCCAACAAGATAGATTAATTGTAATAACTACTGTGAAGTATTTATAAACAACTTATATTTGTCGCTTTTTTTCATCCAATCGCTTTCCATTATGGGCCCACAAAAAGATCGGCGACTGTCAATATTTAATATTCCCAAGCAAGATTTAATATTCCACGACCAAACGAATATTCCCAAAGCGATAATGAATATTTTATCACCACTTGCTTATTTAAAATATTTATGATTTTACCCATAACTAACCACATTAATCAAATCCACCCTTACTATTTCAAAATAATAAATAAAGCAAATTCCTTTTTATTTAAAAAAATTTGAGGTCTTACAATATATATATAACATTCTTCCGTATATATATATATATACTTCTTTGTCAACATATATATATATATATATATAATATTCTATTATTCTTCACATATATAACATATATATAATATATTTATATAAATATATGTGGTAATTTTTTAGTTTGAGTAAAGAGAAAATTAGAAGTTGTTCATGGGTCATTCAACTATTTCAAGTTCTAGTTAGTTGGGTGAAGAGCCGTTGAATCCTGGAGTAGGATTTCGTCAATGACCTTAGCACCGAGAAAAATTCTTCGAGGGGCGAAATTTCTACTTAAGGACAGTGCACTGCACGCCTCTGCTCAACATAACCGATAAGTCAAATTTCTGCCATTCTTTATTTTATATTTGAATCCTATATTTTATTCGTATTTTTCCAACAATCTTAAGTAGAAATCTTTTTTGGATTCTTATATGTTCCTATAATGCTGGCGACGAATTCACAAAGGTTAATTTTCATTCCCTGTGTACTAAAAAGTTTTTCCTCCCGTGATGTCGGCCATCTCTTTTCTTTTGCTTCAAAGGTATTCTCGCATTTAGTATTGTGATATAGATAATAAAAGCAAGAACAAGGAAATTTAATGAAAAATTGTATTATAACTATGCCTAGATTTTGTATTATGGGGTTTGCATGATTGAAATGAAGAGAGTATCATTCATATATATGTTAGGATGATTAAAGGAAAAGTGGTACTAGTAATAAGAAAAGTCAAATTAAGTATGGGGGTGAAAAAATATATATAATAAATTCTTAATCGCCTAAACATATTTTATTTATTTAATAAATAAGGTGTACACATTTTAATGTGTTTTATCTTTTTGAATAGGCGAATCATATTCCAAAACATTGATGCGAAAGAAAATCTTGCATTGTCTACCAAGTTGCAGTATGTTGAAAATGCGTTGGCAAATCTCTTATGTGAGGTTAACTATGATTTCACCCTCACAGTTCTTCTATATATGATAGCTCTTCTGTGATATATTCAGAATAATTATTGGGTTCTGGAATATGGATGCTTAATGTGAAAATGGTAATACTGTGAGGGTGTAGGAACATGTTTAAAAGTTTCTTGTTAACTTTAGTACTTACGTTGTGACATACCTAAAAATCTAAAATAAAAATTTGAAAGTTTAGGTATGGACATAATTTATAAAGGATATCAAATAGAAAGTCTCTAGTTATTGAGACTCTGTACATTAACAACAATCTCAAGGAGTCTAGGACTCTATAGAGGTTACTCAACAAAATTCTAATGAAAGATGTGAATTTCCTCCTGAGATAGTATTATGGTCACTCCTCAGAAAATCAAGGAGGCAGCTATTAAGCAAGGGTATACGAATGATAAGTTCAAAATTTTAATTCCCAATATGAATAGTCAAGTTTGAATACTTGTGTGTATAATGTGTATATAAAGTTACCTGTTGGTGAAAACTGGAAAAACACCTTTTAAGCTTTGGGAAAATCATTTACCTAACTTAAAATATCTTAAAGTGTAGGGGTGTCTTGCTAAGGTAATGTTACCTGACCCTAAAAAAAAGAAGAAGAAAACTGGTTCTAAAACTAATATGCAGTTAATAGACTCAACAGATACATTCATAATCCTAATAAGGATCATTGGACTGCTTTATGTAGAATACTCAAGTATCTGCGAGGTACTATTGGATTTGGTTTGTATTACTGCGGTGATCATGCAGTTCTTGAGGGCTATAGTGATGCCAACTGAATCTCTGATTCAGATGAGATCAAATCCACGAGTAACTACATATTTACCTTAGGAGGAGGAACAGTTACTTGGAAGTCTACTAAATAGATTTGTATAGCTCACTCTATTATGGAGTCTGAGTTTACTGCCTTAGAGAAGGCAAGTTCTGAAGCAGAGTGGTTTAGAAATCTTTTGGAAAATTTTTCTTTGTGGACGAGACCAGTTCTATCTGTGTCTCTACATTGTGATTGCCAAGCTGCTATAGGCAGAGCTAAGAATAAGAGCTATAATGGCAAGAGTAGGCATATACGCCTAAGACATAATATTGTGAGACAACTGTTATGTGATGGGATTATATCCCTTAATTTTGTTAGAGTTAAATCTTGTGGATCCTCTAACAAAGCCACTAAGCAAGAGGCTAGTGAGCAATACATCGAGGGGGATGGAACTACTGTCTATTACAGAAATCAACAGTGATGGCAACCCAACATATATGAATGGTAATCCCATGAAGTAGGTTCATATGGGTAACAACAAGTCATTGGTTGATTGGTTGAGACACTATCCATTTTATTAATATTTGAGTTCATCCCTATGGTGTAGGATAATGTAATTCTACAGTGTTAGAGGTTGAGTTATATACTGTTAATATTTTCCATAGTCCTGTTGGGTTATGTGTTTAACTGTAGAACACATTTGATGGAAACACCTATATGAATGTAGAGGTGGGGCCGCCTCTTATGGAAACAAGACAGGTTTTCTAGAGCGCTCATGAATTCCAAGTATGGCGCAAGGCCAAAATGTGCCAAATCGCGTAGAACAACTTCTAATTAAAGTTTGTAGTGTGAGTAATATGATTACTGATTCATAATAAGGAATAAGGTTCATAGAAATTTTTATTTCACCAAATTCCTGTGAATCAAGTCCTATTCACTCTATACATTGGTTCATAGTCCAAAAGACACCAGTGTTAACGCACTGCATTCTTAATTTTCTTTCTCAATTTATTTTATTTTTACTTTGTAATATGTGGGGGATTGTTGTATTTTTTGTTAAATAATATATTACAAAGTTAAATAAAAATGAATTTGGTGATGTACCATTAAAAGAGTTTAATGAGTAATTAAATGAGTTATAATACATATTAATTTATGGAGATTTATAATCGCTATTATATATTAATAAAGATTATTGGGATATTAATAATATATTACCGTTGCATTAATATAGAGATATTACTGTTGCATGTTACCTTCTATAAATAAAAAGGAGAAGAAAGGCTTAACAAATAAAAATCATCTTGTAGGAGATTGAGTAGAAAAAGAAAGAAAAAAGTTACTGTCTTTTTTTTGAAACAAGTTACTGTCTATTATATTATCCAAAGCTAACATATATATATATATATATATAACATTCTTCCGTATATATATATATATATAACATTCTTCCGTATATATATATATATAATATTCTATTGTTCTTCACATATATAACATATATATAATATATTTATATAAATATATGTGATAATTTTTTAGTTTGAGTAAAGAGAAAATTAGAAGTTGTTCATGGGTCATTCAACTATTTCAAGTGCTAGTTAGTTGGGTGAAGAGCCGTTGAATCCTGAAGTAGGATTTCGTCAGTGACCTTAGCACCGAGAAAAATTCTCCGAGGGGCGAAATTTCTACTTAAGGACGATTACCTTTGCGCCTCGCTTCAACATATAACCGATAAATCAAATTTCTGCCATTCTTTATTTTATATTTGAATCCTATATTTTATTCGTATTTTTCCAACACTTCATACGGTTCACAAGGTATTCTTGGAATGATGTTACAACATATGTGCACCCATGGATGCCAGAACAAATTGGTGTCAATTTTTTTAATTCAATATCATAATATATTGTTGCAATAAACGACTGGGATATGATGCACATAAGATGAAATACTACTAGCCAACACAAATCTAAAAATTCTAAAAACAGAATTAATCGACTCAAACAACATATGCCATTAGTGGAAAACTGCATTGCAGGTGCATTTAGAATACAAGTTGAAGATTCTACAATTTGAGAAATCCAACTATAAAGATTAACCCTTTAGAATAAGCATCACAAAGAATAGCAGCTTGATACACATAAAAGGTTCAAAAGTTATCTAATTCAGCAACTCAGTTCTTCCCAGTTTATCAGTTACCACGAAATGTAAAACAATCACAATGTTGATTTACACTGGCTAATTCCACTTGGGCAAGATTTAGAAAAATCACATAATTTCATCATAATGAACTATGGTAAAAAGTTATGAAAATAAAAATATTACCACAACATCCCATCATGTCTGTTTAAGTCAAATATCCATTTCACAAAATGCAATGAAGACAAGATTATTAACAATAACATAGTATAAGTAAAAAAAAAATTAAAAAAACACACCTTAATGAAGCACAGTAGAGATCTAACTAGAGACCCCCAAACTACAAGAATTATCAAGAATCTGATATACAACAAACATCAAAAAAAATCCAAACACATGAAGCCTATTGTGAATTACCAGTGTATCCATAATGCTCTAATTTTTTCTTAGTACCAATTACACAAGGAAATATGAAATGCTATGTGATGTCAAGACTAACAATACCAAGCGGAAAAATATTTTTTAAGAATAAGATTAGTACTTTTTCACCATGGGTAATGTACTCAGATAATCTTTGTAGAAATCAATCGCCACGACACATCAACTCGAATCGGTTGGTTGTAAAAGCATCGTCCCGACCTTGTTATACACTGATACGTTCGGAACAAATAGTGCCTGTCTGAAGTTGACTCCTGAGCAAAACATTTAAGAGCTTCTCAAGAGAAGAACCAAGAAACCTAATCCAAGAACGCTTACATCAAGAAGCAAAAGAAAAATTTCATTAATAATATATTGAAGAGTGTATGTCCAAACCAAGACAACTAGGGCAACAATGCACAGATATTGAGAAATGGAAATCGAGTCCAGCATCACCTTAAGCATTGACCTTTTAAAAACATTGGCGTTCATGACCATTTCTGCAAAGAAAGACATTGGATCAGTTTGTAATTGCATAGTTCTATTTAAGAAAATTGCCATCAGGGTTCACATCAGGATGGAGTTAAGATAGAGAAATCAAAACAACTTTCTACCACCACAACTGGAAAGAGAGAACACAGACACACAAGCAAATAATAGCTCATGAAACTACAAATTCAAAAAACAAAATAGCCAAATAGCCAAATCTTATACAAGGATTTTTAGCATCAGAAATACGAGAATCAAACCTTTGACGACGGGTCATGCTTTTCAACAAAGTCTCTCATGCAAAGAATTTTGTGTTGCTCAGCTCCATTCAATTCCAACTAAACTGGCATGTGCTCACCAATCTACACCATCAAAATACAGACCAAAATTTATATTGCAACGAAACGTGATGAGTGCATATTATTCATGTATTTTGATTCCATTATATTTAGTTCTATTGCATGTTTCATGTGTATATGAGCTTATTAAGGTGTTTAATGATTTAAGGAGGAATTGGAGCTGAAATGAGAAAAAAAGGAAAATTACAGGGTTTTTAGCATTAAGTTGGATGCATGGTCTTGGCTTGGGACTTGGATTTTATTGTAGAGCTCTTCCTTAGCTTTCCGGAATATCTTGAATCGTCCCAATCGGAGTACGTATGAAGAAGTTATGATCTTTTTACCAAACAGACGTTGAACCTCAAAGTTTGGAAGGTGCAATTTACACAGCAGTCGGTTGGAGCCTCATTTCTACCTTGATGCATCCCGAATCTTTCAATTCTCAAAGCATAAAAGTTGTAGATCTCGTCGATATCTTCGTTTTAATAGGTAGCAGACCCCGTAAGTCCTCCCAGATCAAAAGTTATGCTCGTTTTACTAAAGGACGTCGCAGCAAGAAATGGAAATTCGCCCCAGCGAATTTGAGCGGAAAAATTGGAAAATATTGGATTTTTGGAAAATTTCTAAAAGCATATTTTGACAGATTTCTACATGGAATTGGATTTATATTTCTATTAGAATTAGAATATCTTTAGACTAAGATTTATTTCCAAATTGGATTCTATTTCTTTATGAAAACTAGTTATGATTTGTAATTCCTTTTAGGATTTGGATTTCTACTTCCTATAGGATTTAGGACTTTCTCTAGCACTATAAATAGAGGATGAGAGTCAGGGTTTTATGGATTCAATCATCTACTACATTATCTTATCTACAACATTGGAGGATTGAAGACATGAGCTAAGTTCTTTTTATTCAGTTCTAAGGGATGTTGAACCTTATTTATAATTAATGGTTAATTGAGTATTCATTATTTATTCCTTCTCACATGAAATTCATTCTTGATAATCGATTTAATTTCAATGCTATTTGGCTTAACCGATTTGATTTACGCAGGATTGAGTTGGTTAACAAATATCATATGCTAGATCAAGGAATAATATTACGTGTAATTGATATTGTTTCTAATCACAAGTAGTAATTAGTAATATCGATTGTGGACAAGCTTTTGAGTATTGCTATGATTATCAAAAGACAAGTTAAACAATCCGAGCTTATATGTTTGTTGCTTGGAATAGTCTAATTTCCTAGTTCTTAATCTTCGCTTTATTATATTAAATCTAGAGAGCTTATTCTAGGTTATATAATTGTTAGAATCTTGTGAAGAGCTTGTTTTCATTGGTGACAATCTAAGGGGAGTTTCTAAGCGAGAGCTTGTTGTTACCTAGGGCTATTAGTTTCATTGAAGGGTAAATAATGTTACACTTGATTAATCTATTATTGTAAAAAGGTGATCTTGAATCAAGAATGAAACTTTTTATTCATTGTTTATTCTTATTAGTTTATTCTTGTTAATTTAATTAATTAATTCAAAATCCCTTTTCATTAGAAATCATAGGATAAATATAAAACAAATCACACTCGTGGTGGGATCGATCCTTGCTTACTCTTCTTGTCTAATTGTTTAAATTTGTAAAGTAAAAATGAGGTTAATTTAGGACTGTAAACGACAGCTCCCAAAACGTAAAATCATACACTGTATTATAGGGAATATCAAAATCAACCAAATTCAAGCAGCAAATTGTTTTAAGATGGACGCACATATAAATTATAATCATAAAATTTCACAAAATTTATCTGATGTACGTTATGCTAAATTTTGTGTCTAAAAAATTAAATGAAATCACCAAACTGCTACTCAAATCAAATCAGTCAACAACTAGAAATATTAAGCATACATATTATCTCAAATTCTCACCAAATTTATCCAAGGTATCTTATGCTACATTTCATGTTTGAAAATCAAAATGAAATTACAAACTATAACTCTAGAAAATACACAAATATCTTTTCAAATTTTATTAATTATCAAATTTAGAAGCATCTAGTAAACACAGGCGCCTACCCCCAAGACAACGCTACGGCACGCCACCGATCCGAAACCCTAGCCACGAACTCATCAGAGACCGACTCTCACTTGAGCCACGAGCCACGAGCTCGTCATCACAAGACGACAATTGTATGCGGACGAGAGGAGAGATGAGGAAATGAGGGTGAAAATGAGAGGAGAGATGAGGAAATGAAGGAATTGGGGGTGAGAAAACCTCTGAGAGAAATGAGAGAGAGAGAAAGGGTGAAGATATGATTTGGGGAAAGTGGGAGGGTTTTATGTTAAAAAAACCTATATCTGAAACGATTTCGTGCTTATCATCGCTATAGATACCCTATAGCGACGGTTAAAATCTTATAGTCGCTATACTTTCGTCATTATATGTCAAATTTCTAGTAGTGTTGCTACAAGAATTCTTTGCATCATATCTCTCATATTATTGATTCAATTATTATCACAAAGATTATCATTTGCATAATATTTTATATTATTAAATCAATAATTGAGACGACAAAGTTATTCATATTATTATTTGCAATATTAATTGATGTCTAGAAGTTCTGTCGAGGAGAGTTTTGGTCACCTAATCATGCTACCAATAAGGAGAAATCCTTATCGGAAAGCCCCATCTTTCCTAGGAACGACCTGGTTGTTAAATATTGTGAGTTATAATATTAATGATGAATAAGTTGTGTTGATTAAAAATGAATTTTGATAGTTCTATTGTGTTGGGATTATTAGTGTTAGTGAAAATCGACATCTATTCCGATGATAATTGATGTCTAGGGGTTATATTGATAAATCGGGTAATTTATCGGATAAATGAGCAATTAATTGCTACTAATTCACATGCTTATATAACTATTTGTTCACATGTGTGTACTATTGAATCACATTATTTACTATTAGGGGAGTTGGTGCAAGATTGATAATACTTGCATGACTAAGTTAAAAATGGAGGTATAGATGGAGGTACTTTACTGTAATTCGTATTTTTCACATGATTATACTATTGATTCACATGATTGAACTATTGATTCACATTATTTACTATTAGTGGAGGTGGTGCAAGTTTGATAATACTTGCAGGACTAAATTAAAAATGAAAGAAAAGTTAGAGGTATTGTACTGTAATTTTTCGAGCCCCAAAACATGCAATTATCGAAAATATATTTTCCTATAAATAGAAGCTCATTCTTCTTTCATTTCTCACCAATTCACAAAAGCTTTAGAGCGATTATTATAGAGAGAAATTATAGAGAGAAAGAAGAAGAGAAGTCTCCTACCTCACTATTCCAATATCCAGTTTTTCCAAGGCAGAGAGTATTATTTCTTTCTTATCCATGAAGAGAACTTTTGTTATTCCATTCTTTATTATTCTATTGGAATAACTCAGTATATACGGAGCTACCCTATACTTTGTGAAATTCTTCCGTCATTCCATTCTTTATCATTATGTTGGAACATCCTCACATGCGTGCGTTTCTGGCGGGACCGGTTCCATTATTTATCATTCGTTGGAACATCCTCATGCATGCGTTCTCTTGCCGGACTGATTCGTTCCGCTTTTATTATTCTGTTGGAATATCACTGCACATGCGTTTTACGCGGGACCGATTCCGCCTCTTTATTATTCTCATTGGAATATCCTGCTTCGCGTTTCTGTGGGACTGATTTCGTTATTTATTATTCTGTTGGAATAACTGCATGTCGGCCTATCGCATGCTGGTGATTTCTTTTGTTATTCCATTCCTTGTTATACTCGGTTGGTTAAAGTTTTGACTTATACTCCATGAAATTAGTGGAATATCCTTGATATTTCAAGGCTTCATCCAAAGATCTTTTATTGAAATATTCTTCTGAGCATTCTTGAATTTTACTCCACAAAACAGTATCATGTTGACAATTTGAACGTTATTGATTCCTGGATAAAATAATTTTTGAACTTGTTTTTATTGAATTCTTATATCATTGTCATCATCCTCATGTTTATATTTTGTTGAAAGTCATCTGTGGCCTGTAGTGCATAGATGGACTTGGTATGATTATGACTAGAGATTATTCGGTGTAATCATAACCGTAATGTTACAAATGATGTGGTAAAAGTCCTCATTGGCCCGTAGCGCATTGATGGACAGTTGTTGGCATGATCATGACCATTAATGAATACACAAATATTCTTGGCTCGTAGTGCATAGATAATTGTGGTCGTGATACTAAAGAATATCCTTGGCCGTATTACAGGGGTGTTTCGGTGATGTGTATTATTTATTAAAAGGTGAGTCCCAAATGATAAAAGTGTTGAAAAACCTTTTAAATCATAAAAGATAGTAAATTTTATTCTCTACTTGACTCTTTTAATGGATTGCTTGTCATACCGCAGCTTAAACTTGATGGTTGTTATATTATATTAGTTTAACACTGTTGAAGGCTAACGATAATATATTCTTCATTATTTTAGTCATAATATTTCCTCTTTAAATTTAGTTGAGTTCACCCTTTTTACTTTCATTGTTCTTTTAGAAATGAAGGGACTAGTCGAGGAACCGGAGTGACTACAGAGATAATAGCATTAGTAGTCCTTCTTACTATTCATTGAAATAGTGGGAAAATAAATGTAATAATATTGAATTTGAGTTTATATATTTTGCATTTAACAATATTTGTATTAAAACTCATACTTTATGTTTTGTAAATCTTTTGCACACATTGTATAAAAAGATTATATTACATCTTCATATATTCGACGACTCAAAATAGATGATGTATCGCTTGCTTTAAAAGCGTCATTATACTTGTAAACTTTGGAGCGCAATTATCATTTATTTCAAAATTAAACACCTCTTCAGTATGTATATATAGTTGTTCCAAAGAATATTCAATGCAAGATTTGCATAAAACTTTCAGACTTTTGCAAGATAATATTTTTCCCAAAAACCGGGCCCCTTGACAAAAATCTCTGGCTTAGCCCAGACTCTAATAGACTAAAACAACAGGGGGTTGACTCAATAAATCCATAAACTTCAATTCATCACCACAACCCACAAATATAAACACAGAGATAAAATCAAAAGAAACAAAGTTACACCCAGATGAATATACATTGTAAATTCGGAGAAAAACTTAATTTCATGCACCCAAATCGATCGCTTCTAAAATTCTCCACCGATGATCCACCATTTACAAACAAATAGCGAAAAATCAATCAGAAACTGATCCATTATCAACAATTGACTCACCTTATTAACCAAAAGGCCAATTACCAGCTCCTGACTATTTACATGTATTTTAGTATATACAAGGATTTTAGGCCGACTCAACGTTCAAATTTAGACGATAAGTAAACGGTAACGAACTATATATATATATATATAGACTAAAATACAGTTTGAACTTTAAATTTTGTAGGGTTTTTAAGGTTTGTATTTTAGACATTAATTTTTCCATTCTTTTACAAAATGTCAAACCCAAGTTTTATTTCCTTCTTTTAGCCATATCACTCGAGTTGATTTTGTCACTTGAGGAAGGACGCAAGAACTTGATGTATAATTAATTCGTCCTCTTTTAAAATCTGTCAAAAACATGTAATATATTTTCCATACATTGATACACTTAAAAGGTTTCACAATATATTAGGATACCAAAATATATGCATCTCTCGACTAATTTTCCATTAGAATAGATGTACGCAATTTTACATTTATATTCAGCAAAATTTCCGTCTCAAGCTATATATCCTAATTTTCTTCTCAAGTTTTCCGTGGTTAGGATAAAGTTTATTTTTGGGTAAGTTGGTCAATTGAGTGCTGACATGCAGACGAGGTTTACCAAAAATTAAATTTCATGCTGACGGAAACCTTTTTTTTGACTTTTTTTCTCGGTCTCCGCTTCACTTTCGATTCAGCATTAGGTCTGGATTTTGGCAAGGATTTTCCTCACCATTTGTAGCGATGATCATCGGACATTGTTTCCTTTAATTAGGTTTATATTTATCTCATGCAGCAAATAAGCCATAGGAAGTAGTAGCAATCATCAACACAAGAAACGATTGCAGGCTGGCACGAGAAGTCCAGTCCACATTATGTCAGTCCAGATACAAAAACCTTTTGGTCTAATCCACACAACAGCTTGAGCGAAGTTTGTCTGGGAAGCTTGGAGAATCTGACCAATCCGAAAGGTCTCACATAGACGTATTTCGAGCGGTGTGAAAGTCAAGTGATAGGATGCTGTTTAAAAGACATGTCATGCATGCCCATAACCTGATGGGACGTCTCAAGTAAGGTAAAATGTGTGATGCTATAAATATAGATCAAAAGGGATAAAGAGAGGTTAGATACTTTTTTACGCTTGAAAGTTAAACTCAAATTGATTACTTATGTCCTATTCAGTAATCACCACACCCGAGGCGCTCCATCACAACTAGAGCTGTTTCATATCGTGAGAGCGTTTGTACAGGTCTAGGTGAACATGAACAAAGACCTGTAGCTGAAGACCCGATCTGAGAGTTAAGTCCTCATTATTGGCGCTAGGAGGAGGATCTTTTTGTGTAAAATCCTTAGGTTCCAGCAACCAAAGGACTTGGATCGTTGTACTCTTTGATTGTTTTTATCCAGTTGAAAATTGTATCCATCGAGAATTTTCTTTCTAGTCGTGGTTGGTTCTCTAATTGTTGGGGAAACATAATAAGGTATACGGCGCAAGTGAAAATAATCTTCAGTACGTGCATTAAGATAACACCCCAACATGGTTAAAACACAGAATAAAAGCCATACGAGTGGGGTAGCATCACAGAGCCATATGAGTAGAGGAGCTGGTCAAAGCCGCCATGAACCAAGTCACTAAGTGGAGGCTCAGCCCTCTGTGCACCCAGCACCATCTGTCCATTTTGTGCATTCGGTGCACTCGAGACGCTCTTTGAATCCAGAACGGTCCCAAAGACAGCTAGATCTAAGGGACAATTTGAACGTACAGAAGCATAACCCACATTTCAGCAGGTTCTAGAGAGCTCACTTATGAATTGAGCAGAATGGATGGCACCGAGGTCAAGAATACTTGGCATGTTGCTAGATAGAAAAAGTATTATCAATGAACAATGTATGTAAAGAAGTTTCATTTATTTATTTGAAGAAAAGAAATTTCTTTTCTCATGCTTAAATTTTGTATATTACTTTACCATGGTATATAATGTATGAACAGATTGTTGTAATCCGTTTTATAGTATTATATAGAACAACAATATTACAGCCTGAATTGAATGGTTTACCACTCTTTACTTAAAACTATATCCGTCCCTTATTTTTTCACACAAATTACATTGCTATGACTTGAATCCAAGTCCTTAATATTAACATCTCTCTTATCCAACTAAAATATTAATTGTTGGTTACATGGATAACATATAATATATTTATTATATACTTTTAGATAATGAAAATAGTCAACACAAGTCCCTTTGGGAAGAGTTCAAATACCATTAATGGCTGGTTATAAACAGACCCTTAGTAGAATAATTTGATAAACGAATCAAGTTTCACATTAATTTCTCGAGGAAACTCATACTTGGTGCATGATTTTGAAATAGATAAAAATCCAAGTACAAGACAGTTTCTACATAGGACTGTTGCCTGACTAGTAATAATGAAGTTATTACATATAAGCTTTTTCGAGGAACTGTATATGCTTTTCCAAGGAATAAGTACTGGTTAATATATGGAGTATTTCATTAGTTCAAGTTTAATTATGCCGATTGATGAGGCATTTTGCATAGCCGTTGGGAAGACCTAGCTCGGTATATATTTGATTATTTTAATTAAATATAATTCATACGTACATTCGATCAGTGCTCGAATTATAAAATCAAAACGAAAGAAAAACAATAGTATTAATATGAGAAGAAGACCAAAACAAAAGCTCTAGGGCTGTTTACCCATGCACGTCTATTGGCCCCTTAGATTGTTTACATTTCCCCGATCCCTCTGGAGGTTCATATTCGTC
Organism: Panax quinquefolius; assembly: GCA_020205615.1. NCBI lineage: Eukaryota > Viridiplantae > Streptophyta > Magnoliopsida > Apiales > Araliaceae > Panax > Panax quinquefolius. The sequence continues at coordinate 20,785,445 of CM035151.1, forward strand.
ATCACTACAATGTTTCTTTCAAATTCATTTTGCTCAAATATAGTATTTCACAACATCCTATTTCAACCTTTGTCAACCTTTCATGAGTTGTGAGTCTAATGACTTTAAATACATATATATATATATATATTTTTTTTTAAATTTCTCCCCAACTATTGGACTATTTATCAGACTTTGAAATTTTTAGTTAACTGAATTTTCTAGTTGAAAGACCAAAAAATATTCTAATTGAAAGCCAAAGATGGTAACTATTACATTAAGAGGAAAATTCCAAAAATTAAGGAGCTAGGGCCAAGGCAATAGAATCCACGAATTCTTAATGGCTGTAAATGTGACTAATTATAATTATGTAATGTTCGACCTCTAAAAATTGTGTTTAGTATGCACGAAATCAAAAGACTTACCGAAATTGAAAATTGTAAAACGTAAGGAATAAAGAATAAGTTGATACCAAATGCAAAAACTTCAGAAGCATAAATATAAAGTACGTTTGTATAAAGGAGTCAAACATGCATATACAAAAAATATTGGGGGGTCATATGACCCCCTGGTTCCGCTAGTGAAAGAGGCAGCACGGGCCTTGACCAATTTGGCTCGCTCAACAGATTCATTGGCTTACTCTACGGTTTCCTTATCATGTGCTATAGCCTTATTATTTTTGGATTCGGTTAGTATGAAGTTAATTTTTGGGTAAGTTGGTCAATTGGCCAATAAAATGCTGATACACATAGAGTCTCGCCTGCGTGTTAGTATTTTATTGATCAATTGACCAACTTACTCAAAAATGAACTTCATGCTAACTACTCCCATTCTTTTCATTGCCAATGATCACAGAGGACTCTGATTGACGAGCTATCGTAGTCGAGACTTGACTTTAGCCGATAGGATACTGTAAGCTTGACTACAACGAAGCACTTACCGAGCATGAAGGAAAGGGTCTTTCGGTCATCGAGTCAGATCTGAGGAACTCATACGTCATGGTTCTTAATTAAGGGGAAACCCAGAACCTGATGAAGCAACCATCCTGTCCTAATAACGTATATTTGGAGCGAATATAATTTTGTGAGAATTAGGAAAATCAAATACTTTTTCTCTAAATATATATGGGTCCAAAAGCAATAAGTAGATTATTTAATACAAAATAAATAATTTTTCTCTTATAGTGAAATATTATAATTAGAAAATTTATGATGCTTTGTGGAATATATGTTGGTAGAGTTTAATTGAGTGGATGTGCAAAGTTGTGGGTCTAAACTTTTAGGAAAACTTTTCTTTTCAGGTATATGATCCAAGAAAATATTGAACTGATTAATGTAAATGATTTTATAATCCACAAATGTAATAATACATCAGTACTGTATTACCATTTTAGAAAAAAATCAAAACGCTTGTAAATACAATTCTTACCTATATGGCAATATGTGAGTCACGGGTTGACCCGTTGACTCAGTCAAAAAGTGTGCAAATATGAAACCAAAGGAAGATAACTTTAGTACTTGCATGAACTTTGACCCTCAAATCATAACAATAGTAAGTGCAAGATGATAGGAGAAAGAAAATTTAATAAAAAAGATTTTGTGTTAATTTTCTTTCACTAAGACATTTTTTTATATAATTATTAATAGTGTTATGAAAGATACAATAATTTTAAATTTTCCATTAAAAATATTTCATTTATTCAAAATTATAATATCAATATTAATTTTTAAAATTAAAAGTCAATTTCAAACATTTTTAAATCGAAAATTAACATGAATTAATTCATTTAGGTTATATATATATATGTTAATATAATTATAAATATTTTAAATTACTTAAACAATACTACTAATCTACTAGTTATAAGATTTATTTTTTACAAAACTTAAATAAATCACGCCAATTTTTGAATTTAAAATACTTAAAATTAACTTCTAGAAAGTCAATATTGATTAGTCTTATAATTTAGAACCGGAAGAGATAGTATTAATATCAGTATGAAGTATGAACTAAACAAACTAGTATTATTTGCGGGTAACTTTAATATTTATAAATTTTACAAAATATAACTTTTTTTATGAAGTAGAGTGGATATTAGTGTTTGATTGTCTCTTAATACATCTTAATGTTTGAAATATGAAAAATATAAAATTTTCATCTGAATGCCTCTAAATCATTAAGATACAAATATGAGTCTATACCTCTTACTACAAAGATGTGTGCTGTTAAAATATATTACTCCCTCCATCCCTAAATAATTGACGTTATAGGGAGTTTAAAATTTTCCAATATATTTGACGTTACCAAGTTTCTAGGAAGTATTAATTATAATTTTTTCTCTATTGCCCTCAACTATATGGAGTATTTCATTTATCTAGACAACTATATGGAGTACATCTTTTCTTAATTAATGCAAAGGTAATTGTGGTAACACATATCAATCTTAATGACAAAATTGGAGTAATAAATGACTTCCTTAATGTAAGACCCCAGCTTTTATAAATAAAGATGAATTTTTCTATAAATATTATTTTTGAATATTATGGAATAAATTTGATATAATGTTATAGTTGTGGGTAATATTTATAAATTTTGCAAAGTATGCAAGTTGTTATAAAATATTCGTTTGGTTTTGGAATATTCTTTTTGTTAGGGAATATTCGCATAATGGCTCAATCATTGGTGGACCCCACAACATTATTGTCGGATTGAGAAAACGATAAAAATATTTTTATAAAATAATAACTAGGAGGTGTTACTGCTTAAAACCATTGAACTACCCGGTGGTAAAAGTAAGAATACTGGCGTGGTCGCATAAGAAGACACTATTGATTGATTATCGATGCTTACGTGAGAAGTCACTCACCTATGCTCAATTATTACTCATAATGAATTGTCTTTGATCATATCTCTTATATTATTGATTCAATTATTGTCACAAGATCATCCAGATAATATGTTATAGTATTAAATCAATAAATGAGACGACAAGTTATATAAATGATTAATAATTATTGAAAGATTAAATATGTGTTATGATTTGTGGTAAGTTTGATTATTTTATGGGGGGCTCTATATGTCATCATCTAAGAGTCTCTTCATCAATAAGATTTACCTTCGTCAATAGTAATTACCCTTGTGAATAGTATTTACCTTCAATCAATAGTAATTACCCTTGTGAATAGTATTTACCTTCGCCAATATAGTAATTACCCTTGTGAATAGTATTTACCTTCAATAGTAATTACCCTTGTGAATAGATTTACCTTCGATAAGAATTACCCTCAGGAATAGTATTTACCTTCGCCAATAGTATTTACCTTCACGTAATAGTAATTACCTTTACCGACGTCCGAAACCACTTGTCGCTTCACATTACAAAGCGCCGAACCACTTGTCGCTTTCACATTACAAAGGCCAAACCAAATCCGTCAAGCCACTTGTCTTTTCACACTAAGAAAAGCTAAGCTAGAAATCTTCTATAAATAGAGGCCTAGGGCTTCATTATTTTCACTTAATTCATTCAAGCTTATAGAGAGAGAAAGTATAGAGAGAATAAGAGAGAAAGAAGAAGAGTATTTTGTTACTACACCGCTTTGCGGATTCAATCTCCTACCAAATGTAAGGGGTGTTATTCTTTCTTATTCACGAAGAGAATCATTGTTATTCCATCGCTTATTATTCTGTTGGAATAACTCAGATAAGTGGTTTACCCTATACTTGGTGACATTCTTCTATTATTCTCATTGGAACATCCTGCATGTGTGTTTTACACCTAACTCTGTTCCGCTTTTTATTATTACTCGTTGAATATCCTATCTCATGTGTTTTACAATCGATCCGGTTCCATCTTTATTATTCTGGAACAACATCCTGCTTGTGAATTTCACTTGACCTGTTCCGTTATTTATTATTCTGCTGAATAACTCCGTCATGCGCCTATCGCATGCATGGTGATTTCTTTTGTTATTCCATTTTTTTATTATACCCAGTTGGTTAAAACTTTGACTTCTATACTCCATGAAATTAGTAGAATATCCTTGATATTTGCGTTTCATCCAAAGATCTCTTTCATGGAAATATTCTTCCGATCATTCTTGAATTTTACTCTACAAAACAAAAGATCATGTTGACAATTTGACGTTAATAATTCCTGGATAAAATAATTCTTGAACTTGTTTTATTGAATTCTTATATCATTGTCATCATCCTCATGTTTATATTTTTTTGAAAGTCATCGTGGCACATGAAGTGCATAGATGGACTTGGTATGATTATGACCGAGAGACTATTCTTGTGTAATCACAATCGTAATGTTACAAATGATGTGATAAAAAATCCTCGATGGTCAGTAGTGCATTGATGGACGCAGTTGTTGGCATGATCACGACCATTAATGAATACACAAATATTCTCGGCCCGTAGTGCATGAATAATTGTGGTCGTGATACTAAAGAATATCCTCGGCGCAGTAGTAAGGGTGATTCGATGATGTGGAATATTTATTAAAGTCGAGTCTCACCTATAATAAAGATGAAAAAAACCTTTAAAACCTAAAAGATAGTAGACTTTATTTTCTACTTGACTCTTTTAATGGATCAGATATTCACGCAGCTTAAACCGGTTGTCTATTGTATTTTATCGGTTTAACATTATCAAGACTATTGATAATTTATTCTCGCATTATCTTAGTCATAATATTTCTTCTCGGGCTAGTTGAGCTCACCCTTTCTTTCACCGTTTCTCTTCGTGAAATGATAATATAAATTTGGGACGAAGTCCTGGGAAACGAGTGATGGTCCCGAAAATAAGATTAGTAGTCCTCACTATTCTTCAAAATAGTGTGATAATAACTCAGAATGAGGACTTTTTGTTTGAGTTTGTATAATATCTAGTAGATTTATATTTGTATTTAAACTCACGCTTTATGTCGTATTGTACACCTACGCTTATGTTAATAAGTTGTATTTAAATTGCATACCATGTAAGTGGCGACTCAAGATGGGTGATGTATACCTAATTTTGGGGCGCCACAACAGGTATCGAGCTTAGGATGTGATCCTGGCTAAGATGTGAGAATAGTACTAGGAGGGGAGAGACGGGGAATACCTTCGCTAGTATGACCTACCTAAGTTTATGTGCTATTTTATTGGTTGGTCGAAGATAAGGATAATTTGTTATACGTCAATTAACCTTTTATTTTGTGGCGATGATCTCAAAAATGACATCCGAGAATGTTGAGAATAAGAATGGAGCGCAGCAGCGATCGCTGATTCACCACATATCAATAATCAAGATAATGTGCATCGAAGGCGACAATCCTCATGCAAACAACAACACCGACCAAATGACAAATGATCAAATGTTCGAGGCTTTATGCAATTTATGCAACAAAGAAAGCAGAGCGACTCACGCCCAAAACGTAGGTGGAAACACGGAAAACTCTCGGCGGTCACCGCTAAACAATTTAAGGAGCCGGGACCACCGGAGTTTAAGGAGAGCCAAAACCACTTCAAGGAAGCAGCATGGATAAAGCAGATTACCAAGATATTTGATGTCTTGGGATGTTCAAGAGCAAAAGGTTCCTTTCACCGCTTTTATGTCATGCGAGAGGCGGACATCGGTGGGAATCGGTGAAACGTACTCAACCAAATTATCAAGATATCTTGGGAGAAGTTCCAGAGTCGTTTCAACGACAAATACTTTCCCGAAAGTATTCGCCATACGTGAAGGAGGTGGAGTTTATCAAGTCGAACAAAACAATATGACCGTGTCGCAATACGAGGCAAAATTTGCGAGTTATCACGGTTTATATCCCACTGGTGGATAATGAAGAGAGAATGGCGCGAATGTTTTTAAGAGGTTTGAAGTCGGAGATACGCCAACATCTTATTTCTCATAAACTGCGTGTTTGTATTCGATGTTGTAAATAGGGCTCGCTTAGTGGAGCGCGATAATGAGTCAACGAACTAAAAAAGAGAGCAATAAGCAAAATTATAATACCAAATGAGAATAGTCATCGAAAGCGGTGACAACAAGCGTGGAGGAATCAACAAAGCAAATATGGTAACCACTTGATTGGTAATCGTACAAAACAATAAGAATGGACATTTCAAGAAAAGGAGATTCAACAATGATGGAAAGACGCCAAAGACCAAAGACCCATTGTTAAGGAAGGAGAAAGACCACCTATCATATGCTTCAAATGCGGAGGAGAGGGACACATCACCAAATCACGCCATGTCAGTCTCAAAGCATGTTATAATTGTGGAAGAGAAGGTCACTTAGCTCGATTTTGTCGTTTATCAAGACAAATTCAATGCCTAGGATGGAGGCACCAAAGGCCATCCCGTAAAAATTCAAAACCGGTAGTGCAAGGGAGAAGTTTGTTGTGACCTCCCAAAGAGCAAGGAATCCGAATGAGGTCATCACGGTAAGCTTATCATAAACTCTAATGAAGTCTATACTTTATTTGATACCTGGGATTCTACCCATTCTTTTATTTCTCCTACTTGCTTCCATCGATTAAATTTGACTGGAGAAATTAGACTTTGACTTATCTCGTGGAAACTCCGCTGGGAGAAACCTTCATTACATCCACTGCTTATAAGTCTTGTTTGGTTCAAATCGGTACCCTCACATTACCCGTCGATCTTATTTCATTAAAAATACTTGCATTTGAATGCGTGATTCTAGGGATTGATTGGTTAACTACTTATCATGCAAAAATTGATTGTTTTCGTAAGGGTTGTTAGCTTTCATATTCCTAATCAACCTATTATGCTAATTCAAACGACCAAACCATTAAAATCAATCACGGTCATCTCAAGCCATAAAGCTATTCGTTTATTGAAAACGGATGTCAAGCTTTCTTAGCTCATGTCACAGATTTAAATAAAAATACGCCGCTTTTAAACGATATTCCTATTGTTAATAAATTTCCCGACGTATTCTCAAGAACTTCCCCGACCTACCCCGTAGCGTGAAATTGAATTTTGTATCGACCTTGAACCCTAAGACAAAAACCTATTTCCAAAGCCCCATATCGAATGGCTCTATTGAACTTCGTGAGTTAAAGACCCAACCGCAGGAATTGTTAGACATCGGCTTTATTCGTCCTAGTACTTCTCCTTGGGGTGCTCCCTGCTCTATTCGTGAAGAAGAAAGATGGGAGTATGCGACTTTGTATTGATTATCGGGAGTTGAATCACGCCACCATCAAAAATAGGTATCCATTGCCACGTATTGATGACTGTTTGACCAACAGCAAGGAGCCAAATTTTTTCAAAGATCGATCTTCGCTCGGATATCACCAATTGAAGATTGTAATAACCGACATTCCAAAGACGACTTTCGTAACTCCTGTGCGGGCATTATGAATTCCTAGTCATGTCCTTTGATTGACTAATGCTCCGCCGCCTTCATGGATATGATGAACCGAGTATTCAAGGAATATTTAGATCACTTTGTGGTCGTCTTTATTGATGACATCCTTATTTATTCCAAAAGCCGTGAAGATCATGAGCAACACTTGAGGTGACACTCCAAAAGCTTCGTGAATATAAGCTTTATGCCAAGTTGAAGAAATGCGAGTTCGGCTTCAAGAAGTAGCATTCCTTGGGCACGTGGTATCAAGTCATGGAATATCCGCTTGACCCAAAGAAAGATCAAGCTATTCAAAGCCGGAACAACTTAAATCGCTGATCGGCAATCGTAGCTTTCTTGGTTTAGTTGGTTATTATCTGAGATTCGTGGGAAGGATTTTCTCGAATCACTATTCCATCGACTCAAATTGACTTCGGAAAGATACAAAGTTCTATTGGAGCGAAGAATGTGAGAAGAGTTTTCAAGAACTCAAGAGGAGACTTATTTCAAAGACCTGCTCGACAATACCATCCGGCCTCGGAGGATTTGTCATCTACAAGTGATGCTTCTAACAAAAGGGTTGGGATGTGTTCTTATGCAACATGGAAAAGTTATAGCCTTTATGCCTCATGACAACTCAAAGAATATGAGAGGAATTATCCTACTCATGATCTAGAGTTAAGCAAATGTCATCTTCTTCGCACTTAAAATGTGGAGGCATTACTCAGTATGGGGAGAAAGTGGAGATCTTTACGGATCATAAAAGCCTCAAATATTTCTTTTCACTCAAAAGGAACTCAACATGCGACAACGACGCTGTTGGCTTGAATCGCTGAAAGATTATGATCATACCATCCAATACCATCCCGAAAAAGCAACGCGTGGTAGTGACGATTGTTAGGTAGAAATCATATGCAAGCACAAGTGCGATATTGTCAACGCAGGCCCATTTTGTGTGACTTGCAAAGGATGGAGATAGAATTAAAGACTCTGTGGACGCATGTGATGACAAATGAGTATACGAGTAGAACCGACTTTAATTGACAAAGTTAAAGCCGCCAAGCTACGCACTGGAGCCGATGCGTATGAGGAAGAAAGTGCAAGAAGGTGCTATCTGGGAAGCAAGAATCGATGAAGAAGGAATACTTGAGTCAACTCCGCACTTTGTGTTCCTAACGACCCTCGATTTAAAGTATAATATCATGATGGAAGCGCCTGACACACCATTTGCAATCCATCTCGGAGTACCAAATGTATCATGATATTCGCCATACATTTCAGCGGAGCAATATGAAGAGAGAGATAGCGCTGCTTATCTCAAGATGTCTAACTTGTCAACGAGTTAAAGCGGAGCATCAAGTACCAAAAGGTCCATCAGAACCACTTGAAATTCCGTAATGGAAGTGGGAGCACATTACCATGGATTTCAAGCACGGCCTTCCTAAGGTTTCTCAAGGCATTGATGCGATTTGGGTCATTGTTGATAGATTGACCAAGTCTCGCTCATTTCTTACCGATCTGAGAAACTTATACACTTGAACGCCTTTGCTCAGATGTACATAAACGAGATTGTAAGATCGCATGGTATCTTGCAGATATCATAGTTTCGATCGAGACCCAAGATTCACTTCACGATTTTGGGTTAGTTTGCAAAAAGCTATGGGCACAGACTTCACGATTTAGCTTCGGCATATCATCCTCGACTCGATCGGACGACAAATGGAGAGGACTATTCAAACTCTTGAAGATCTATTAAGACTCGTGTCCTTGATTTCAAGGAGTTGGGACAAGTTCTTACCATTGGTGGAGTTTTCCTACAACAACAAGCTTATCAAGCAAGTATTGGCATGGCTCCATTCAAGCATCAGATGGAAGAAAGTGTCGCTTCCAAGATCTTTGGGATGAGGTGGGTGAAGCAACGTTGTTGGGACCGGAGTTGGTACGTATGACTACGGAAAGATTCAAATGATCCGGCAACGATAAAAACCTCACAAAATCGACAAAAGAGTTATCTTGATCTTCATCGAAAGGACGTGGAATTCGATATAGAGATCATGTGTTGTTAAGAGTTGCTTCCATGGAAAGGAGTTACAAGATTTGGAAGGAGAGGAAAACTTAATCCTCGATTCATCTATCCATTTTAATCCTCGATCGAGTAGGAACTGTGGCCTATAGACTCGCTTTCTGCCAAATATGTCTCGTGTTCATAACGCTTTCACATATCTATGTTACGTAAATATGTGAAAGACCCGAACCATATTATTGAAGTTAGAACCGGACGAAATAGCGGAAAATTTGACGTATGAAGAGGTTCCCTGCTCAAATTTTGGATAAGAAAAGAACATATTCTACGCCCAAGGTTATACCTCAAGTCAAAGTTTTATGGAGGAACCACGATGTTGAGGAAATGACTTGGGAGTTAGAATCAAATGAAATCAAGGTATCCTTACCTCTTCGACATACCAGTATCGCACCTAATTTCGAGGGCGAAATTTCATAAGAAGGGAGGTTGTAGAAGACCCCAATTTTTATAAATAAAGATGAATTTTTCTATAAATATTATTTTTGAATATTATGGAATAAATTTGATATAATGTTATAGTTGTGGGTAATATTTATAAATTTTGCAAAGTATGCAAGTTGTTATAAAATATTCGTTTGGTGGGGAATATTCTTTTTGTTAGGGAATATTCGCACAATGGCTCAATCATTGGTGGACCCACAACATTATTGTTTGATTGAAAAAAGCGACAAAAATATTTTTATAAAAATAACTACGGAGGTGTTACCGTTAAAAGCTGTTGAACTACCCGGTGGTAAAAGTACATGAATACGCTGTGGTTGCAAGAGTAGCACTGCAGATTGATTATTGATGCTTACGTGAGAAGTCACTCATTATGCTCCAATTATTACTACGATAATTGCACGTGATCATATCTCTTATATTATTGATTCAATTATTGTCACAAGATCATCCTCATATAATATGTTATAGTATTAAATCAATAAATGAGACGACAAGTTATAAATGATTAATAATTATTGAAAGATTAAATATGTGTTATGATTTGTGGTAAGTTTGATTATTTTATGGGGGCTCATATGTCATCATCTAAGAGTCTCTTCATCAATAGTATTTACCTTCGTCGATAGTAATTACCCTTGTGAATAGTATTTACCTTCGCCAATAGTAATTACCCTTGTGAATAGTATTTACCTTCGTCAATAGTAATTACCCTTGTGAATAGTATTTACCTTCGTCGATAGTAATTACCCTTGTGAATAGTATTTACCTTCGCCAATAGTAATTACCCTTGTGAATAGTATTTACCTTCACGATAGTATTTACCTTCGTTAATAGTAATTACCTTTACCACGACGTCGAACCACTTGTCGTTTCACATTACAAAAGCGTCGAACCACTTGTCGTTTCACATTACAGGGCCAAACCAAAAATCGAGCCACTTGTCTTTTCACACACTAAGAAAAGGCTAGAAATCTTCTATAAATAGAGGCCTAGGGCTTCATTATTTTTTCACGAATTCATTCAAGCTATAGAGAGAGAAAGTATAGAGAGAATAAGAGAGAAAGAAGAAGAGTATTTTGTTACTACACCGTCAAGCAGATTTCATCTCCTACCAAATGTAAAGGGGTGTTATTCTTTCTTATTCATGAAGAGAACTCATTGTTATTCCATTGCTTATTATTCTGCTGGAATAACTCAGTATAAGTGGTTTACCCTATACTTGGTGACATTCTTCTATTATTCTCGTTGAACATCCTGTCGTGTGTTTTACACCTAATTCGGTTCCGCTTTTTATTATTCTCGTTGGAATATCCTATCTGTGTTTTTACACCGGATCCGGTTCCATCTTTATTATTCTGTGGAACATCCCGTCGGTGTGAATTTCACCCGACCGTTCCGTTATTTATTATTCCGTTGGAATAACTCATCTCATGCATGGCCTATCGCATGCATGGTGATTTCTTTTGTTATTCCATTTTTTTATTATACCCAATTGGTTAAAACTTTGACTTCTATACTCCATGAAATTAGTAGAATATCCTTGATATTTGCGTTTCATCCAAAGATCTTTTTCATGGAAATATTCTTCCGATCATTCTTGAATTTTACTCTACAAAACAAAGATTACGTGTTGACAATTTGACGTTAATAATTCTGGATAAAATAATTCTTGAACTTGTTTTATTGAATTCTTATATCATTGTCATCATCCTCATGTTTATATTTTTTGAAAGTCATCCGTGGCAGCAGTAGTGCATAGATGGACTTGGTATGATTATGACCGAGAGACTATTCTATAATAATCATGGCCGTAATGTTACAAATGATGTGATAAAAAATCCTCGCCGAGGCGTAGTGCATTGATGGACGATTGTTGGCATGATCATGACCATTAATGAATACACAAATATTCTTGGCCCGTAGTGCATGAATAATTGTGGTCGCGATACTAAAAGAATATCCTCGGTAGTAGTGCGGGGGTGATTCGATGATGTGGAATATTTATTAAAGTTTGAGTCTCAATTTATATAATGATGATGAAAAACCTTTAAAACCTAAAAGATAGTAGACTTTATTTTCTACTTGACTCTTTTAATGGATTGCATATTCATTGCAGCAGCTTAAACCTGGTTGTCTATTGTATTTTATCGGTTTAACATTATCAAAGACTATTGATAATTTATTCTCGCATTATCTTAGTCATAATATTTCTTCTCTGGGCTAGTTGAGCTCACCCTTTCTTTCAACGTTCTCTTCGTGAAATGATAATATAAATTTGGGACGAGTCGGGAAACGAGTGATGGTCCCGAAAATAGCATTAGTAGTCCTCACTATTCGTAAAAATAGTGTGATAATAATCGTAATGAGGACTTTTTTGTTTGAGTTTGTATAATATCTAGTAGATTTATATTTGTATTTAAACTCACGCTTTATGTCGATTTATATACTTACGCTTATGTTAATAAGTTGTATTTAAATTACATGTCTTATGTAAGTGGCGACTCAAGATGGGTGATGTATACCTAATTTTGGGGGCGTCACACTTAATAAGTGTGAAAATCTTCAAAACTTTAGTTATTTAGGGATGGAGGGAGTAAGAGATAGACTGTTAAGATGTAATCAAACAAAATGGGGAGTGGTTATGACGAAGTTCATTTTGGTCAATTGTCCAATACAGTATCGACACGCAGGTCGGAAGGTGATCTCTCTCATTGCGTGTCAGCATTGTATTGGTCAATTAATCAACTTATCATGAAGTTAACTTAATGGTAACCGGATCCAACAAAATGTATTACTCCATCAACCATGTTATGTGTGTTTAATTAAGGTTGGACCTAATTAATAATGGAAGTGGTTAATATGAAGTTTATTTTGGGATAAGTTGATCAATTGACCAATAAAATACTGACACTGCAAATGAGAATATATATATATATCAGTATTCTATTGGTCAATTGACCAACTTACCAATAAAATACTTTCATGCTAACCAGATCACACCTGATCACATAATTAAGATATGGTCAAATGGAAATATAGATGATTATTAGCTGGACAGTAGTGCTAGTCTAGACAACCCCGCCGGCCTATTCGGCTATTGCTTAATTACCTTTCCAGAGCGGTGATGTATGAAATTAAAATTATACTATTATATAAAATTTAAGTGATGGGGTTTTCCATTATCTGATTAATTGATTAGGAATAAGACACTCATCACTTGCATTATGTTTTTTGAGTTTTGAACATACCAAAATAAAATTAAATTAAATTAGTATACAAAGAAAAAGAGTAAAAAAAAATATTATAAGTTTTCTTTCACGTTATTGTTGAGTTTATAAATAAATAAATAAAAATTTAAGTTCTAAATTTAGATTACTAATTTATCCATATATTAAGACTGATAAATTTGTAACATAGAGGGTATAATAGAGGTTATAAAAGAATTATAATGTCATTTTGTTTTTTTTTCCTTCTATTTATAAAACTCAGAAATTAACAAAGTGTTAAAAATGTTTCTAAGAAATTTAGGTTTGGAATTATATTTAAAATTACATGGGCAATATACATTACTACATGATTCAATAATTATTATGAAGTTAATTTCAGGATAAGTTGGTTAATTGACAAATATAATGCTGATATACAGATAAAGATATTATCTTCTGCCTATATGTCGATACTATATTTGTCAATTGATTAAAATTAATTTCATGCTAGATAACTACTCTGATTAACATTGATAGGAAGTGTGCACTTTTTTTGACTAGACTCATCATGATGTTGCTACCTACCTATAATTATTTTTAGTAGGAGCAAGGAATAATTTAAAACAACTTCTCAAATTCTAATAGCTAATTATTTTGAATATAATACAGACGATGCAAATAGCTTATTTATTTTAAGAAAACATGTTTAGAGACAATAATTAATTAATTATATATATAATTATTTTTGCTTTTGTCTTCCATAATGCAATTAAAACAGACTTTTAAACGCAAGTAATGCTTTTTCTGCATGGTTGGTTTAAGAATTGTGCATAAAAATTAAAGAAATAATTATATAACATTAAATATATTATTAATTGTCTATAATACTCTTTATCATATAATTATCTCATACTCTCTATCTCATCTGTAACATTTTCTCTCATGAGATAATTTTGAAAAGATTGTGACTAATTCTCTTAAATTATATAAAATTTCAAATAATTTAAAAAAAATAAAATCATCTAAAACGTCATATATTATAGAACAGAGGGAGTATATCGTTGTGTTAGGGCATAAATGGCAGGTACACAATCAAAGCCGAAAAGAGGAGAGAAAATTGAGTTGAAGTTTATCACTTAAATTCATTACATAATCAATGTATTGAAGTTAATTAATTATGCCCTTTTGAACTTTAAACTGAATACTTTTGGGCTTTTTACCTGCCTTGATTGTTATGGATGGGTAGAACATGACATGATGCAGCAAGAGTGTTAGCTTAGCAGTTCAAACATGAATGTTCTATGGGATTAATGGAAGAGTCAACCCCATCTAATTAAATACTTTTACCTAACTAATTGATGGTACGGTTGGTACCACAAAACTCATGATAATTTGGTTTAGAAAGCCTTTAATTTGTGTGCAGTGAGAAACATTTCTAATATGTTTGTTCCCCACACGAGAGAACTGATATTTTCACAAATAAAATTTGATATTTTTACGTTTGATATTGTCAAAACAAAAATAATGTTGTCAAAATAGCTATTAAATGTCGCTTAAAATATAAAAACATTTATAAAAGTGTCAATAAACATTTATTTACTCTGACAACGTCATTTTTGTTATAACAATATCAACCGCCTTATTTCTAAGTATAATAATAAATTCCTAATAATTAAGGAAAGTATTATAAATGTTAGGCAAAAATGGAGGTGAGGGCTATCTCACACTCTTGAGTAAAGTAACTTTCAAAACAACATCGTTTTGTTTTGTATATTTCATGTTATATATAAAATACTAATATATTTGGAATTTTTGAAAATATTATTATTATAAAAGGGTACCTAGCTAATACAAGAGCGTGAGGTAACATGAACACCTATCTAAATTATGGGCTTTCAGGAGGGCAACTAAGGAAAAACTAGAGAAAATTTAAAAATCTTACTAATATTTTATATCGTCTGTTGACTTGTGACTGAATAGTAAAATTAAATTTCATTTATTTTCAAAATTTTCTATTGGGGAAAAAATTAAAAGATCGAATTTAAATATTCTATCAATCAAAGATATGCAAAATCCGACAACCTGGTTTATAGAAATTAAAAAAATAAACAAAAGTTTCTAGAAACTAAGTAAGTTGGCATGCTTCGACATGCTCTTCACCTCAAGCAAAACAAGTATGCAAAAACAAAAAGAAAGAGATGATATAAAATACTTGTTATCCTAATAGTAATCTTCTTTGAGATGACAGATAAAAGGTGTAAAAAAGAAAGCACTTATTATATATATTCAACCACTAAAATTAAATCTCTTATTTATAACATAAAATTTATTTATATTCAATATTAAATCTCTTATTTTATATCGTATTTATGTGTGTTGTGTCAAAATTAATTAACACCCCTACATGCAAGTGTTTCAAAGAAATTATTGTTAAAATAAACACGTAATATATATTATTAAAAATAAAATTAATATTTTTACAAGTATAAGTATTAATTTCACGAGCACAAAATACTTTGTGAAACTATTATTTTTAAACGTGAAAATATGAATTCCATTAAAACATTTATCGCAAAATTAACGGAATTCTATGCCTCTTGTTGTCACCAAAGCAATTGCTCTCCAAATCATCAATTCGAACACCACCTGTTCATTCTGACGTATGATTAATAGTACTACTGTTAAGAGTGTAAACGATCCGGAGATTTAATTCTTTCAAATTTGGTTCATAAAATTTATCCAGTATAAAATAAGATTTGATTGAGACTATTTAATTTATCTAATGAAAGCACATTCTAATCGAGTTTAAACAAATTGAATTTTTTAACGAATATGATCCGAAAGATCAATAATAAATTATAATTTGAGGAGGTTCGAAGTAATTTATCGAACTTTAAATGTCTTATATTTGACTTCATTTATATTTCGAAATGAAATTCGAATCGAACTTTTAATCAATGAATCAAAGACGAATCGAGATTTAACTATTCGCTTCATTTTATAAGCGTATACTTAACTACTGCTGCCCAAAATGGCATCCAATTTTTTTTTTAATTTATTAAGATACGATGGTGATTACCCACAATCTATCCCCTTAAGAAGCAAGCAAGTAAACACATGCTTAAACCTCATTGGCCT
The DNA here is from genome assembly GCA_020205615.1 of Panax quinquefolius. Classification (NCBI taxonomy): domain Eukaryota; kingdom Viridiplantae; phylum Streptophyta; class Magnoliopsida; order Apiales; family Araliaceae; genus Panax; species Panax quinquefolius. The sequence goes on from CM035151.1 coordinate 20,801,660, forward strand.
TGTAGTGGTTATCAAGCTTAAAAAATAGGCCACCCACTTGATTTTTTTAATTCCAAATATTAGAAAATAATTTAGGGCTCTTTATTGTTTAGTGTCTAGATGCATAAGCCCTATGTTATACGTGGCACTTGTCCATCAATTCCCTATTCCTCTTTGGGCTTACTTTCTTATGAGAACATGTCACCCGATCCCTTGGCAATTTTTTAGAGTTCCTCAAATGCCCTTGTATACACAAGTGAATTAAAGTCTTATATCAAAAATAAAAATATACGCACAAATATATTTTGATGATCCATATATTATCTAATGATCAGTGATATTTTATGTGTCAAGTTAGATCTCAAACATGTTTACTTAAAATCTTTTACATGTACGCATGCATCATACAAAATTAGGATCTTCTTTTATTTTAAATAAAATAAAAATTCTTTATTTCACAATAAAAATTTAAAATGTATTAAAATGTGACATCATGATAATGGGAGGAACGAATAACAACTTTAAGGATAATTTAGTGATTTACCTACATGTAGTTCATATGAAGAAGGGTTGGTCATGATTTCATAATATATTGTGATGATTAAAAAAGGACAAAGAAATTGACTGACGGAATGAAGCAAGTGATGTTATGAGCTGATATAAATATGTGACAAACACTAAACACTTGATCATGTCACAGAATTTTTGGGACAAGCTTACCTACTAGCTAGCAAAGGTAGCTTCTTCTTCTTTCCATTTTTTTTTTTCTTCTTATAGCTTATATGTCTTGGGGTGGAGTGATGGCAGACCATTTGGGTTGGGAAATCATAGAAGAAGGGTGGAGGAAAGGCCCTTGGACCGCTGAAGAAGATAGGTTGCTCATTGAGTATGTCAAGTTGTATGGTGAAGGAAGATGGAACTCCGTCGCTCGCCTTCAAGGTTTATATAATTTTTTGTTTGTTATTATTTTTATGAAATTAAATCTTCATATATACACTAAATTTTGTAGCAACGTACTGATCAGTTAGTTCTAGCTCATATACTAGTATATATATATAAATATATGATTTTAATTGTTAATTTTTTGGTTGTATAGGTTTGAAAAGGAATGGGAAAAGCTGCAGATTAAGGTGGGTGAATTACTTGAGGCCAGACCTCAAGAGGGGACAAATAACCCCACATGAAGAGAGCATTATTCTAGAGCTACATGCTAGGTGGGGAAACAGGTATATATACTTCATTCAATCCATGTCAACTAACTATATATACATGAACTCTTTTTTTCCCTCAATTAACTTTCAAATTATATATAGAATTAATCCATATAACTTACTTTTAATTCAGATGGTCTACAATTGCAAGAAGTTTACCAGGAAGAACAGATAATGAAATCAAGAACTACTGGAGAACCCACTTCAAGAAAAAGGCAAAAACCCCTCCAACTGACATGACTGCAAAGTCAAAAGCACGCGTGCTAAGAAGGCAACAATTTCAGCAACAGCAGCAGCAAAATCAAGTGGACATGAAAAAGAAGATGATCGACGAAACGGACATTAACAATATTAGAGTGCCAATTCTGCCCCATCATCAATATCATCATCATCATCAAGTCATGATGAAGCAACAAGACATGGCTAGTCCTAATAATTATAGTACTACCGCTGATCAAGAACAACAAGCAGGGTGTTTTTGTACCATATTCAATGGGTATGCAGCAGTATTGCCTGAGGCCACGTCCTCGTCGAATGAGGACTTCTTGTGGGATGGACTGTGGAACTTAGACGACGATGTTCACGGCAATTTTAGCCCGGTTTCTGCAGCAACTAGAGCTACCCTGCAGAGTTTAGCCACTCCCTGCAGCTTCTTTTGATTCTTAAAGCTGTACTATTATATATATATATATATATATATATATATATATATATATGTAGTGTTAGTTCTAGTAAAATGGAACCAAAAAGAAAGAGGTTCCTAGCTACCTGCCTACCTAATAAAAAGCATAAAATCATGTACGTTGTTATGAATTTACATAATTTTCGGCTGTGAGCGAGCTAGTGCCAATCCCCGGCGCCTAGAGTACTTACTACTGGTAAGTGTGCCTAATAATTCTTCTACCATGTATCCTCATGAAATACTGCATCAATGCTGGTTGATCAATGAGCCCATCTACTGAGTTGTATAACATTTCGTCGAGTCTCTATTAATTTTTTAACCATCCAATTATAATTCACTGGAATTTTCATCTCATTCTCCATACAATATTTGTGTTATTTTTTTTTTTACTTGGTAGTAGTTATAACCCCAATTTATTTAGACTGATGTATTGTGATTTTTAGGTGAGATTATTCCTTCCTTTATGTGACTGTGAGTTTTTTTTTGTTTAGTGAAATTTGGTTGATTCTTAATATTAGTAATGTTGTTCTTGATTATAAAATTAAAGTATATTTCGAGTTTAAATTTTTAAAAAAAAATCAAAAACATTTGAGTCATGAAAAATGGTTGCTTTAGGGTGAAATTGTATTCTACTTTACTTTTTTTCCATGCACCAATCAAATTTTTACACACACAAGACTTGTGCGTGCATACTGCCTAAAACTTTTGACGAAGGGTAACAATAATATGGTAAACTGTTGATACAAACATGTGCAATTTTACTTTTTATATACAGTATTTTAATTATAATGATATTGCAATCCTATGATACAAGTGAATATTATTATAATTGTATATGTAGAAATATTTTAATACTCCCTCGATCCCTTTCAAAAAACAGTCCCTGTGATTTTATTTTTCCTGTTAATTATAAAATCTTAAAATTTAAAATCAATAAAAAAATTTAATTTAATTAATGTGATTATGGAGTACAAAATTGTTAAAATATACATACTAAATCAAATAAACATATACCTCGTTAATTTAAATTATGCGTTTTGCATAAATTCTAAATAAATTATGTAATTTTTTGCACACTTGTGTCATTTCATTATTTTTTTTTGAGAATTTAATTCATTAGAATTTAATTCTAAGATGTGAATAAATGAGTTTGAGTTTTAAAAAATTAATAATATAAAATTATCAAAAATAAAATAAAAAATTGGATCTCCAGACCAGTTCCTAGTTCCTGAATAAACAAACAGACCCTGAAAACGTTCACCGAAACACAACTATTCAAAATTAATGATCATCTTCTCTGCGCTCAGAGCCTTCACATTTACCCATATTACCTCACGTTATTACGCTTCTGCCACTGTACTGGACCCATCACTCTCTCTTCTCCAACTTCTTCAACTCTCAGTCCACCATCGATCACTGAAACTAACACAGCAGTCCCATGCTCGAGTCTGTTATCTTGGGCTCAGTCAACACTCTGTCACTGTAACAAAACTCGTCTCTGCATATTCCGTCATTAAAAACCCGGTCGAGTCACGACTCGTTTTCAACTCAGTTCGAGTCAAGAATGTATTTCTATGGAACACATTGATCAATGGGTATGCAAAGAATTGTTTGTATAATGAAAGTTTTGAACTTTTCAACGAAATGTGCAGAATTGAGGACTCGCCGGACGATTTCACGCTTTCGACTCTGGCGAAAGTCTCCGGCGACATTAAGGACTTACTCACCGGGAAATCGATTTATGGGAAGAGTATACGAATTGGGTTTGTTTCAGATACTATACTTGCCAATTCACTAATGTTTGTGTACTGTAAATGTGAGAGTTTTGTTGATTCTCGTAGATTGTTTGATGAAATGCCGCAAAGAAATGTTTCTTCTTGGAATGTTATGTTAGGGGGATTTACTGTTTTGGGGAATTCTGGTATTAATGATGAAATTTGGGACTTTGTTAAGTATATGCAAATGGAAGGGTTGGAATTTGATGGGTTTACAGTATCAAGTCTTCTTCCTTTATGTGGGAGCAAATTTGGGAATTGTGATTATGGAAGGGAGCTACATTGTTATATAGTGAAGAATGAAATGGAAATGGGTATGGGGTCTGATGTTCATTTAGGATGTTGTTTGATAGATATGTATTCAAAAAGTAATAGAATTAATGTGGGTCGACAGGTTTTTAATCGAATGAAGTGTAGAAATGTGTTTGCCTGGACAGCAATGATGAATGGTTATGTACAGAATGGAGCTTTTGATGAAGCTATGTTTATATTTCGTGGAAATGCAGAGGGGAGGTGGAATAGAACCCAATATGGTTTCCATTGTGACTATTCTTCCTGCTTGTAGCTCACTTGCTAGTCTTTTGGGTGGGAAACAAGTTCATGGATTTTCTGTTAGAAAGGAATTGAATCATGAAGTTTCTTTATGCAATACTCTAATTGATATGTATTCCAAGTGTGGGAGCTTGAACTATGCAAGATGAGTCTTTGATTTCCATTGTCTTTGTAAAGATGCAATCTCTTGGAGTTCGATGATTTTTGGGTATGGATTACATGGAAAGGGTCAGGAATCTATTATATTGTATGAGAAGATGCTTCAAAGTGGGATCAAACCGGACTTGATTACAGTTGTTGGGGTTCTTTCTGCTTGTGCTAGGTCAGAAATGGTGAAAGAAGGCCTTAATATTTATTATACAGCCGTTAATGATTATGGAGTTAAACCAACGTTGGAGATCTGTGCATGCATGGTTGATATGCTTGGTCGATCTGGCCAGCTTGACAAAGCATTGGATTTTATCAAGACCATGCCTGTAGAACCTGGTCCTAGTATTTGGGGGGCACTTGTTAGTGCTTCTGTACTTCATGACAATTCTTACATGCGAGATTTGGCTTACAAGTTCCTTATTCAGATAGAACCTGCAAACCCCTCAAACTATGTCTCACTTTCGAATTTGTATGCTTCTTCACGGAGGTGGGACGCTGTTGCTGAAGTGAGAAGAATGATGAGAGAAAGAGGATTGAAGAAGTTGCCTGGGTGTAGTTGGATTAGCATTAATAGTGAAACTCACAGTTTCTATGTTGCTGACAAAGCTCATCCCAGCTCTCATATGATTTATGAGATGCTGGATGAAATCATTTTAGTAATGAAGGGAGCTGGCTATTCTTCAGAGTTTGAGAATTTTACACAGATATGTTAAAATCCAACGGCCATCAAGCTATTTTGCACAAGCAGGATAGGTTTAAATGTTTAGCTGAGGTATCTGGTGTGGCAAAAACTGGAGCTCTCTGATGGTTAAAGTTCGGACTCATTGGCTTGTTTGAAGCCTAAACTGCATGCCTTAATTGTCTTGGCTCAATTTGTAGTGATATGATGAGCATATATAATAAATATAGCAACTATAGTACTAATTACAAGATTTATCATCTAAAATTTAAAATATTTCAATTTCACTTTTAAAAAAATTGATAATAATCTTATACTCCCCCCTTGTTCCACAAAAAAATTATAATTTATTTAATTATTAAACCTTCAAATACAATAAATAAAATATTAGTATTATGTTACGGACATGCGGTCCATTAAGCAAGTCTACTGTCCAAATAAGTCAACTAGCAAAAAAGTGGAATTGTTTGATTTAAGTGAGTTTGTTAACAAGTTTTTGGTACTCCATTATCTGATTGAATCATAAGTATCCTATTTATTACATGGGGGAGGGGAGAGAGATTATGGTGGGGGTGAGAAACAAAAGGGAAAGGAAAAAGAAAATTCGTATTTTATAAACGATGAAAAACTAACAATACAAAGAATTGAAAATTTCAAATGATAATTTTTTTCAAATATAATATTCCCTCCGTTCCAAGATAAAAGTCTTTATTATTATTTTGGGTAGTCCCATGTTAAATATCCACTTTCTTTTAATAACCAAACTTTTATATATTTTTTCCTATTTTACCCTTAGCATTAAATATCTCATACTTTTGTTATTCTAATTCTCTCTCCACATTTAATAAGTATAATTAGTTATGTGTTGAAAATATATTTTAAACTCGATAATTATAAACTCAGTACCTAAACGAGCGCCAATCAAACTATATTTTAAACTCGATAAATTTTATTAACCAAATCTAAGCAACTCAATACTCGACTCGATTCGGTTCATTTACACTCCTAAATTTATGGGATAAAATATTAATTTTGAGTCCTTTTTTCCCCCAAAAAAATATATGATTTCATTTGTATTTATTTGAGATTGTCTTTATCTTTCCACAAGTGAAGTCTATATTTTTTGGCTCCATATCTATTTGGTGCATTGAGGAGATTTTTTTAAGGATGTTAGCTCCATGGTTTAAACTTGAAAAATTAAACAAGTGAGTAAACCCCTTACCCCTTGATTAGGTCAACCAGGCACCAGCTAATGAAGTCTAATGTTCCCACTGTAAACAAAAGTTATTTAATTCCTCGTCATTTCCTCGTACTAAACTAAAGTGGTACAGTACTATGAAATGTATTTTGCACTTCAATGTTATACTCGTGTGCCTCTAGATGCCGTCATGCCTTTCGAGAAAAAATTGTTGTTTCATTTTGTTATCTCAAAGATTCGTTCACGCATTCAATCATTAATAACGCGTCAAATCTTATATCGTAATAAAATCACACGTAAAAATTTGACAGTTTGAATCGTTGAGAGATAACTCTGGTGTGAAAATAAATATAAGTTAAAAACAAGTTAATAATTGGGGCTTAATAATTAGTAATGTTGTACGTGTGAATTAAGGTATAACCCACACCTCCTTCAAAGCGATGTCCCTAAATTAGAATAGAATTTCTCAACATGGAAGCTATTATAGTGGGATAAAAGAAAACTTCCTTAAAAAAAGAAAATCAAATATAATCATAACTCTTTCTTTAAGAATTAGATTATATTCTTATATGAGAAATATTCCTCCACGTGACTTATGATCCACCGACTCATCCGGATCTAACCCATCATGCCCCAACACCTTTTAATTACGAATCCGGCTATGGTGAAGTTGAAAATCAACTTCACCATAGTGAGTTGTATAGTTTTACTGTAATATGTTACTAATACAATTAATATTGTACTACAAGACAATATAACTCACTATGATGAAGTTGATTTTCAACTTCACCATAGCCGAACCCTTTAATTACCATTATGATAAAGCAATAGTGTACATTTCAAAGTAATCATGCTCCTAGCAGAGATGATGATTATAATTTATAATGAATTGTTTAATACTCTATCCGTATTATGACGTTTTAGGTAATTTTATTTGTTCTAAATTATTTAATATTTTAGAAAATTTAGCGAAATTAATTACAATCTTTTCAAAATTATCTCTAATGGGAAAATGGAGAGTAGAAAATAAATATGGTAATAAATGAGATTTTAAGGGTATTATAGACAATTAATACTATATTTAATGTTTTCAATTAATACTATATATTATGGGAGGGATGAAGTATATAAATAGAAAATAATTTTGCATACCTTTCTTTGGCCAATTTATTACACACAATAATGTAAATTATTTCAAACCTTTCAAAAATTACCTAAAATATTATATGTATAATTTAATATAATATGTTGTTGAAGGCTAGGATTTAGAGAGAGCTCTTGTTTGTAGTGGTCTGATATTAACACCATAGACTTAGGAAATCAACAAAGCATACATTTAATGGTAGATGATTCCTCTAAATATCAGATGAATCCTACCAATTTGGCCTACTTCTCTCTCTCAACGTCAGCGACCAAATAAAGGAAATTGAATAGATTTTTCCCTAATTTTAATTTTTTACAGTATTTGGTAGAATAATACGTACATACTTATGTTAATATGTTGACACTTGTCTATTTCAGGCGACTAATTGGTCGGAACCGGCAAAAAGGAGCAACATTGTATTTTAAAATTTATGGAGGTGTTGATTGCTTATTCGCAAACATGTTGGTTAAAAACGAAGAAGTTGATAACTTTGGGGTAATTTTTGTCATTTGCCCAAAGGAGATGAAAAGCCAAACAAACTATCTATAAAACGGGATCCAATTAAAACTTAGACCTCCCAAATCCCTTCTCTCGTCTCAGTGTTTTACTCTTTTCAAGTAAAACAGCCAGCCATGGCGACAACCAGCTGCTCCGCCGATCAATTGGCGCAGTTCTTCGGCGAAAACACCACCAACCCCACCGCCGCCGCCACCTTAATCTGTGACCAGTTCGCCGCCATCTCCAACCGGTTCACCGATACCGGCTACGCCATCGATTCGACTTACCTCCTCTTTTCCGCCTACCTCGTCTTTTCCATGCAGCTCGGCTTCGCCATGCTCTGCGCCGGCTCTGTCCGCGCCAAAAACACCATGAACATCATGCTCACCAACGTCCTCGATGCCGCCGCCGGCGGCCTCTTCTATTATCTTTTTGGCTTCGCCTTTGCCTTCGGCGTCCCCTCAAACTCCTTTATCGGCCGCCATTTCTTTGGCCTGAATGACCTCCCCACCTCTAGTTTCGACTACAGCAATTTCCTCTACCAGTGGGCTTTCGCCATCGCCGCCGCCGGAATAACCAGCGGATCTATAGCAGAACGGACCCAATTCGTCGCCTATTTAATCTACTCCTCGTTTTTGACGGGATTCGTTTACCCGGTCGTGTCCCATTGGTTCTGGTCCGCCGATGGATGGGGCAGCCGATAAATATGGATAACCTTTTATTCGGATCCGGGGTTATAGATTTCGCTGGATCCGGTGTCGTTCACATGGTTGGTGGAATAGCAGGATTGTACGGAGCGCTTATTGAGGGCCCCAGAATCGGACGGTTTGACCACACCGGGCGCGCGGTTGCACTGCGAGGCCACAGCGCATCACTGGTGGTTTTGGGCACGTTTTTACTTTGGTTCGGGTGGTACGGATTTAACTCGGGTTCGTTTAACAAGATACTGAACCCGTATTCTACCGGTAGTTATTACGGTCAGTGGAGCGCGGTGGGTCGGACTGCCGTGACGACGACCTTAGCCGGGTGCACGACGGCCCTAACCACTTTATTTGGTAAGAGAATTTTATCCGGGCATTGGAATGTGACTGATGTTTGTAATGGGCTTTTGGGCGGGTTTGCCGCCATTACAGGCGGGTGCTCGGTGGTGGAGCCGTGGGCCGCGATCATATGTGGGTTCGTGGCGGCATTGGTGTTGATTGGGTTCAACAAGCTGGCCGAGAAGCTTCATTATGATGACCCGTTGGAGGCGGCCCAGCTTCATGGCGGGTGTGGAGCTTGGGGGATTATTTTCACGGCCTTATTTGCCAAGGAGAAGTATGTGAACGAGGTGTACCCGGGGAAAACGGGTAGGCCGTACGGGATGTTCATGGGTGGTGGTGGGATGCTGTTGGCTGCTCATGTGATTCAGATTTTGGTTATTATCGGGTGGGTTAGTGCCACAATGGGTCCTTTGTTTTATGGGTTACACAAGCTAAAGCTGCTTCGGATCTCCACTGACGATGAGATGGCAGGTATGGATCTGACCCGACATGGTGGGTTGGCTTATGCTTATGATGATGAAGATGAGTCTAATAAGCTTGGAACTCAGATGAGGAGGATAGAGCCAGCTCTTTCAAGTTAGAACCATTTTAATTTTTTAGCTTAAATATTAATTTCCATTTAATATTTTTAGCAGTAGTTCAGCTATTAGCTTATGCAAAAAATAAATAAATTAGAGAGTTAATATTTTAGCTAGAAAATTTGATAGTTTCATAATGTTCTAATACAAATGGGTGAAATTGTAAAGTTTTTATGTTCAATTTTTATGTCCGCTCTTCCGGTGGATTCACTTATTAAGAGTTTGTGAAAATATCAAATTTATTTGTGAAAAAATTAATTAAAAAAAAATTATGGACGATAATTTTTGGGTTATTGAAATTGAAGATAATGGAAACATGGCTGTAATTTTTGGGTTTTTCTTGATCAATCATACACTGCCATTTTGTTAAAGATTTGACATTTGATGGAGAGAGAGAGATTTATATTTGCATAACTCTATTTTTATATGGTTTTTTTTTTATATGAAGATGGAACTCATTGTATATTTTTTTTAAAAAAAATTATGTAAAAATATCAAAAATTATATAAATATATAAAAAAAATTATGTAAAAATATCAAAAATATGAAATAAGAATCTCCTATTGTCAAGGAGGTACTTTCTGGTGGATAGGAGAAAGAATCTTGTGATCCAAAAAAGATGGAAGTAGATTTATTAGCTAATTGCAACGCCTGTATATATATAGTAGCCAGTAGGATATACTCACCATATATTTGAATTTTTAAAAAAATAAGGAGATTATAATTATAAAAAAAGAGTTAATTTTTGTTGTTTGTTTATGAATGCCTCGTCGGCCAAAAAAAATCTAGCAAATTTTATATCTAACCTATTTGAAATTCCGGAATGTGAAATTTTTCTTCAATCTCACTCAATTATATATATATATATATATATATATATATATATATATCTGACAACTCGATCGGATGATCCGACCCGAGCTTTCGAGTCGATTTTGATACTGAATGAAACAACCCATGCTAAATCCTTTAAATCCTAATAAATCTCTAGGTCAAATCTCAAGTCCGAATCGAATCAAATCCATCAAAATAAGGCATCAAACTACTGGCTATTGGTAGTTACTTAATTCCTCATATACAGACAAATTTTTTCCCTATCTTACGATGTGGACCGACCAATATATATATATAATGATGATGATGATAAACAAACTCAAGGATGGATATATGATGTTATTTTATATTAATAAAATTAAAAAGTGAACTTTTTTTAGAAAATGACATTCTTCATGTAGACGGGGAGATTATATTTATTATAAATGAAATCAACACTTATCATTTAAATAATTTGATTCTTCTTATTAAGCTACATCATTATAAATTTCAAAGCAATATTTTTTTACCATATGATAAAAATGTGCATTTTAATTAAAAATTGGTTAATGGCTAATTGTTATTAGTTTTTATTGTATATCTTTTCAAATAAGTCTAATATTTTGCATAACTGAATACATTATTGTAATCTTTTCATTGAAAAATTCAGTTGTTAATAGTAAAAATACAATAACAAATATTATTATAAAATTAAAAAAGAAAGAAATAAAAAAAAGAAACCAAGTGAAACTTCTTCAAATCCTAAACTGAAACTCGAGAGGGTATAACAACAAACCAAGTGATTAGCAAATGAATATTCAAATTAAGTTCATTTGTTAATAAAAAACTTCAAATATTTTTGAATTTATTGTGCAATCAATAACATATTTTTCTTGTTGCCCAAAAAATAGTTTTTTTGATATTTGGACTTTTTAATGTCTATTAAGATTTACTTAGAATGCAATATATATATACTTTAAAATATATACTATTATAATTCCAGTCCCCTTCTCCGTCGAACTAAAAAAATAAATCGAACTGGTTATAACGACTGTTTTCTGAGCTATAGTTACGGTTTGAACTGTCGTCATAGTTATGTCGTCGACTTTATATGTTGTAACGATAAAAAAAAATAACAAAAAAAAATGACTAAAATACACTTTGAACCCCAAAATTTTTAGGGTTGTTGAGTAAAACGTATCTATGTACACCCCAAGAATCTTTTACGCTAAGCAAAATGTACCTTTCGAGATTTAAATTAGTCAAAATGCAACCAAAAATTATATTTAGCTCAACAAAATGCACATTAGATTTCATTACGCTAGGCAAAATGCACCCTCAATTTTAAATGGTTAAAATATCGGAAAGAATTTTAAGACGCACTTAGATGTTAATTATTGGGGTGCAAAACTAACTACCCCACAAATTATAGGGTGCAAACTGTATTTTAGTCAAAAATAAATAAATTGAATTATATCATTTGCAGTTCAGTCGACAAAATTATACTCCCTATAAAAGCCCAAGGGAGGAAATAAATGGTTTCAAAAGCCCGTCCTCCACTGGATAATGATAAGGAAACAGAAATGAAAAAGAATTAGCAATTCAATGGAACTACTTGGTTTCTCTGCTTCTGCCGAAGTATCGCCATCTTTCCATACCTCCAGCGTTCACAGAAACCCTAATTTCTTCTTCAAGGTACTCATTTGATATCCTTCTCACCGGTAGGCAATATTGTTTATGTGTGTATGTATGTATATTGAAATGAAATTCAATTAACATGTCTAAATTGAACACAATTTATGCAGGTGGTGCCATGGAATTCTTTGCTTGTTAGCTCTGTAGAAACTCGATTATGGAATTCTTTATCATGTGTTCGGATAAATGCCAATGACAAACGTAATAGATTCTTTCTTCAGTCAATACGGAAGCGGAGTAATATACATTCATCACAACTTGATTTTTTCTTCATAAGGAATGAAGGGTATCTTCCCAAATTGAGAAGATTTACTGTCAAGCTAAAGAAAGTTGTAAAATGTTCTGTAAATTTTAAAGCTAGTTTCCCTGTTATCTTCTTTCGGCTAGTTGTTGGAGTTATGCTGTTTATGGCAGTTACTGTCCCTGTTGCGAAATCCCCTTCCTGTAAGTTTTTACTGTTTGTTTCGTCAATGAAACTTAACACCCCCAAATATATTACATACCAAATGCTATCATTTGTGTAGGGGCTCTTACCGAAGAGAATCTTCTCTTCTTGGAGGCATGGAGAACAATTGACCGCGCATATGTTGACAAAACCTTTAATGGGCAAAGTTGGTTTAGGTACAGGGAAAGTGCACTTCGTAACGAACCAATGAACACTCGAGAAGAGACATGTATACCTTATTTTCCTCTTTGTAGTAGTTTTTATGTTCATGCTTTAATTAAGTTCTAGTATTTTGGCGGACTATGGGAAGTTAGGCGCTGAGTATGTGCAGTAATGTATGTTTGCATGATTGGGGGAATTTCCTTTTGTTGGTAACTCCAAATTAGGGCTGCAAACACAAAATTACTATAATTCTTTGTTAGGAGTTAGGACGATAAGAAATAAAATGCATAAGAGAAGTAAAGAAAGATAAAATCCTGTTAATGAACACAAATCCAGCTATTTAGAAAATTAAATATGAACTATACCACAAGAATCAAGACCTTGGCTTTCCTTATAAGTTAATACCTCTGCCTGGCTGTTTTTGACATTTAGATAAAGCTTAAAGCAAGCAATCATTAATAGCCTAGGGATATTTGTTTGAACCTAGGTATTATCCTCAAGAGTCATGAATAATTAACAAAGATTTTTTTTTTAAAGGTTGAATCTTTTTTAGTTGCTCAATCAATATGGCAAGTGGTTCTTAGATGCTAATTTTTTCCAGTCTGAAAGCTTTCATCATCTGGATCTGTTGTGCTGCAATGTAAAAGTATTAGATTAATCGAAAAAAAGAACACATTCTTACATAGTCAGGTTCATCTGAATTGAAATACAAGTAATCCAAGCACAATATTTTTATCAATAGCAGAAACGTGCTGCATCTTGAAATTGTAACCTTTTAATCTGTCTCAGGGTTCTATTGACTCTAGGTGAACTGCTTTTTGTGGGTTTACCTATGTTAGCTGTCTAAATTTTTTTTATATGTTCTGCGTTTAGATGTGGCAATAAGGAAGATGCTTGCTACTCTGGATGACCCTTTTACTAGGTTCTTGGAGCCCGAAAAGTTTAAGAGTCTGCGGGTAAGGGGCTGTTTCTTGTCATCTTTTATTTATTTTTATTTTTAAGCATTAGGCCTGTATTTGATACTAGCTTATACATGTTTTTTGAAGTATATCCCCTATGGAATGTAGTTGTTTCAGTTTGTTCCAGATATTGTTGCTAAAATCTGTATACATGTTATTTGAAGGCAGTCTGGAACACAAGGTGCTCTTACAGGAGTAGGGATTTCAATTGGTTATCCAACAGGAAATGATGGATCACCTCCTGGGTTGGTTGTTATGTCATCTAATCCAGGAGGTCCTGCAAATAGGGCTGGAGTTTCTTCTGGTGATGTAATCCTGGCAATTGACAATATTAGTACAGAAACCATGGGCATATATGATGCAGCAGAGCGCTTGCAGTAAATTTTCTTTTATGCAAACATCATTATATCCCCTCTTAGCTTCTTGTTCCCTTAAATATTATATGAGCTTAGCTAATTAGACACAATGTCTCTTTGGCAAAAACAGCAAACGTGGAGGGAAGGAGCACTATATTTATTACTTATTTCCTTATCATGTATATGTATGTGTTTGTATATTTTAATCGTGATTGTTCCTGGAGAAACCATCTTGATCTTGAAATTTCTTCTGGTGATGTATTCCTGGCAATTGACAATATTAGTACAGAAACCATGGGCATATATGATGCAGCAGAGCGCTTGCAGTAAATTTTCTTTTATGCAAACATCATTATATCCCCTCTTAGCTTCTTGTTCCCTTAAATATTATATGAGCTTAGCTAATTAGACACAATGTCTCTTTGGCAAAAACAGCAAACGTGGAGGGAAGGAGCACTATATTTATTACTTATTGCCTTATCATGTATATGTCCGTGTTTGTATAATTTAATCGTGATTGTTCCTGGAGAAACCATCTTGATCTTGAAATTTCCATTTTTTTTCCTTGAGCACTATCTCGGGTATGATTCTAACTCGAAAATGAAGCAGGGGCACTGAAGGAAGTGCAGTAGAACTAACAATCCGTAGTGGACCTGAGATGAGGCATTTATCTTTGAGGTACGTCAATTTCTCTCTCTTGTAAAATTAACTTCAATTGCCATCTCTACGTAGACTTGGAAATGTAAGCAATAGTTGATTTGTTGATTTTGCATTAGTTAAGTTGAGCCCTGAATTCAAGTTCCGGACTTTATAAGCTTTAAGCATTTAAGCTAAGCCACCTTATATTGTAATTGGGCAAATATGTTGCACCAGGAAGTTTTATGTGATGTGTTTGTTCCATGTTGTCATTTGACCTCTGATGGTCTTTATGTTATGTCTATGCATGTGCTCTCATATGCTTTCTTTTATTTAGTTAACTTATTTATCATATTCAAAATATTAAAAATAACAACTGCTGCTTTCCAGGCGTGAGAAGGTTTCTTTAAATCCAGTGAAGTCGAGAATCTGTGAGACACCTGGTATGGGGAAAGATGCCCCCAAGATTGGATATATCAAACTAGCGTCCTTCAACCAAAATGCTTCTGGTATGGTACAACAATTTCTTATTAGTTATCTTTGGGATATTTATACCTCTACTCGATATAATAACATGACTGTAATAATTTTCATAAAGCATATTTTCCATTTCTATATGCACGAATGATTAAATTATCATTCAATGTTGACTAAACGATTTTTTTATTCATTTCCCTATTGTTCTTCTCTATTGAGGGTTATTGTTTACGTACAAATATATATATTTGTTGCCATTCAACATTTTCTTTCAATATGTAAACCTCAAGTATATTGGGTCAAGGTTGCATTTGACAAATTCTTGGGGTCCTAGTTAATCATAAGTTAAATGGTATAATTTCCCTATATTGGTGAAAATTAAAAAAGTACAAAAACTACCAAGCAAATTAGATGACAAAATAAATCAGGAATTTTGTTTTAATCATTGAACTGCAATTTCATTCATTGCATACTTTGTCCATCATGCTTTCTTGATTCTATTTGTTTTTAATTCCACAAATTATCTTTTACTATTTCATATTCCTCAGTTCTATGTCAAGTACTCAAGTGGCACAATCCTACTTTTTTTTAAAATATCGTTTATGTGATTTCAATGTCTCATACAAGTCTTTTGGGAGTGTGATGCACTTATAGCTTGCTATGGACTATGGTGCTCAATTGCTGTAGACTTCCATACCCTAGTTTAATACCTGCTCATGTGGTATTATCTTTAGTTTCAAGCCAATTTATTGTTCTGTTTTACGCTCTATTCAGGCGCTGTCAAGGAAGCGATTGATGATTTAAGGAGAAATAATGTTAGTGCCTTCATCTTGGACCTTCGAGATAATAGGTGATATGCTCTCAACATGCTTCATTCTACAATTTTCTTTGGCATACTTTCTGAAATGATAAATTTGGTGCAGTGGTGGTCTATTTCCTGAGGGAATTGAAATTGCCAAAATTTGGTAAGCTTTATATGAGCTTACATACCATTTGTATATTGAGTTTAGTCTTTCTGCTTTTATTCAATCAACAATGCCGGTGGCACTTTACTTTGTGATCCTATTAAAGAATGAATCCCGGCTTTGTCACTACTCGCTAATGAATTTTCAGTTTATAAGTTCTCATGCTACCTATTGTAAATCAGGTTGGACAAGGGAGTGATTGTGTATATATGTGATAGTCGTGGTGTTCGAGATATATATGACACAGACGGAAGCAATGCAATAGCAGCTTCAGAACCTCTGGTTGTGCTGGTATGTCAACTTAATATCAACAATTACACACTTGTTGAAGGAAAGCATATTGTTAACCACTAATTAGTGTAGTGGAAGGAAAGATCCTTTACACTTTCATGAGTAAGTTGATAAAGGTGTTCTCTCAACAGGTGCTGTTATTCACTAGCACTCCTTTCTGGAGTCATCTTCATTTTTGAAAAACTCCGAAATTCTACATGAATCTGGAACAGTCCACCACAATTATTTCTTTGTTACCCATAGCTTGCTGTTTTTAACTGTTAAAAGTTTTTGTTGCTGTACTTGTACTTTTTCCTTATTTGACTTCATACAGTATTTTTTGGTAAATATTACCTACATGTCATCTAAGTGCTTCTGTTAGTTGAGTAAAGGAGTTTCATGTAAGAAATGAACTTCAGTTGTTACTCTGTCTATACTTCATGTTTATTTATAAACATATGTCAATATTTATCTTAATGCTTATGTTAGGTGAACAAAGGTACTGCAAGTGCGAGTGAAATCTTAGCCGGTGCATTGAAAGACAATAAACGTGCAGTGCTGCTAGGAGAACCAACGTTTGGGAAAGGGTAATTCCTTTTGTTTGCTTCCATTGTATGAGTAATCTTGTCATAGAATACACTGAACTTTCCTGGTTTACAGGAAAATCCAATCAGTATTTGAGCTATCAGATGGTTCTGGCATGGCTGTTACAGTTGCTCGCTATGAGACACCTGCCCACACTGATATTAACAAGGTATCTCCATCTTTCTGAGGGGTACGTTTTCTGGTGTTTTTGTTGGATTGAGTGTGTAACTTCCTCTGGTTTCTCTCTCTTATTCAGGTCGGCATAATTCCGGACCATCCTCTACCAGCATCATTTCCCAAGGACGACGAGAGTTTTTGTGGCTGCCTCCAGGACCCTGCATCTGGCTGCTATCTCAATAGAGTAGGATTATTTTCAAGATGATACAGACTTCTACAAAAATGCGATTCAACATCTTTTGTGTTTCCCGATTCTCATTTTCCTGGTGCAAGTAAAAAAGCTCCGACAAAGTCCATGTATTGTTCTTGTGAACACTGAAGTTTCCAACATTCCTTGTTAATCATAATTTTTATGCCGCAGTATATTTGTGAGAGTTGGAACTTTCGGACAACATTTGAAGCATTAGCACAATGAAGTTTGATGCAACTGAAAAAGGGTCAGATTGATCCATTAGTTATGCTCATTTTGAAAACACAGTTGCACCTTGAATATAATGCCATTTTTTTTCACAAGATGCATATGTTGAAAATGTGATGGTTCTCCAGACTCCAGAAGGGGAGCAAAGCTGTAATTAACAGTATGCAATGTCGAGCAAAGGAAAAAGGTACACAAAATAAAGCATAGACTTGTTGAAAAAATCTACTACTCTCTTCCATCCCTATCTCATCATAAATTTATTCAAATAAATGGCAAATAACACATATATGTACAGTTTGCTTCTGCAGAGGGAGCGAATTAAGAACGAATCGGCTATAACGACGATTTTTTATGTCGCTATAGCATAATATATAAGTGGTTCTAAAGTTTACTTGCAATAGGAGAACTACAGTACCAAAGATATATCAAAGTTATTGTTATTTTAGGAAGATTTTTTCTCAACAAGAGCTTTATAAATTATGAGATTTCTATTGAAGGAATCTCATAATCCTCCGAATTACAAATTCAAATACATTATAAATCCCCCACCCAAAGTTCCAAACACACTTGAAGGAATATTTCACTTGTGAAGTGAATTCTTTCCACCAGGTTGATGAGATATTCTGCAATTCATAGCGCAAAATTTTGATATACAAATAATATCTTACCAGGAAAAATAAACATAACAACTTCATCTGATCTGTGCGCTTAAAATGTATCAATTTGCACGCAGCTTAGCTTCTTTCTTGAAAATTATACATACAACAGCACGTTTTAATATGACCTTTCGAATTGTAACTCCGAAAATAAACAAGATGGGAATAACAAAACGTTCTTCCCTAGTGTGAAAAGGCCAAGGCTGTGAAGAAGATGCATAATACCCTTATTCGACAATTTGGTTGATGCAGAAACAATCGCTGTTTAATTTGAGGGATCATCAAAACTGTAATGACTTGTCCAGCACTTGCAACCAATGCCAAATTAACTCATATTCTCCAAGCTCAAAGAATTGCTGCTCAAGGAATTCAATCCATTTAACAGGGTAAGACGCGCCCCAAATTCAAGCATCCCTGGAATTCTTAGAAAAATTTAGTCCATGAGCCCAAGAATGGGAAAACAGCAATCAGCAATCTCAACAGTAACGGCATCTCACTTTCTCTCCCTCTCCTACTCAACTTGCTCCTTTGTGGCCCATCTGCATTTTGAGCAGATTTCCTTGCAGATCCCTTACAGAATTTAGTTCGTCTATCCAGTTCATCCCATCCACCAAAACTGGGTGAGTCTTGGCTATCCTTCTCACCTCGAACATCATCCCCAGCTACCCATGTTTGATACCCCATTGTTCCCTTTCTGGTCCCTTCGCTTTTTGCTGCTTCTTCCTCCTCTAATTTCACATTTCTTGAATAGCGCGTCCGCGGTTTCGGCTTAGTCCTGGCCTTGCGCTTTGGTTTGCTCGATTTCCGTCCAGAAATCTTCTGAAAAGCCAGTGAAAGAGCCGATTGCCCGAGAGGAATTGCTAATGCCATAAGGAAAGCTTTGGGACCTGAAGTTAGCAGCAATGATGAGATTATTGCTGGAAGCATCCAACCGAAAGATCTGAATACCTGCAATGGTAAAAAAGAAAATACTAGGAAATTTAATATTTATAATGTAGCAAATCCTTTACCAAACTAAACCTGAGCAATTATTTTGGCAAACTTAATCTTGTATAAGATTTGTGGAGCCTGAATATATGAATTAAAGATTGCTGCTTATCGAGTCACCAATAAGCCTACTATTACATGCCACTAGTAACTGTAATGACTAATGCTAGGGATGGAGAAGACTGACTTGGATGGAAATAATAAAGAAGAATATGATGTGGGTTAGTTGAAAAGAAATTGTCCTGGACTTACCAGAAATATGATATAGGATTCATATAGTCTCAATCCACAGTAATAGAGACAATCACACAAAGCTCTATTAAGCGTAGTTAGTTGAGTTTTCGGGTAGTACTTGGTCCAACTCTAAGGGGAATTTTGTCAGTCCTTCTAAATTCATCTCTTACCAAACATGGTCTCATCTCAATAAATACTCCCTCCATCCCATTATATTTGTCGTTTAGGATTATTTGCAACAATTAAGAAATATTTAACATGACTCTTTTGCCCTTAATAAATGAATTAAGCAGATAGAAACAAGGGAGAAGATGGAACGTCAGTGGCTCATCCAAAGTTAGCACTTCTACTTCTACACTTCTTCTTCTAGGCCTTAATCGATTCTACCGATTAAGCATACATATATGCCTTAATCGATTCTACCGATTAAGCATACATATTCTACCGACTAAGCATACATATTTACTGAGGGATCCTCTTTTAGGATAAATAATGATGGAACGCTAGGCCTTAATCGATTCTACCGATCTGCTCTGCGCTTCTTCTTCTACACTTCTTCTTCTTCTACATACATATATGCTCTGCGCTTCTTCTTCTTCTAATACATATTTGGCTGCTTTTTGAGCCACAAAAATTGAAGCCAAAAATAATAGAAAAATTAAAAAAAAAGAAGAATAGTAAAGTGAATAAAGGATGGAAAGCTTCTGCTTCCTCTCTCTCAAAAAAACCCTCTCCTCTTTCTCTCTCATCCGGTGGACGGTTCAAGGGTAGTACTGGAATAAAAGTGGACAATTTAGCTTTGAACTTGTAAAACGTCTATTATTTTGGGAAAAATAAAAACCCCTTAAATGTCAGATATAATGGGATGGAGGGAGTAATTAACAAGTATGCTTCCACGAACAATTGTCATTTAATGCACCAAATATAAGCAAATTAGATTGTTTTCCAAGTAAATGTAACGTAAAAAGGGTAATAAGGAACCAACACTTGCCAAAGTAATTCACATCAGGAAAAGGGGGAAATAAGGATGTTCTAATATCATAATCGTCACTATTAAACTTGCAAAAGAGAACTTTTAAAATTCTACCATCTCATTTCATTAGTAATATTCATCCCAAAAATGAGTAAATCACTCTACCATGTAGTTCAAGAAAAAAGCTCATCATGTTAACTAACAAAAGGGATGGCTATATATGCATAATAAATCATACAATTATTCCCAATGCAAGCAATTCTCAATAACTCACAACATAACATTCAAACACATTCAACATCTAAAGCTACCTATAACCATTTTCAACATACAGGTCCTTAATTACTCGTTTAAATAACAAAGATTGGCTGAATTTACTACAGTAAGAAACCCATTTAACTACTAAGTTACACCTAAAATTCCAAATAATTAGAACCCAAAACAAATAAAACCAAACAAAAACTAAACCAGAAGCCAAAACACAGCTAATTAGTTAAACTTCACATTTTTTTTCAAAAAGAAAGAAAAAATTACCGGAACTATCCAAGCACCTTCAATAAATTCCTCCAAAACCCCAAGCCAGTCATCATCATCATCATCATCATTATTATCATCATCTTCATCGTTGTTTTGGGGGTTGAAATTGAAGTTTTGGGCTCGGAAAGTTTCGGCGTTGGAGTCCCATCGGCGGTACCTGGCGTGAACCCGTCGAAGCAAATGAAATGGCGAGTCATTTGGATTTGGGTTTGAAGAGAGAGAAAAACTACTGGCAATAGTTTTTGAACATTGCTGATGAAGAGGAAGGGGAAGAATTAGAAGACTAGTCGGAGTATGAATCCTCAGTTGCCGTTGCACAATCTGGAGTTTTAATTCCATTTGCCGATTGCCACGTTTCTACATTATCTTCTCTCTCCTCCTTATCTACCGCTAAACTTCACTGATAACAAAAGTATATTGCTTTTTGCAGTTTTATCCTTTCAAAATGTTTACTATTGTGTACTTAACCCCCCCTAAGTATTTATTTCGCGAATTTAATCCTTACAATCTAAAGTTATAAAATGAACCAAACAATCGATTCGTTTTCACTCGACTAAAAGTTTGATTCAATCTCGACTCGAAATATAAATGATTCAAATATGAATAAATTTAAAGTTCGATAAATTACTTGAATATTTTCAAATTATAATTTTTTATTGATATTCGGATCATATTTTTACTCAAAAAGTTCAAACTGTTCGGGATCGATTCGAGATCGTGTTCAACTTGATAGCTAAATGAGCCTCAATCAAATTTTATTTAATACTTGATAAATTTTTTGAACCAAATCTGAGCAATTCAATAGTTATTTACAATCCTATTACAATTTACTCTCACCAACATTATTGATAAATTGGCCCAATTGGCTTTGATTTAAAAATTACGAGAACTTAATGAGTGTTTATATATATAAGGGTTAAGTTCAGATGGCCACCTGGGGTTTGAGCGATTTCTCACTTAACCACCTATAGTCAGTAAAGCTACATTTAAACACCCGACTTTTTGAGTTAAAGTGAAAACGTTACCTTTTCCATCCAAATTAACGATCGTCTTTCGAGACGCCAAAAACGCAGCGTGAAAAAGGGTGTAACAATAAAAATAAATAAATAATGTCTTAAATACCTTCTTTCTTCTTCGTAAAGCTTCATAGAAGAAAATGATTGTTATTCAATACCCGTAAGCCATGAACGCATCGGATCTACAAATATGGAACAACGCCAAGCAATGGTGAATCAGAAGATCCATTGATAACCAAAAGCTTCTTGGTGCCCAATTAAACCCATAATCGTAAATCGATCCGGTTTCTTTTGAATCTGCTTTCAACTAAAGAAAATCATTGTCCGTCTTTATCAAATCTCCCATTTCTGTAAAAGTCCCCATACGATTAAGCCACTTCACCCAAATGGCGATCCAAAACTTGACAATGAAGCGAATCGAGCCTCTTCCCAAACAGGGTCTTGTTGAAGCCGGTTTCAAAGAGTGGTCTTGAAGAACTAGTTCGCGATGAAAAGAAAATCGATTAGGAGATGGAGGAGATTGAGAAGGAAATTAGGCGATTGTCATCGCGATTATTTTCTTTCTTTGTCGCCAAATTAGAAGTCAACCACAGGCATGTTTATAATCGTTCATTAAGGAATTGGATGTTTTTGAGGGCTAGAAATTTGATGATGGGGCTAAGTCAAGATTGGAGGCATTTGATAGGCATTTAGAGGAATTTTGTTGGCATTGGATCTTTCGCCGAGGCTAGTGGGAATGAATGGGCTTACTTGCTTCCTCAGATTCATGTGAATTTGGGAATTGCTCTTGAAGGCGAAGGTATGGTTATTATGTTAGGTTTGTAATATTCATGAACGCAATCAAATTGCAAAAATAAGCGGAAACGTGTAAAATCGAGTTTAAAATTTTACAAACCATATACGGATCACCTTTATGCACAATTATTAATTAAACGAAAAATTGAAGAACGAGAATCATACCTTTGAAGATCCGAGCTTCTCAGTCTGAAGTTCACCTCCAATCCTTTTCGCGTTCAACTTGAATCCACCGGGTTTGGTTCCTTCCTTTGATCAACATTAGCCACCCAAGTGTTTGGCCTCTGAGGGTGATCCACCAGGAAGAAGAAGAATCTGAAAAAATGGGTGGTTGGGCTAAACCCTAGTTTTTCTCTCTCTATAGAAAAAAGCGCTTACTCTCCAACAATTGGAATAACGATATCCGATATCCGATATAAGACTCCTCTTATAAATATATCAAGTAACCCTATTAAAATAAGGTATTTTTAATTAAACTCTTTTAATTAAATGGGCTCCCTAATCTTATTAGGGATAATTATTTAAACTCCTTTAATTAATTTTCCTCCTAATTCTATTAGGAATAAATGAGAGTACTTATATTAAATTAATTCCTAAACTCTTTTAGAAATTAAAATAATAATAATTGTAATAATATTAATAAGACTCCTCTTATTAATTTATATTTAATATTTCTAAAATATTAAATAATAAATATTAAGCTATTTAATTTATTCTATCACCATAGATTAAATTAAATATACTTAACATATTATTACGATTATGCCATTAACTTCTTAAATAATTATTCTTCCTTTTATGGTGTGACCTTTTAGGTTCTCCATATTAAATCTATTGTGAATAAATCAATTAGAATAATTAAATCTTATTTAAATAAATAAATTAAACAATTTATTTATTTAAATAAATAATATTTATTCTACAATAGGGATAAGCCTCCTAGCGATCAACGACTTTCCGGATAAATATAGATTTCAACATTAATCATTAAAGAACCTTTGAGTAAATAGTTCTGCATCAATTCAATCCTTCCACCATACTGATGTCCCAATTAAATATAAGGCATGGAATTCTTTATCAAGTCTTATTTTATTTAATTATATGTATTTCGATCCTTAAATGCACAACTCAAATAATGCAAATTAGAAACTCCTTTCTAATTTCATTACACGCTATAACCAAGGACTCTTTGGGTTGTCATTTATCGAATCACATAGGACATTTCTCTTCTTTTAATAGAAGTGGTAGATTCTTTATTGATCATACATTATCTCCATGTATAACTTATTATACCCAAGCATACCCTTTGATAGACCTAAAGGTCTTAAGGAATAAGTCAAAGTATAACTCATCATACACAAGATACTATGATGATCTCAAGTCCAAGGATCACTTGTCTTCTACTATCACTACGAAATTCCTATTGACGGTAAGTAAAACTCCATTAGGTATTCCTTGGCGAGCCACGTTCGATGAACTTATTCTCTAATAAGCACCTACATACTTGCTTTTAGTGTCTCCACAAAATGATCATGAGATCAATCATCCTCATCCATGAAGCAAGAAGAACGTATGTACCAATCTATCCAGATTCACTAATCCCCAATTTAGTAATCCAATGATTGGGAACTATTTTAGTTTTAAGCTTTCTAAGAATTTAGATCTCATTAGAATGATCATCATCATTATTCTAAAAGCATTGCTTAAAACTATGGGTTTATCACATATTATAAAAAAGATCATGTAGATAATTAAAAGCCTTTAATAAATTAATACTTTTTATTAATAAATGAATAAGATTGTTACAAAGTATATGCTTTATCATCAAACATGATTGGCTTGTGTGCATACTACTTTCAATCTCCCACTTGCACTAAAAGCCAATCGTCATGGTATCTCATACTCTTCTTCTCTAAGTGACGATTATCCTCATTGTTGGATAAGCTTTAGTTAATGGATATGTAATGTTGTTCTTGAGAGTCCACTATCTCTATAGTGATTTCCCATCTTTCAATGATTCTAATAATCAAATGAAAGTGCCACAACACATGTTTAGATCCAAGATGAGACTTAGGAACTATTCCTAGTTACGTAATGAACTTTTAATCCAAACAATCAACTTGCGACTTCATTTATAGCTATATACTTTGTCTTTATCACTAAACCAAAGAATTCTTTTCTTTGTTTGGAACCTTTCCAATTCACTGCACCACTGTTCAAGGTAACCCTTTACCTTAAAGTGGATTTTCTGTCGTCTTGGTCTGTCTGAAAAACTTGAGTCTGTTAAGCCCTCTAGTTTTAATTAAAACCCACCATGAATATGATCACATCCTTAGTCTTGGGTCAAGCACTTTAAGATATTTTTCACGGACTATAGTGAACTTCTCCATAATATGGTGATCGACATCGGGTCTCGTACATTTCATTGCATACATGATTGTCACTCATGCGACCTCTCTTTTCAGGAGTCTGTGGGGACTATTAGGAGAGATACACTCCAAGGGCTCATTAACATGAGACATCCCATGGAGTTTGCCATGCTAAACGACTTTAGCATCAAATGAATTTACGTTCCTTGGGTTAAGTCGAGGATCCTTTTAAATCTATCTATATAGATTTGTATCCCCAATTAAGATACTCTTCCCAAATCATTCATGGAGGAATGTTTAGACAACTTTATCTTTACTGATTGTAGCATTAGTATGTCATTCTTTATCCGTAGTATATCAACATATAATACTAGGAATGTCACGACGCTCCCACTGACCCTTTTGTACACACTAGAACTCTTACCTCATCATATGTAACTCTAGATCATCATCTTCTATGATCGCTGCCTCATCATCATCATCCATGATGAATCCATACCTCTTAGGTATCTTCGGTACTATTCTAGATTTACGATTCGGTTGTGGTAAAATAGATCTATCTACAGGTTCCTCTTATTTGACTTATAGTATTTTGTGGTTCTTGAACTCTTCAAGATCTATTATCCTCCCACTAGCCCTTGATGATAAACACATTTATCTTAGAAGGCGGCGTGTTCCTTGATAAACACCTTTTCTTAAGTAGGATTATAGAACATATACCCTAAACTTACTTTAGGATGTCCCACAAATCGACACTTGTCAAATCTTGTCCCAAGCTTATCCTTTGAAACCTTTTCACATAAGTTGGACAACCACTTATCTTAACATACTTAAGATTAGAAATCCTCCATGTCCATAACTTTTATGGAGTCTTGAAATTTGGATTTTGAGGTTACCTTTTTTAGTAGATATCACGGCCCATTTCTAGGACATGACCTGAAGGATCTTGGAATGTCGGTAAAATCATTATGGATCGCACCATGTTCAAATAGGTACAATTTTTCCTTTCAGATACATCAATCAATTATTATGTATCGAGAGGCGTCCATTATGAGAAAACCATTTGAGATGATCTAGAAACTTATTGCACAAGTATTCCTTCCTTGATCCGATCAAAGAATCCTAATACTTTGCCAATTTATTTCACTTTTGAATTCTTTGAACCTTTCAAATAATTCACACTTGTATTTCAGCAAATACACACATTCAACTCTTTGAATGATCATCTCCTTTTCTTATACTAGTTTGTTCAATTTGTAAAATTATTTTCACGTAAGTCAAGTATACTAAATCCATTAAGTGATATTCCAGTCCTATACAAAACATTATTATTATAAATAGAACAACAATTGTTCTTAAATATAATACCAAAGATGTCATTGTCCAACAATAAAATAAAAATAATGTTTCAACGAGAATCGGAATACTGATAGCAACTTATTGACTTAATAGACTTGCCCAGTAGGCATTGCTAAACTATAAGTTTCTATGGCTAATGTAGCAACCTTTGCTTCATTTCCCACACATAAGATTATTTATCTTTGTTTAGCTTTCTACTTCTTCTTGGTCCATTCATAAATCTATATTTATGATAACCAAAGTCGATATCCAATATCCAAGTAGAACCTTGGCTTAAAGAAAAATTATTTTAAATCTTGAACAAAATTGTATTTATGTAACCGAAACTTCATTAAGCTTCTTTGGTTAGCCTCTCAAAGATGCTTCTTGCGCTTTCTTTCCGAAGTGTCCGGGCTTATTGTAGTGGAAGCAAACTCCTTTCTTATCCGTATCGCTTTTGTTCTTATTATCCTTTGTTTTGCCTTTCTATATGTGACGCCCCAAAATAGGTATACACTGACACCCATTCTGAGTAGCCAAATACATACATGAATGCGAAATAACTACAACTTTATTATTACAACATATAAACTGTGAGTTTAAATACGAGATATTGCCATCTAGACAATATCCACACGCAAATAAATCCCCATCATAATTATTGATACATTATTTTACAAAAATGGTGAGGACTACTAAACAACTCTCTCTAGAATCTTCATTCCATACCCTCGACTAAGTACTCACTACATTCTCGCCTCCCGAGAAGGAAAATGGAACAACAAGGAAAAGGGTGAGCTC
The DNA here is from genome assembly GCA_020205615.1 of Panax quinquefolius. NCBI lineage: Eukaryota > Viridiplantae > Streptophyta > Magnoliopsida > Apiales > Araliaceae > Panax > Panax quinquefolius. The sequence continues at coordinate 20,828,813 of CM035151.1, forward strand.
AACTAGCCCGGTAAAGAATATTATGACTAAGATAATATACAACAAATTATCGTTAGTCTTCAACAGGAAAAATCTAATAGAATACAATGAGCAACAAGTATCGGATCAATATTCGCAATGAAATAATAATTCATAGAAGAATTACGTAGAAATGAAATCTACTATAATCTATGAATTTAACAGTCCATCATCAATATTTTATCCTGTAACATCAATCAATATACATCCGGAATCAAAATTCATCTTTTGCACTACAGGGCCAAAGATATTCATCATTGATTAGTCGTATTCATTTAAACACTGCTCATCTTTGCACTTCTGAAAGCCAAAGATATTAATCAATCGGTCATATTCATCTCAACACGATCATCTTTGCACTCTCTGAGCCAAAGATATTCTTGAAATCATTCATCTTTGCACTACAGGCCAAAGATATTCAATAATATCATCATTTAAGATCGAGGATGATGAAAAATATTTTAAAGAAATGAATCCGATTGAAACAAAATGACAAGGATTAAGGATTAAGGATTCGTACTTGGTTTTATCCACGCCCAAAAATACCTCAAAAATAATCATAGTGGTGTAAAATTCAAAATGATCAAAACATGGATACAATCAAAGCTAGTATCCGAATAGATGTTTTTAGACGAAAAGAAGAAATTTTATTTTTCTTGAATAATCTGAGATATCGTGAATAGTGCCGTATCGTGAATAATAACTCCGACACCAAAAGATAGAAATTCCACAAAAAAACATCTTCACGCTTACATGAATAGTACTCGTGAATAGTAACTTTCGTGAATAAGAACTCATGAATAGTAACTTCGTGAATAGTAACTCATGAATAAGTAACCCATGAATAAGAACTCCAGGACATGAAAAAAAGTTCTAAATTTGATAAAAACTTGGATCAACATTTCAAAGATAATGATATTGAAGAAATAATATCATTACAAAAAAATAATATCCCTTACCTCGAAAGATTAAGACTTACAATTTGAAACACCTGGGATATAAGGCTATGACTTGAACTTGCAAGACCGTATAGCAATACTCAAAGTATACTCAAAATACTCACAAGAATACGCTCGATAATATAGAGAGAAAAACTTCAGTTTAAAGGTGTGATTTTCAATTCTAACCCAAGACCTATTTATAGGAAAATCTTGAAACACCAAAAGCAAAAATTTAATAAATTAATATTATTTATTTTCCACATCTTCCTACGCATCCATGAATCTGAATTCAGCCATCCTAACACATGTTAAATATGCCCTCAACATATAAAAAACGTTTTTGTTAATATAAATATTTAAAACTTCCAAAAATCAATTATTTTGGAACTCAAACTTCAATAATTCATAATAAATAGCCCTTTCATCAGAAAATTGAATCTCATGAGTTTTTATAGGAAATTCAATTCTCTACAACTTTGCAGAAGAAAGTTTTTCCAAATTCCAAATAGAAATTGATCGAAATCCTCAAACGGGTGATTTTACTGTTTATAATCAAATTTCAGATCAAGAAATGGGGTCCAATTTAACACACAAAACATGTGTTAATCATTTAATGCCACAAAAATACTCTTCCTCCTCATATACTCATATATCCCACATTCATTGTAAAAAATATCACCGTTAATATATTATTAAAATAATATATTTAAATGAATTATTTTATCAGAAAAAGATAAAATATTAATTTTCAACAATTATCATTTTAAAAATTTTCTCCATCTATATCCACATAAAATCAATATTTTCCTCATCATATAAATCAATAATTAATTATTCACAAATAATATTACGAAATCACAATATTGACAAACGTGCGGCTCCTGAGAGTTAGGGGCTTTCCAATAAGAATTTCTTCTTCTTGGCGCCATGAATTAGGTGACCAAACCTCTCCTTAGATGTAACTTTCTAGACATTGCCAATAATGTTATCTAATAATATTATTCAGATAATATGAATTATTGCTTCGATAATGAAAAATACTTTGTAATGACAATTATTGAAACAACAAAGAATATAAAATATCAACGCAGAATTATTAACTCAATAAAATCTATGAGCGATTAATTACCGTAACCATTATTGAGTAGTGCCTTCTACGTAAGAATCAATAATTGGTGCAATACTGCAGTATCTTCTTGTTCAACACCGCGTATTAGTGTGTTTTAACCAACGGGTATTCCAATGATAATAGCAATAACAACTTCTGCCATTATTTAAAAACAACTTATATTTGTCGTTTTCTTCATCCAATCGCTTTTCGTTATGGGGCCCACATGGTCGCTACTGGCAAATCGTCTAATATTCTCGACGATCTGAATATTCCACGACCAAACGAATATTCCCCACAATAATGAATATTTTATAACCACTTGCTTATTTTGAAATATTTGCGTATTTAACCCTTAACTATCCACATTAATCAAATCAACCCTTACTATTTCAAAATAATAAATAAAGGAAATTCCTTTTTATTTAAAAAAAATTTCGGGGTCTTACACTATATACCTTCTTTGAATTGTTCTTCTTTTCAGAAAATCCTTTGGCCCCTACCAGTAAGACTTGATCTTTCTTGGTTGGAAAGTGACTCTCAACATTTTTCAATATGTTAAGCAAATCAATGAGGTCGATACTCTAGCTTGTTCATATGAAAAATTCAATGATTATGAAAGGAGTCCCGGAGTGAGTGCAAGATCAAATCTTGGCTCAACTCTCCATCCATGACAAAACCAGTTTTCCTAATTGATCAATCAAATTGATTATGTTAAGAACTTTTTATGCATTTATAGTGCCATTGGCCATTCTAGATCGGAAGAGCTCCTTGAATATCTGATATCTATTAGTCCTACTTTCCTCACCATCAACTACTTGATGTGCGGGAATATAGTAAAAGATCTATAGTTTCATCTTTGATCTTTGAAGCTCGTTACTCGTGGATGCGAGCATGATGCATTGAGCCAATCATGCATCATCTTGCCACTTTCTAAAAGTAGCAATCTCTTCCTCGAGGGCATTATCTCGCAACCATTGCGGGGATAGGCGTATTAAGGACATAAGATAGCTTTTCAACTATGAGAACTATTTTTAAATTCCTTAACCAATCCGCTTTAATTCGATTACGTTAATTTAGCATCTAATATGCTTCGCAGATATTAATTTTAGACATTGTAAAATTCAGTAAATGAATTTGTAATTAACAACATTTTAACATACATTCTTTTATTAATTAACAAAATAATTTAGGTCTTGTTTTAAATTGGTATCTCCCACTATTTTTTCTTCAAACTATTATACCTCACTTATATAGTTCGGCAAAATCTAATTAAAGATTTACTTTAGTGAGAATAAGGATCCCATTTCAAATGTATATAGCCTTGTGGTGACATAACAAACTATATATAAATAAATAGGTAGACAACTTTTGTCAATTACATCAACTATCACTCCTTTTCTTTTGTCTCTTAGATTATTTTGATCAAGTGGTGGCACATCCGAATCAAAATTATCCAAGTTAAGTCCGACTCTAGCACTCCATATATTCAAAAAAGAAAAATATCATCCTTGTGGTGACACAACAAAATAATATTGTTCAATTTTCTTTATAAGCATCAAATGTGATAAATTAACATCAATTAGAACAATTCTAATCTTATTTAAATAAATAAATTAAACAATTAATTTATTTAAATAAATAATATTTATTCTACAATAGGATAAGCCTCCCTAGCGATCAACGACTTTCCGGATAATATAGATTTCAACATTAATCATTAAAGAACCTTTGAGTAAATAGTTCTGCGTGAATTCAATCCTTCCACCATACAATGTCCCAATTAAATATAAGACATGGAATTCTCACAAGTCTTATTTTATTTAATTATATGTATTTCGATCCTTAAATGCACAACTCAAATAATGCAAATTAGAAACTCCTTTCTAATTTCATTCTCGCCTTAACCCGAGGACTACTGGGTTGTCATTTATCGAATCACATAGGACATTTCTCTTCTTTAATAAGTGTGGTAGATTCTTTATTGATCATACATTATCTCCATGTATAACTTATTATACCCAAGCATACCTTTTGATAGACCCTAAAAGGTCTTAAGGAATAAGTCAAAGTATAACTCATCATACACAAGATACTATGATGATCTCAAGTCCAAGGATCACTTAGACTACTATCACTACAGAATTCCTATTGACGAGCAAGTAAAACTCCATTAGGTATTCCTTAGCGAGCCACGCTCAATTGAACTTATTCTCTAATAAGCACCTACATACTTGCTTTAGTGTCTCCACACAAATGATCATGAGATCAATCATCCTCATCCAATGAAAGCAAGCAAAACGTATGTACCAATCTATCCGGATTCACTAATCCCCAATTTAGTAATCCAATGATTGGGAACTATTTTAGTTTTAAGCTTTCTAAGAATTTAGATCTCATTAGAATGATCATCATCATTATTCTAAAAGCATTGCTTAAAACTATGGGTTTATCACATATTATAAAACAGCATCATGTAGATAATTAAAAGCCTTTAATAAATTAATACTTTTTATTAATAAATGAATAAGATTGTTACAAAGTATATGCTTTATCATCAAACATGATTGGCTTGTGTGCATACTACTTTCATATTAGTGCTTGTGAACACGGTTAGGATGATATCTTTAAATATATTTCGGAGTTTACCCCCGGCTTCTCATTAAAATACAGGGTCTGAGAATGTGGATCCTGAAGAGGATGAACCCTACCTTGAGCCTTCATGGCCACACTTACAGCTTGTGTACGAGTTGATGGGAATCTGAACTTCAAGAAAGAAAAAGATTTTGGTGTACAGGGTATAGTGCAGTTGCAGGGGACATTAACAAATGAAAATCATAGAGATTCAATGCCAATGGCACTCAGTTGTAATGAGATTCACGAGATTATACAAACCACTTGTGATGAAAAGTAATACAAATTCCATAAAGGAGTTGGATAAACAGTTTGGTGCGAAATCTTTGGGACAAGGTAATTTGGAAAATGATGGCATAGAAAGGATGTATCGAGACGTGTTTGACATTGGCTTTGATACTCGGATGGTTGTTGAGGTTACTGAAACCTTAATTGGATTTGGGCATGTTTTTTTTGTTACGCCCCTATCTCAAGTAGTCCACCGACATGGGAGAAAGCGGGTTGCATTTGATGCACTTAATGTGGTGTTCTGTTAATGAAGATATTGTCTGCATTAAGAAAGTTGATGCTTTAATGTACATCAAATTGTTAAGAGCAATCTATATTCCTTCACGGATTAGTGAAATCTTTGAAATCCATGGAGAAACAGATGCCTCAATGGTTTCTTTGATGAGTTCCTTGTAATGTTTGATGATTCACGACCGGGTAATTAATGAGTTCCTTCATTAACTCATATCCCATGTATGGAGGGTAATTAAGTTGAGCACGCCCCTTTTTTTTCTTTCTTCTGTTTTATTGTTTGGTTACATTTGTTCCTGAAGATTTTCTCTTCTTTTTTTTAGATTTAGCTTCTGGATGCTTCTTACAGTTATATGATTCCTCAGTTTCCTCATATTTTTTTGGGTTTTCTGGGTTTGCATCAAAGTCTCAAATTATGTTGGTGTCCCTGATTTATGCCTTCTTATATTGTTACTTTAGCTAAGATGAGGAATTCTGTGTATTTATATTTCCTCCACGCAAGCTGCTTCACGACTTGCCCCAATCTCTGCACCGATTTGGTAATGGTGGTACCAAAACAGAGTAGTCATTGAAACAGAGTAGGTGTTTTAAAGTGAGGGTAATTAAGTCTTTAGCCAAATAAAGTAATGGAGTTAAGACGGAAAGCACTTTTTCACTTTAACTCAAAAAGTCGGGTGTTTAAATGTAGCTTTACTGACTATAGGTAGTTAAGTGGGAAACCGCCCAAACCCCAGGTGGTCATCTGAACTTAACCCTATATATAACTATAAATTTATATTAATATTAAATATTGATGGATGTAGATAGACAAGATATGATAGTATATAGGGTAACAGTTCGGTCGTATCATGTAGTTATAGAACGAAAATTAATGGTTTTTAATAGACGAGGTGCGTAGTATTCCTTCTTTGGTCGTGAAGGATGCAATCTATATTAATAATAAGATAGAATCTATTTTGAATTTGGACCGAAAAGTACAATGATAATTCAGATTTATTCTAATTAATTTGGACGAAAAAATACAAAAACGGTTCATATTTATTCTAATTGATTTGGGCGGAAAAAGATGGTGGGAGAGGAAGGAGGAGAGAGAGTAAATAAGAGTGGAATTGTTTAAATGGAAAGAAAAGAGAGAATTTTATTAGGTCAGCACGGACATTTACTAGTTGATTAATAAATTTGTCCAATCTTTTAACTGTTTCAAAAAAAATATATGATATTGTGAATAAGAAAAATATACTTCGATTTTATTTTATTGCTTATATTTGCACGTTAGTCGTAATTTATACTTGACAATTAATCATTTTCAAAATTTAAATTTAAATTCCTGAAATACTTGTAATGAAAGAATGGCAAGGAAAGTAAAAAAAAATATTTGTCTATATATAAGTTAAAACATGCTTAAAAGTTTGGTCAAAATAACATCAATTTTAATAATTAAATGCTTAAATACATAACATTAACACTTTAGGATCCGGATATTATATATATATAGTAACTGCCAATAACATAAAAAAGCTTTGTAAAATCATCGATCGAAACAAAAGAGAGAGTCGAAGAAGATGAAATTGAGGCCGATGGCACTAGACTTATTCTTGGACGATGAACTTGAAGTAGATGATGAGCAGCAGCAGCAGCAGAAGGGATCAACAATGGCGCCGATGGATGTTGACGAACTCGAAGCTTTCAATATCTTTGGAAAGGGCGGTAAATTCTCTTCCTTCAACTCCAAGCTCCTCGCCGACGCTAATTTCTTCAACGCCTTTGAGGACGATTTTGATGATGCCGACATCAACTGACTGATTATGCAAACAACCCTAACTTGTTTGCCTATCAATCGAATTTTTTTGCTTCGGTAGGTTTCGCTTTGGATTTTGGTTGAGTACATTCATAATTATTGCATTGTTTGGATTTTGGTAGTTTGATGGGTCGGCTTTGATTGTTATGTCACCGTATTATTTGTGGCGTATTAGGTTGAGGCGTTGCGTTTATGAGTTAATTAAATTATTTGTAAGAATAATATGAAAGATTAAGTCATTAATTAATTGAATTATTTGTAAGTTAATTAAAATTTACAAGAATAATATGAAAGATTAAGTTATTAATATTTTTTAAAATTTATGAAAACTTCAATGCTTTACTATTAAGTTATCTTAATTTGGTGTCTTCAAGTATTACATTCCTTTTCTTTATCAAATAAATTAAATCAGTTAACTATTGAGATTGAAAATATTATTGATAATGCGAATATTCCACCCTCAAAAGTTTCCGAATTTAGAGGGTGTACTTCCTTGTAATTACTCCATGCATATCAAAGTTTCAGATGATCGACTCCTTTGATCCAGTGGTGCGACCTAACTCATGGTAAAAAAAGTGTGAGTTTAAAAAATTTACTAATATAAATTATCAATAAAAAAAAGTTTCAAATGTATACTTACTGTTACTTAAGAATTTAATAGTGACAGATTGATGCTAAAATTGATACTAATAAATAAATGATAAATTAAGAATATCATATATTTTATAGTTTTAAAATAAAAATATTTCTCCTTGCTCTCTAATTTTCAAACAGAAGGAATAATTAAGAAGATTTACTTGACCAATAGTAATTACTCCCAAATTATATAATTATTATTAATTTATGAAAGTCTGAGACATTTTAAAAAAAAAATTGGGATTGAGGGAATATAATACTGGGCCATTGCAATGTCTAGCAACTTGTGTGGGAAGCTACAAAGGATCATTCTCAAATTTTGACATCACCAAGGGATGCTAGATCAAAGCCCACTGCCACTGCCAAACTATCCATGGAAATCAAATGCTTAGGATTTTAAATCCCTAATGTGTCATTTTTCCTCGATTCCCTCTATGATCATGACACCAATCTTGAATTGTTTTCATGCATCAAATATAATATAAGCAAAATCGACTTGAAAATAAGAAGAAAAAAGCTGCAACTCTTGCTTCTTACCAAATGAAGAATTGCCATAATAATCACCTTTCTAAATTACAACAGCTTTCCATTTTTCCTTTTAAACACAGATATATCCTAGTGTTAAAATTCAATATCTAATATACAAACCACAATGTCTCACAACCAAGACCTCCTCTTAAGTACAGAGGAATATGACAGTCTATGAGAAGCTTGACACAAAAAAAAAAAGGAAAAAAAGAAAAAGGCAAAAAAGATGAAGCATCTGTCTCAATTGTGAACTCAGCAGTTTTTTTTTTGGGGTAAGCATAGCCCTTTAAGCTGAAAATGAGCCAAAGAAACAATTCAGACATGTACTCGACTCCTCTGCCTCGTGCTGGCCCATCTATTTTACAAGTTAGCTTCACATTCTTGCTGCGAATCTGAAGGAGTATACAGTAAATCAAATCTACAAACGATCAAAGCTACAAGCTTGTAACTTACCCCCAAAAGTGCACGCATACAAGACCATTAACAAGTTACAAGAGCATCAGTATGGTGGGGTTTACTATTGTATGGACAAAGTATCAAGTAATACAGCTGTCAGCAAAGAAAAATCCTCCCCTCAATGTGCCGTAATCACACCCTGGAACATAACAACAAATGATCAACAAGCGATCAAATGATAATTTTTCAGATATTCATAAATTTGATTTAAAATAAGTAATTTAAACTATGTAATTGTTGTTTCAGCTAAAGCAATGCAACAATGGATCCTACTTTAAACATCGTTGTTTACCTCAACCATGTTTTCATCGGACAAACTGGTTCCTGTGTAATTCAAGCCATGAGAAGTATTATATTGGAAGATCCTGAGCTTTCCTTCCTGTTTTTTTAAAGAAAATATATATCATGAACAAATAGCCTTAGGAATCCGGATATAAAACTATATAACAAATCTGAGTAGATCACCTTGGTTCCATAAACTAGGCCACCACCAATAGATGGATGAAAGCAAGCTACATTGACCTCATCCTCTGCACTAGGAAGTACTCTCACGAGTTCCATATCAGACACTCTATAGACCTGATTGAGGAAAACCAATTTTGAATGGTCTAATCAATAAAATGCAAATACAGTCAAATGGGATTCATCTTCAGGTAGTCACGCTTTACACAACTATCTTTTGGTGTAAAGTTAAAAAAGTTGGCATGTGTAAGAATATAGTCACTAAGATTTTTCCATAAGATATAAACTGCTTATAAGATTATTGATCTGTATGCTTTGTGAACTCGCCATTAATATTTGAGCAGTACTCTAGGTTCAAATTCATATTTCAAGAGTCCAGAGTAAGTATACCTTAGCGGAAACTAAATGAAAAAGAAAAACTTCTACTTGCTAAGGTTCTAATAACAAGCAGGCTAAAAGCTTAAATATGATGATGATAGAAGCATGAACTATAGTACCTCCAGAACGGTGTAAACAGGTACCGTTGTCTCTCCATCAATGACAACACTCTTAAGTGAACTATGACGACGACCATAAGCAAGTAACAGGTGCTCTGATGTAGGCGAGAACTGCAACCACAAACAGTACAAGTTCAGTAACTTTTCATTAATTTGCTTTCTCTGTGTTTTATATAAAGCACCTTCGGATTACTCAATTACGATAAAATCTCAACAATATTTGTGATTTGTGAGGAAAAAACTAAAAAATATATAAAATAAATGTTAAGATCTTTAATTCTGTATCAACGTTGCAGGCATTGCATGATTGCATCTCACTTTACCCAATTTATAGCATAATACTTGTACTATTCAGTTCACTACACACAAGCAATTACGAAAGAACATGTAGCTTAAACTAAACTGTACTTGCATCTTGAATAGAGGAGACAAAAAATAAAAATAAAAAATTGACTCTTGCAATATAAATCTTCTTAGTTGATGCTGTTTAAATTTCAGACCTCGCCAACAAGAGATCTCAACAGAACTAGAGCATGAAAGAGCCTAACGCATCAACCATGGCATGGAAGTTGTAATCAGTATGTGGGCCTAGTCTCTCGCCATGGAGAATAGAACACATCAGAAAAGTCCATGAAGGTACCTAAATAAATGTTTTTCTATTCACTAAGCCGCTTACCCTAAGAGTACTTACACAAAGAAAAGAAGGGCAAAGGGGGTAATAATGTTCAGTGCTCAGTGTCTGTATCGCAGCTACAAGTTACATTTCCAATGCATACCTATGTTAAATTAATATAAAGCAGTCATAATGTCCATCCAGAAATTTACCTGAATTGAAGTTAAACAATGAGCAGCTCTGATTGCCCGCGAGGCAAGCACCAAACCAAATCTAAGTGAATAGAAAAATGAATCAGATTAGTGAAGCTGAAAAACATATGAAAATAACAACCAGAGGTGCAAGAGATTTGAGAATTACGTTGCCTCTTCCAGGGAATATATCCGCAGCTCATACATGACTTGGTGGGCTGATATTGGGTGTCTTGTCGGAGATGTTGCAACCCCTGTAACATCGTGGTGTATCTGCCCATGAAAATCAGGATCAGCTTCCATATTTGGCAAGACACATGCAACACAAGCTGCTAAAAATCTCCCACAAGGTGAAAAATGGGCACCCATTTCACTGCAAAAAGAATTTAATTGTAATCATTTCAAGAGATTCGACTCATTCATTCTACATGACAATAGGAAAATTGCAGAAGAAGTTCAATAACAAATAATATCATGCATGTCCTGAGTCCTATCTGTGTAACTACTGATAGTCAAAGATAATATCATCAAGAAATTAATAGAATCATCTAATTTCTCTTCCAAATAGCTAACATTAGATATAACTAACAAAATTAAATTTGAACGTAGAGCAGAAAGCCAGCTCTTAAAAATAGTTTAGAACCTACCTACAAAGTACAGCATGTGGTATAATTAAGCGACATCTTTCTGCATCAAGAGGTTGACAAGGATCTTTTACATCGTGAGGCCACAACCTGAGCTTCACAGTGCAAGGTACCTCTGCCGCTGCAGCTGCAGCCAATGATGTCGCTATCTCGGACTGGATTCGGCTAACAAAGGGTTGAGAATCACTCTCATCATGAGCTATATTACTAAAAGCAGCATCACTATCAGATCCAGTAGCTGACATGCGAGGGCGTGAAGAGCGGTGCCGTGAACTTCCAGTCACCCTAGATTGACCAAAACTAGGCGGCACTACTGAGGGAACTGTTGTAACAGGATTCTCTATTCCACTTAAGCCGGCTAAATTTTCAGGAGCCCCACCATTATATGGATGCATTGTGCGTTGTCCAGCTTGGCTTTGGCCAATCAACCACCCTTGCAAGAATGGTACTCCCCAGCACGATGGATCACCCAAAGGGAAGATCTGGTTACTTCTTTCTTCAGGCCGCTCATCGGTCTCCATGGCATCAATTGTAGGTGGAACAACATCATTTTCCATTTCCCTCACTAAAGCATTAGTTTCTGGTACAGGGGAGTTGGTAGATTCAATAGGAGACAACAAGAGCTCGTACTGCCCTGACGGGGTTGAATATGTAAGAAGTCTCACTGAAGCAGAAGGATCCGCTCTCTGTATTAAAGTAGCTGAGCTGACATCTGCATCAGTTTGTCGCAAAGGAATTCTCCCATCACCTCGACCAATTGAAGGCCATATCAAGAATGGCAGAGACATCAAAGGTAGCTCATTTACCAGATTAGATCGATGACCAGAATGAGTATCTGCTAAATATACAGTAGGAGGAGGATAACGCAAATAATTCTGACAAGTTGCAAGTGTCATCGTGGAATCTGATGATTCTAGTTCATTGACCTGAAACCATAATTCTAGTAAATCAACTAGACCAAGATAAAGAAAATGTCCAACATATTAGGCGAGAAAGTTACCTCAGCTGTCAGAAGAAATGGGGCAACATGAGGATGAAAATGCACAGCACGAAGAGAACGGCGTGTCTTGAGTATGATGGCTGCTGATGATGTCTCCCCTCTCCTGTTGTGGTGCCATATATAAAGCTACCATGGATTTCAAAATTTAACTTATCGTAAAGAATCCAATATAAAGCTAAAATTGATGCTGATATCCAGATTCCTCACCTTGTGACCAGAAGCTACAGCTAGAATTTCCCCTTGAGCATGAAAAGCAATAGAAGCTATAGGACGGTCTGCACAGAGGAAACATATTTGACCAATCAAACCTACCATACAAGATTGATAACTAGACGCAAAGTTTTGTTAACATTTAGCTATGTTACATAAAGAGATTCAAATGAACACTTACAAAAATCACGCGACCCTATACACTCTGCAGTATTTGCATTCCACAAGCGAACTTCATTGTCCAAACTTCCACTGGCAAGGATTTCAGGACAGAGTGGATGGAACCTAACCTGCAAAAGTTTCATTAGCACATAAGATTGAAAAGGCTAATGTGTAAAAAAAAATTGTACTTCGAAAGCATTGATTTAAGAAAGCCCACAATGATATTGTTATGCATTACTAACTCGAAGTGAACAGCGGGAAATGATGTAAATAAGGAGTATTGTAGATCATGACATGTTACAACATATGGTTCACAAACAAAGATTCTAAGCTAATATGTAGGAGATGCTAGAAATTTGGTGTCTGGGAGAGCCTAAACAAGAAACTCACTGTGAATGTGTTATCTGGTAATCTTACAGTCCGTGAAAATTCCATGTTTTCCAGAAATTATATATAATGGGAAGTAGGGATTAATAATATTAATAATATTAATAATAATACTAGCACCGAGCTTCAAGGGGTAGAGGATAATATTGGTACTACAATAATAGACATTGTTCAACTTAAGCATCAACCAACACCATCTATCTACGGCAGGTTTAGCCTATTAAAAATAAATAAAAAAGTTCGACAAAGGAGCTTACCACCCAAGGTGTCCTCCGATGACCACTTAACACCTTTAAGCATCTTCCAGTTTGGCAATCAATTATCTTTACTGTATGGTCTCCGCTGCCAACACAGAAACAATATAGTCGTCATAAATTTTTTCGTGTTGGTTCAATGCAAATAGACTGTGTCCAACACTAGAAACAGTAAATTACTGAGTGGAAGCAAGCGTTTTTCCATCAGGACTGAAGGCTGCTGCAATTGTTGACCTAGGAGGTGGCAGCAGTGGACAATAATTGGCTGAAAAATGTCGCAATGACTCTGCCTCTACCCTGAAATATAAAAAATAATACTTTAACAGGGGAGGTAAAAAAAATTAAGCAAGCCTAGTTTTGAAGGTGATGCACCAGCAAATCACTGATTGCTCCATGACAAAACACAAGAATGGATGAACCATCTTTGGAAATAGTACAGAATAGAACGAGCATAACCAAATTTACCATGATGTAAGACTGCGCTTGGCATCTCTCGCGACTTCATTTCTTAACACAGAGTAATCAACATTACACTTAAAACCCTCTCTCCATAACTTTCTAGAAGAACCTTTTACTCGAGGCGATACCTCTCTCCGCGCTAACAGTCGAAAGACATTACTACAACTAGCATGACGGTAAACCAAAATTATATCAGCAAATATAAAATAAGATACATCATGCAAACACAAGATGTTAAACTTAATCACAAGCTCAAAAAACAAGTAACTATATTAAAATGTCGAACAATCCACGAAGAAGTTTTACTCTTCAATTTTTAACATTGAAATTAATAAATTATCCATATTAGGTATAACCACAACAATAATTCCAGAAGACAAATGTGACATGCATCAGAAGCATAATTTTAACCAATTTCTGAAAAGAATAATGTTATAGACACAAACTATTTTACATACATCTTACAAACTGCTTAAGTTTTACTCTTCAATTTTTAACATTGAAATTAATAAATTATCCGTACACACCAAATATTAGGTATAACCACAACAATAATTCCAGAAGACAAATGTGACATGCATCAGAAGCATAATTTTAACCAATTTCTGAAAAGAATAATGCTATAGACACAAACTATTTTATAAACATTTTACAACCTCAACTTTTTATGTGGGGCCGAAGACTACATTGAAGCAATTTGTTGATCAATATGCTGAGGTGGAGTAGGCATGTTTGTAGAATAGTTTGTCATTACTCTTCTGAAAATATATTGCAGAATGGTATAACTCAAAATGTTGGAAATGGTCATAAATCCATACAACCCTATAAAGCACAAGTGTTTTAAACTTTTTCTTTTTTTTTAATGTCCGTTGAAGGGCAGCCAAAGGCTACAAGCAACCGGCAAAGCCAATACCTAACAAATTTATCATAACATAATAATTATTTTCTGTGAGAGTAATTCCAAAATCTTAGATCAAAAATTAATTCTCATTTGAATTAGTTCAATAATTCATATAATATTATCAAAACCAACAAAAAATCTGATCTTTACCTGGAAATGTTAAATTTAAAAAGCAAACAACAAAACTCAGATTCAAATCAGATCAAATTGCAAAAGAATTGACATAATTGAAGCTGAATTTTTACCAGTGTTTGGAATTGGAATGGCTGGGACGCGGCTGAAGATTTGAGGTCGATGGAGAACTGGAATCGTCCGGCCATACGGAGGACCTCATAATTTTCCCTATAAAATCTCATGCTCTGAGCTTTTCCGGCATCTAACCGGATAATTCATTGAGAAATGATTTTTTTTTTTCGGGAAATTCTAGATTAGAAGAAATCCGGCCATAATTGAGCTATTATATGAAGCATCCTTGATTGTGAATTGCATATTCCACCCTAAAAACGGAGGGAGGAGAAAACTGAAAGGGTGTGTGTGGAGTCTCGGAGAGAGGGGCAAAATGGGAAGAGGAATGACCTAACGGAGAAATAGAGGAAGAAGATGAAGACGATAACAGTGGTGTTGGTAGCGGTTGGGTTCGGATTGTTGGGTTTAGTTAGGAAATGAGGACAGGTTAGATATAAGCCCAGTGTCCGATAGGCCCAGTCATCTTCGTAACTGTCAACAGAGCCAACCATAAGCATTTGGCAGGGATGTTTTCAGGCCGAGGAGTCCACATATGTGATGTAACACCCCGAGTAGATACGGGTAAATGGTAATGCTACATACTTTAAGCTCGAAGGCTTAATTATACTATTTTAAATATTTATAAAATCAAATAAATAATGAAATTATCAAAAAAATAAATAAATATTTCATCGAATGAGCAAAAGTCTTGATCCTAAAACAATACGAACGGAGGTGCAACTCCTCTAAATCAAAAGTCTTAACAAAAATCAAATCATAATATTTTACGAAAACTTAAATTAATCATCTTATATTTATTCTTGGTTTGACCAATAGCGTCCCATCTCTCGAAATAAGGTATCCTGAAATATTATAAAGGGTGAGCGATGAAACTCAACAAGTGACAATATTTACTATTTCGGTGGATCAAGTATAATTTATAAAAACACTTTTTTGAAGTAACTTATGTTCGATAACAATAGTACATATGTTTTCAAAACTAAAATAAATAATAACAAAGTGAATTCTTATTCAAAAACGATTTCAATGTATTCAATATATCTTTTAATTTACTCAATTAACTTTATTATTATATTAACCACCAATTACTTATTTTTTTTTTAAAAGACTTTAATTATATTATTAAAAATCCAACATATTACCTGTCATGTCTCATTTTATGTTTAAGTTTCAATCATCAACAACTACAATCATATAAAATAGGCAGAAATTAATTTGAAAGAGAAACAATAATGCATGGAGATGCAGACTATACGTACAGTACCAAATCCACTGGCCACATGCAGATCCCCAAAGCCCAAGTCATAGGCCCACAGTCTCTCAACACTATCAATCTATTTTTATTTTCCACCACTAAATCCTCTATTCCCCCCACAAGCTTCAGAATCTCAAATAATTTTTAATTTGCATAAACATTAAATTTTTGAAACCAAATTTGCTTAAAAGATGTCGAGTTCTCAAGTGAGTGCAGGACAATCCGAAGGTCAGGCTCAGGTAAACCTTCTTTAATTCCATTAGGAGAAAAATATATTTTACAACTGATGTTTCGATTTTTTTGTTGCATAATATTATATATCTGATATAGTGATCATTCTTATAATCTTATTCAATTTCATTAATATTCGTCTTAATTATAAGTCTTTTTTGCAATGGATAGTGAGACTCCCCCATTATTTCCATTGACATAAACACCAAAGCTATTTCTTGGATTAAGTGAGTGTATATATATATATATATATATATATATTAAATAAAATATATTCATTTATTTAACAATGAAAATGTAATTCTTAATGTGTATGATTATTGTATGACCACTTTACCCCTGAATTTGTGAATTTAATATTTTACGTATATACATTTTTTTTTTTGGGTAGGCCAAGACAGAGCAGTGGATGGAGTCGGCCAAGAGCACAGCAAATGCGGCTCATGACAAGGCAGCTGATGCGGCTAACGCTAACCCATCTACGGCCCAACAACAGAAGGACAACAGTGCCGGATGGGTCCAGCAGGTTCTCATATTTAGTTATAGAAATTCTAAATCAAACGATATTATTGGTTTTTGGCATAAATTTATTTTCATCCTTTGATTAATATGAATAATGAAATTAAGCCATATATATTTAAGATTTTGCATGCGTGTCCAAAACAGTAGAAATTTGAAAAATGAAGAACAATTTAAATTCGATTAAGATTCATTTCATTAAAAGTTCGATTCGAAATTAATTCGAAATATAAATAGTCGAAATATATGAAGACATTTTAAAGTTCGATAAATTACTCGAACTCTCCAAAATTATAATTTTCTATTGATACTTGGATCATATTCGTTTGGAAAGTCCAAACCGCTTTGACTCGATTCAAATCGTGTTCATTTTGGGTAGTTAAATGAAACTTCAATCAAACCTTATTTTATACTTCGATAGATTTTGTGAACCAAATCTGAGCAACACAATACTCGGATCGACTCGATTCGTTTACACCCTTACAAACACACATTCATTATATGTTTTTGGAATTTGAAGTAATTCATATTTAGAGAGGCAGAGGCTATAATATAATGCAATGCTGATTGCTATAATTTGACAATATAAATATGTTTGTGGTGCAGACAGGAGAGCAAGTAATCAACATGGCACAGGGTGCACTTGATGGAATGAAGAACACACTTGGAGTAGGTGACCAACAGAATCAAAAAAAGTGAAAACAAAACAAATTCACAAGTTGTCATGGCTGCATGCATTTGATATGATGTTGGATCTGACTGCTACAATTATTATTATTATTATCTTTTATTAGAGTTTTCTATGCCTTTGTTTGGCACAAGTGAATATTAATTTAAGAGAACTAATTTGATCATGTAAAATAAATCTTTAGCACTTGATATGCATAATAATACTTAAAAGTGGTTCTATTATAATGATGTTAGGTTTTGTGAGAGTTATGATTATATATGTTTCATAATTTTCATTGTTTTGAAAATTCTTTTAAGAAAACTCGTAAATTTTGTATGAATCCAACAGTTCAATGTGTGTTTAAAATGGTCTGCCGTTTATAAAAAGCAATTGATTTTGTATAATTATTTAAAATTTCATATTTTTCTATATAAATTTAACTTATTTCTAACTTGTGACATACAATTAAATCAAATCCGGTTAGCACTAAGTTTATTTTTTGGTAAGTTGGTCAATTGACTAATAGAATACTGACACACATAGAGTCTCCTTGCGTGTCAGCATGACTAATTGACCAACTTATTTAAAAATTAACTTCATACTAACTACTTCTAATTAAACCATTTAAACCCGCCTGTATTTTATGAAACTAGTAAGCCCCGACTCTCAAGACATGAGAGAAGCCACCATTAAGGAGGTTGAAGCTCTATCAAATATATGAAAATATTGTAAGGTTAAAAAGTCCTTATTATATTGTAAGGTCAAAAAGTCTGTATCGAACCGGTTACCGAAAGTTATCAAAATTATGTACCGATACTACCGATTGGACCGGTATCCCGTGCCAGTTAGGAAACAAATTGAAGCAGTAATCCCATTAATGGTATTGCGGCAAAACAACATTGTCATCCAACAACTATGCAATAAGCATCTATAGCTTATCTCAAGCAAAACAACATCGCTAGAAAAAATAAAAACAAACAGCCCAACATTCTCACCAAATCTTTTAGCATAAGAAATAAATCAATAGATTTATCAATAAATCAACTACAACCATGAGATCTACCAATAAATCGACCAACGAATCTATCAATAAATCAATCACAACTTCATTGTTGGCAAAGAAACATACAAAGGAGAAAAAAATAAGAAAGACAAGAAAAAGACAATACATGCAATTGTCGATTGATGAACTCATATCTTATTTTATCAAATTACTTGTATAATTCTTCAATCCGTTAATGGTATAAGATGGTTTATTCTTTGCTGGAATTCATTGATGGTCTAAGTCTCTGAGATGGGTTTACTTCAATCCATTGATGGATTTGCCTTTGTTAAGAGAGAGAAGTAGTGGAGACTATGCAGAGAAGTGGAAAAGTGAGAGAAGTGGGTAAGAATGGGGGCCCACAATAAACATATATCATATATGTATAAAGTGTAATTAAATTCAACTGGACAATTGGTACATTCGGTACGGTGCTGTATAAATCGAGTATAAGAAAAGGGGTACCGTACTCGAGCCGGTTAATCTGGTATTTACCAGAAAAAATTACCTAATCTTAAATCGATCATGAGATTTCTTGTTAGGTTGGTTCAATATGGCCAAGATCTTAAAAAATACCGAATGATTTGAATAGGCCTAGTAGTTGGATTTTGAAAAATCTTATGATAAGGTTAACTAGATGCAAACCAGCGCGTTGCGGCGGGATTATTCATTTTGTTAATAATAAATTTATATGTGTAATTAATAAATTAAAATATAATAAGAAGATGGTAGATTGTTGTGCGATAATTAAATTTTGGTAGCATATGTTACATAGAGTTGTGTAAAAGTTTTGTTCGCAAATACATATCCAAGTATATAATTAATCTGATCACTAAGCCCTAGGACAATATTTACTTTAACCTGAACTTTAAATTTACAATTAAAAGTTACATTTACGAAGTTAGATAGTATTAACAGAGTGCACAAAGTATGAACATAAGGTAGATATAGCGTATAACAAAATACTGTATCACAATACCTTGGTGTAACAGAAAACATAGTCAGAACATTTATATTACCAATATTTTTCGCTATCAGGTTTTACTTTTTTGCGCATTTTTTGCAGGTATTGTAGAACCAATTGTATTCGATTTCTATACACAGAATAGTAGCAAGTACCACACATGTTGACTCCTAGAGTGTTAAATAAAAAATGAGCAGCAGAATATAAGATAATGTTGTGAAATAAGTAAAGTGTTTTAAAAACGATTTTACCTCTGTTGAATCCCGTATCTCATCAAGAGTTTTCCTATCACAGATTTGGAGGAAGTCATCTGTAATAGATAATGTGCTTTGGCTGGATAAATGATTTATTGTAATTTTATTATTTGTTGCATCACAAATGCTATTAGACAATAGTGAGTGTAGTTAAAGGGGAAATTAACTTGTAGTAGTAATAGAATTTAATAACGGATCAAAGAATTATGCAATATATCTATTTTTAAAAGTAACAACCCCTGGGATATCTGCAATTATAAGAAGTCTCGAACCAAACATTGAGTTTGACAATATTGGTGTACTTAGTTAATGGCAAATGTTGTATAGTTAATAATCATATGTTTAGAGAGATATTTTTCATTGAAATAAAAGTGATAATACATTTCCAGAACTTGATTTTTGCAAACTATAAAACAATTATAATGTTATTTTGGCTTTCTGTTTCAATAAAAGAACAAATCTGGTTTGCAAAGTCATCCCACAAGGTGCAGCTCAATACATTATGACTGTAAGAAAAATACAATGTAAGATTAATTTAAATGATCATAGTTATTAATAAAAGTAGTGTTAATACAGATTAAAAAGTTACATGTTATCAGTTAATTCAATATTTTCTCTTTTGCTCTGTTTACCATTGTTTGTGTTGACTTCTAAACTACATATCACATTTAGTTGTCCAATAACATCTGGTTATACGCAACAAAATTATGTAGGTAAATAAAAAACTTAATATGTAAAAACTTGAAGGGGTATTTACTGTTAAACATACCGACTAAGTACGAATCATCAACCGGTGTTGATAGTATTTGAACGTATGGAGTGAATTGAAATCCATATGTATGAATGGGAGCCTTATATATCTAACTCTCGCAGTGAGGTGAAATACAAAAAATTAATCTTGTATGGATGTTGAGTAGCTCTGAAAAAACTACCATTCTGATTGACAACGAAATTGGTGATTATAAAAACTTTTTGTTCCTTGATTGTTGTTTGAAATTTAGTAAAAAGTGACCTTTTCATACTCGCATGTATTTTGTCGTCCTATAAAAGAATAATATGCATATGGTAAGATGTTGTAATTTGGAGTTGTGTATATATGTATGTGTGTGTGTGTATATATATATATATACCTTTTCATCCAACAATACAATCTCGATGATGTTTATGTAGTCTGTTTTGTTGAAGCTTGGCATATTCCAGAGTCGAGTTATCCTGACTTTAATCTTCCACGTCTCTTTGACAAGGCTGATGTCATCAACAAAATCGTATGTAGTCGTCATCTAAATAATGGGACAGGTAAAGTATAAGATAAATGATTAGCCGAAAATATAAGGAGATAATTGTTTGTAGCACGAGTTGTTGCGTAATAGTTGGTATGTATTTATAGGGAGAAAATTAGGTTAAATAACGGAGAGTAATGATAATAGCTCAGTAATGATAATATCATAAAGTAGTGATTTTAGGAGATAATAATTAAATTTAGAAAGGATAATATCAGAACAGTTGGTGTGACGCCCCTAAAATAGGTATACAACACCCATTCTGAGTCGCCAAATACATGGTACGTAAAGCAAACTACAACTTCAATAATACAATTGTCATGCAAAATAATGACAACACATAATGTCTGTGAGTTTAAATACAAATATTGTCTTCAGACAATATCCACACTCAAATAAGTCCTCATTACAATTATTCAAACACTTTCTTTTACGAAATAGTGAGGATCGCTAAAACATCTTTCTAGAACCATCACTCACTCACCCAGACTTCCTCTGCTATGTTCTCACCTCCCGAGAAAAATGGAACAAAAGAAAAAAGGGTGAGCTCAACTAGCCCAGTAAATAATATTATGACTAAGATAATATACAACAAATTATCGTTAGTCTTCAACAGGGAAAAATCTGATAAAATATAATAGCCAACAAGTTTTATATCAACAACTGCAGCAGAAACAACAATCCATTAGAAGAGTCAAGTAGAGAATAAGTTCTACTATCTTCTAAGATTTAAAAATTCATCATCAATATTTTATCCTCAGACAACAATCAATATACATCTTTAATCAAATATTCATCTTTGCACTACTGAGCCAAAGATATTCATTTGTATCACCAAATTAGTCATGTTCATCTCAACACTGTTCTCATCTTTGCACTACGGGCCAAAGATATTCATCAATTAATCATTTATCTTTGCACTACAGGCCGAAGATATTTAGTAATATCATCATTTAGGACTGAGGATGATGAAAAATATTTTAAAGAAAACGAATCCAGTGAAACGGAACGACAAATAGTAGGGATTCGTATAACAGTTTATCCAATATCAATAATACTTCATAAATACCAATTTTGAAGCAGAATTCAAAAATAAAGATCAAAACATGGATATAATCAAAGATAGTAACCATAATAGACATCTTGGACAAAAAAGAAGAAAATTTCATTTTTCAGTGAATAGTGTCGTATTCGTGAATAGTGTCGTATACGTGAATAGTGTCGTATACGTGAATACTAACCCCGACACAAAAAGTTCTAAATTTGATAAAAATTCAGATCAATACTTCGACATAATGATATTGAACAAATAATATCATATATGAAGAAAATAATATCCCTTACCTCAAAATATCAGTACTTCTGATCGGAATATCGGTATAAGGCTGAAGGAAACTTGTACTGATGAATAGAAACTCACAAAGTATCTAAATACTCACAAAATACACTCAATAATCTAGAGAGAGAAAGAGAGAAAACTTGTTTCTGGTGTGATTTTCAATTCTAACTTAACCCTCTATTTATACCACAAGTTAAGGTTTTGTGGAGAAACCATGATATTGAGGAAATGACCTGGGAGTTGGAAACGAAAATGAAAGCGAGGTATTCTCATCTTTTTGAAATACCAGGTACGTACGTCAATTTTGAGGACGAAATTTCATAAAGAGGGGAGGTTGTAAGACCCCAAATTATTAATAAATGAAATTTATTTTCCTCTATTTATTATTTTGAGATAGTAAGGGTTGATTTGATTAATGTGGATAGTTATGGGTAAAATCATGCAATTATTTGAATAAGCAAGTGGTTATAAAATATTCATTATCGCTTAGAATATTCATTTGGTCGTGGAATATTAAATCTTTTCGGGGAATATTCGTGACGACCAGCCTTGATCTTTTGTGGGCCCCCATAACGGAAAGAGATTGGATGAAGAAAATGACAAATATAAGTTGTTTATAAATATCTGGCGTAGTTGTTATTCAGATTATCATTTATTGGAATACCCGTGGTTAAATCACACTAATCTGCCGTTGTTGAACAAGAAGATTACGATATTGCACCAATTATTGATTCTTACGTAAGAAGGCACTTACTCAATAATTATTACGATGAATTACTTATTCAATATTTTATTTTATTGATTCAATAATTCTTTGCATTGATATTTTATATTACGGTTGTTTCAATAAATTGTCATTACATAGTATTTTTATTATCTGAATAATAATTCATATTATATGAATAATATTATTGGATAACATTATTGGCAATGTCTAGAAAGTTACATCAAGGAGAGGTTTGGTCACCTAATTGCAATTGTGCCCGTGAAGGAGAGATCCTTATTGGAAAGCCCTCTTTTCTGAGGAGCGATCAGGTTGCAAGATCTTGTGATTCAGAATATTATTTGTGAATAATTAATTATTGATTTATATGATGAGGAAAATATTGATTTTATGTGGATATAGATGGAGAAATTTTTTAAAATGACAATTGTTGAAAATTAATATTTTATTTTTTTCTAATAAAATAATTCATTTAAATATATTATTTTAATAATATATTAACGGTGATATTTTTATAATGAATGTGGGATATATGAGTATATGTGGAGGAAAAGTATTTTTGTGGCATTAAATGTTTAACACATATTTTGTGTGTTGGTGGACACAATTATTGACTGAAATTTGATTATAGCCTGTAAAATCACCCGTTTGTGGATTTTGGTCAATTTTTGTTTGGAATTTGGAAAAACTTTCTTCTACAAAGTTGTAGAGAATTGAATTTCCTATAAAAACTCGCGAGATTCCAATTTTCTGATAAAAGGGCCATTTATTATGAATTATTGAAGTTCCGATCCTCCGAAATAATTAATTTTTGAAGTTCAAAATATTTTTAATATGAAAAATGTTTTTGGTGATTTGAGTGTGGTTCTTGCATGTGTTTTAATAGCTGAATTTAGATTCTTGGTGCGTAGAAAGTTGTGGAAATAATAATAATATTATTATATTAAATTTTCTACTTTAGTGTTCTAAGCATTTTTCTATAAATAGGGTGCTTAGGTTAGAATTGAAAATCACACCAGAAACTGAAGTTTTCTCTCTCTATATTATCGAGTGTATTCTTGTGAGTATTTTGAGTATACTTTGAGTATTGTTATCGGTCAAAGTTCAAGTCATAGCCTTTATATCCTGTTTCAACTAGAAGTCTCTGTCTTTTCGAGGTAAGAGATGTTATTTTATTCGAAAATGATATTATTTCTTCAATATCATTATGCCTAAATATTGGTTGAAATTTTTATCAAATTTGGAATTTTTCATGACGGGTTACTATTCACGAGTTACTTATTCACGAGTACTATTCACGCAAACGTGAAGATGTTTTTTTTCGTGAAATTTCTATCTTTTGGTATCGGATTTACTATTCACGTATCTGGCACTATTCACCAAAAATGAAATTTCTTCTTTTTGTCCAAAATATCTATTCGGATACTAGCTTTGATTGTATCCATATTTTGATCATTCTTGAATTTTACTCCACTACGATTACTTATGAAGTATTTTTGAACTTGGATTGTTTAAAATACGAATCCTTAATATTGTTCTTTTGTTTCAATTTGGATTCGCTTCTTTAAAATATTTTTCATCGT
Organism: Panax quinquefolius; assembly: GCA_020205615.1. Classification (NCBI taxonomy): domain Eukaryota; kingdom Viridiplantae; phylum Streptophyta; class Magnoliopsida; order Apiales; family Araliaceae; genus Panax; species Panax quinquefolius. The sequence continues at coordinate 20,853,338 of CM035151.1, forward strand.
CCTCGGTCCTAAATGATGATATTACTTGAATATCTTTGGCCTTGTAGTGCAAAGATGAAACAGTGTTGAGATGAATATAACCGACTGATTAATATCTTTGGCTAGTAGTGCAAAGATGAACAGTGTTTAGATGAAACATGATCAATCGATGAATATCTTTGGCACAGTAGAAAAAAGATGAATATTTGATTCCAGATATATATTGATTGATGTTACAGGGATAAAATATCTACGATGATCTTTTAAATTCATATATAGAAGATAGTAATTTGCATTCTCTACTTAACTCTTCTAATGAATTATTATTTCCAATGCCGCGAATATTGATTTAAAACTTGTTATCTATTGTATTCTATTAGATTTTTCCTGTTGAAGACTAACGATAATTTGTTGTATATTATCTTAGTCATAATATTCTTTATTGGGCTAGTTGAGCTCACCCTTTTCCTTTTGTTCCATTTTTCTTCTCGGGAGGTGAGAATGTATGAGTACTTAGTCGGGGTATGGAATGAAGGTTCTAGAGAAAGTTGTTTAGTAGTCCTCACCATTTTGTAAAATAATGTATCAATAATTATGATGGGGATTTATTTGCGTGTGGATATTGTCTAGATGGCAATATCTCGTATTTAAACTCACAGCTTTATATGTTGTAATAATAAAGTTGTAGTTATTTACGCATCATGTATTTGGCAACTTCGTAATGGGTTGGATGGAATGGACCTATTTTGGGGCGCCACAACTTGGTATCGAGCTTAGGGATATGATCTCTGGCGAGATCGGGAATAGAACTAAGAGGGAGAGACGACTAAATCCTTCGCTAGTGTGTCCTACCTAAGCTTATTTGTTAGTTGGTTAAGTATATAGGGATATTATGTGATATATTGATTTCCTTAATTAACCCTTATTTTATGACATGTTTTCGAGAATGTTGACCGAGAATATTAACAATGGAGTAAATGAGATCGTGGAGATGCCTGTCTTTACCAACGAGGAGAACGTCAATCAATTCGGCAATGTACCTCCCGTGAACAACACCACCTTGGCGAGATGATGAACGAGGGATGTTTAGCGACTTTTTGCATTTCATGCAAAATCGACGGCGAAGAGACTCGTGTTCAAAATACTGAGGAGGAAATGATAGCAATTCACGGGTGGTCACAAACAAATGTTCAAAGAGTTGGGACCACCGAATTGCAGGGAAAGCCGATCCGATTAAGGCGAGACGTGGGTCAAACAAATTACCAAGATATTCGATGTCTTGGGATGCACGGAGGAAACGAAAAGTTCCATTCGCTACGCTTATGTTCCATAATAAGGCAGACGATTCTTTGGTGGGAATTTGTGAAGCGTACCCATCCAACAAGACTCAAAGATGTCGTAGGAGATGTTTGAAATAGCTTCAATGACAAGTACTTCCCGAAAGTATTCGTATACGAAGGAAGTGGAGTTTATTAGGCCGAGCGAGAATAACATGACGGTGTCCTAAAATGCGAGGCGAAGTTCATGGAGTTATCCAGTTTCAGACCTCATTTGATGGAGAATGAGGAACGATGACGCGGATGTTTACGAGAGGTTTGAAACCCGATATACGTCGGATCTCATTTCTCATAAATTTTCTCTATTCGGATGTTGTCAATGTGGCTCAAATTGTTAGAAGCGAGATAACGAGTATGTTCAACCGAGGACCATAACCGGGATCATATCAAGATAGATAGCGATCATCGAATAACGATAACTAGCGGAGAAAGAAGAATACGGACAAAGGGATAACCACTACGGTAGTAATCGTGGCCATGAAAATAGAAGAAGCGAGTGGGGAGGAGATTTTAAAAAGAGAGATTCAACAACGACCATGTGAAGACGTGTCAAAGAGAAGAATCGGGTTCCAAGGAGGAGAAAGACCACCTACCGGAGTATGTTACAAATGCGGAAAGAGGGACATATCATTGGCGCCTTACTGACAGCTTAAGGTATGCTATAATTGTAGAAAAGAAGGACATATCGCTTGAGATTATACTAGATCGAAACCCAGTCCAAATGAGAATGGTGACTCAAAAGGATGTCCCGTAAAAGTCAAAGTCAACGGTTCCTAGAAGAAGCGTTTATCGTGGCCTTAAAATCTGAGGAACCCCCGAAGTTAAGACGCAAGTTAGTTAATTATAAATGTGACGACCCCAAAATAGGTCCATTCCATCCAACCCATTCTCGAGTCGCCAAATACATGGTACGTAAACAACTACAACTTTATTATCACAACAATAAAGCGTGAGTTTAAATACAAATATTATCTTCTAGACAATATTTATACTCAAATAAATCCTCATCACATTTATTGATACATTATTTTACAATAATGGTGAGGACTACTAAACAACTCTCTCTAGAACCTTCATTCCATACCCAGGCACTAGTACTTCGCTACATTCTCGCCTCCCGAGAAGAAAAATGGAACAACAAGGAAAAGGGTGAGCTCAACTAGCCCAAGAAAGAATGTTATGACTAAGATAATATACAACAAATTATCGTTAGTCTCCAATGAGGAAAAAATCGATAGAATCTGATAGACAACAAGTTTCGAGATCAATATTCGCAGCAGTGAAATAATAATTCATAGAAGAGTTATGTAGAGAATGAAATCTACTATAATCTATGAATTTAACAGCCATCATCAATATTTTATCCTCAGTAACATCAATCAATATTCATCTCAATCAAATATTCATCTTTTGCACTATGTGCCAAAGATATTCATCAATCGGTCATGTTCATCTCAACACTGCTCATCTTTGCACTAAAGGCCAAAGATATTCATCAATCGGTCATGTTCATCTCAACACTGCTCATCTTTGCACTAAAGGCCAAAGATATTCATCACTCGATTCATGTTCATTTAAACACCGCTCATCTTTTTGCACTTCTGAGGCCAAAGATATTCTTCAGAAATCATTCATCTTTTGACTACGGGCCAAAGATATTCAATAATATCATCATTTAAGACCGAGGATGATGAAAAATATTTTTAAAGAAACGAATCCAATTGAAACAAAATGACAAATATTATGGATTCGTACTTTAAACAATCCGAGTTCAAAAATACTTCATAAATAATCATAGTGAAGTAAAATTCAAGAATGATCAAAACATGGATACAATCAAAGCTAGTATCCGAATAGATATTTTAGATTTAAAAGAAAAATTTTCATTTTTCTATGAATAGTGCCTTAAATGATTCGTGAATAGTCTTCAGATATGTGAATAAAGGCCGTATACGTGAATAGAACTCAGACACCAAAAGATAGAAATTCCACAAAAAACATCTTCACGCTTACTGAATAGTACTCGTGAATAAGAACTCATGAATAAGAACTCGTGAATAAGAACTCATGAATAAGTAACCCCGATATGATAAAGTTCCAAATTTGATAAAAGTTCCAACCAATATTTCAAAGATAATGATATTGAAGAAATAATATCATTTGAGAAGAAAATAACATCCCTTACCTCAAAGAATCAATACTTGAAGGAAAGGCCAAGTGATTAATGTTGAATGAAACTTATCTTTGAATAAAGAACTCTCAAAGTATCTAAATACTCACAAAATACGCCAATAATATAGAGAGAAAGAGAGAAAACTTTGTTTCGGTGTGATTTTCAATTCTAACTTAGCCCTCTATTTATAGGAAAATGTTAGCCGTAGAAGCGCACTTGACCAAGCTACACCGATGGCTTTACTTCGCTACTATTGCCACCCACCACATTTGAAATAAAATTCAGCACATTTTTTTCACCAACCCACAAGTGGGGTCCACTCAATTCTAGAATTTTCCACCAAAATCAATTATAACCCTACTTTCCGAATCCGACACCTCTTAAAATTCACAACAAATCATTCGTGCATTTTTAACGGTTCAAAATTTGTGGACATATACTCAACTTATGTATGTATAACATATCCAAAAATTACAACGATCCAATGGTCGGATTAAAAATTATAACCTCCGCAATATATCTCAAAACCCCTGATTTGATTTTTAATACCTCCAATCCGATAAAATACTGATAAAACACCTCAACATTAATTCCTTCATTAATAACCACATAAATAAATCCATCGATTATATTCATATAAAAATAAATATTTCCTTATCATATGAATCAATAATTAATTATTCACAAATAATATTACGTAATCACAATTATGACAACCAGCCGTAGTCCTCAGGAAGAGGGGGCTTTCAGATAAGGATTTCTCCCATCTTGCCGTGCGATTAGGTGACCAAACCTCTCCTCGATGAACTTTCTAGACATTACCAATAATGCTATCTAATAATATTATTTAAATAATATGAATTATTGATCCGATAATGGAGATAATGTGCGGTGACAATTATTGAACAACAATAATATAAAATATCAACGCAAAGAATTATCGAATCAATAAAATAAAATATCAATAAGAATTCACGTGAAAATTATTGAGTAGTGCCTTCTACGTAAGGATCAATAATTCAACAATATTTATGCTGCAATCACCGTATTGCTCTACGCAACCACGTGTATTCTCGTATTTTAACCACCGGGTATTCCAACCGGTCTTAATCTAATAACTACGGTCTTAATTCGGTAATAACTACGATCTTAATTGGTAATAACTACGCCAGTTATTTATAACCACCCAAACTTTGTCGCTTTCTTCATCCAATCGCTTTCACATGGGGCCCACACATACGTCAAGCTACTGGTCAGTATCGCAAATATTCCCCGAAGCATTTAATATTCCACGACCAAACGAATATTCCCCACAACAATGAATATTTTATAACCACTTGCTTATTTTGAAGTATTTATGATTTTACCCTTAACTATCCATATTAATCAAATCAACCCTTACTATTTCAAAATAATAAATAGAGAAAATTAAATTTCATTAATAATAAGTTGGTCTTACAACAAATTCTTATGAAGTTTATACTTTACTAGATATCGGTTCTACCCATTCTTTTATCTCTCTTGCTTTGCGCTCAACGTTTGAACTTGACTACGGAGAAATTAGACTTTGACCTATTTATGGAGACTCAGTTAGAGAAACTTTCATTACATCCGTTGTTTAGAAATCTTGCTTGATTCAGTTGGCACTATCACATTACACGTTAACCTTATTTCTATAGAGATATTTGCTTTTGATGTGATTTTAAGGTTAACTACTCATCATGCGCCAAATTGATTACTTTCATAAGGTTATTAGTTTTCATATTCCTAAGCAACCTCTTATTCGATTTCAAGCAATCAAACCATTGTAGTCAAACATTTTCATATCAAGCCATGAAGTCATTCGTTTATTACGGATGTCAAGTTTTCTTAGTCCATGTTATGGATTTGAATAAAGACACGCCGATTTGAATAATATTCTGTTGTTATTGATTTTTCCCGACGTATTTCAAGAATTCCTTAGCTTACTCCCAAGCCCGATATTAAATTTTGTATCGACTTTGAACCCTGTGACAAAACTCATTTCTAAAATCTCATATCGAATGGCTCCTCTTGAACTTCGTGAGTTAAAATTCAACTATAGAATTTGGTACCGAGCCTTTATCCGGTGACTTCCTTTGTGGAATGCACCGGCCGAGACTCTCCGTAGGGGACACCATATTCGTATGCGATAGTAAACCGATAGGTGTCATTGTAACGTCTTATCCAAGGTTGGGATATGAGTCACAGATTGAGAACAACCTAAGTCGGTAATCAAAATACGTAGCTTTCAGGCTTAGTTGGTTATTATCTGGAGATTCGTTGAAGGATATTCTCGAATCGTTATTCCATTAACGCAAATTGACTCGTAGAGATACAAAATTCGAATGGAGCAAGGAATGTGGGAAGAGCTTGAAGAACTCAAGAGGAGACCCATTTCAAAGACATGTTCACCATGCCATCCTCGAAAAACGAACGTGGTAGGTAGCGTGTTGAGTAGAAGATCGTGATACAAATACGAGTGCGATATTGTCAAAGACTCATTTCAGATAATTTACAAATAATAGAGATGGAGATGAAAACTCTAGGTACCCACGTGATTTATATACGAGTATAATCGACTTTAATCGATAAAGTTAAAGCTCGTTTCAAGCTACACACCGAGTCGGCGATGAATTTGAAGAAGGAGGTGCAAGAAGTTGTTATTTTAAAAGCGAGAATCGGTGAGGTGAGGAAAGCTCAAACCTTCGATTTATTAATCCATTTAAAATTCTCGATCGAATAGAAACTGTGGCCTATGTACTCGCTTTTACCGCCAAGTATGACGCGTGTTCATAACGCTTTTCACGTATCGATGTTACGTAAATATGTGGACGACCCAACCACGCTATTGAAGTTAAAACCGGACGAGATAGCCAAGACTTAACGTCGAGGAGTGTACTGTCAAGATCTTGGATAGAAAGAACTTGTCCTATGTACTTTAGGTTATACCACAAGTTAAGGTTTTGTGGAGAAACCATGCTATTGAGAAAATGACCTGGGAGTTGGAAACGAAAATGAAAGCGAGGTATTCTCATCTTTTCGAAATACCAGGTACGTACGTCAATTTCGAGGACGAAATTTCATAAGGAGGGGAGGTTGTAAGACCCCAAATTATTAATAAATGAAATTTATTTTCCTCTATATATTATTTTGAGATAGTAAGGGTTGATTTGATTAATGTGGATAGTTATGGGTAAAATACGCAAATATTTCGAATAAGCAAGTGGTTATAAAATATTCATTATCGTCGGGGAATATTCGTTTGGTCATGGAATATTCGTATGACGGCGCAGTCTTTTGTGGGCCCCATGATGGAAAGCGATTAGATGAAGAAAACGACAAATATAAGTTGTTTATAAATAACTACGTAGTTATTACTGAAGTATCTTATTGGAATACCCTTGGTTTAAAACACACTAATCTGCTATTGTTGAACAAGAAGACACCAGTATTGCACCAATTATTGATTCTTACGTAGAAGAAGCACTACTCAATAATTGTTACGATAATTACTATTCAAAGATTTTATTTTATTGATTAAATAATTCTTGCATTGATATTTTATATTACCGTTGTTTCAATAAATTGTCATTACATAGTATTTTTCATTATCTGAGCAATAATTCATATTATCCTAATAATATTATTGGATAACATTATTGGCAATGTCTAGAAAGTTCTCGCCTAAGGAGAGGTTTGGTCACCTAATCATGCCGCAAGAAGAGAGATCCTTATCGAAAGTCCCTCTTTCCTGTGAATCTACCGTCATAAGATCTTGTGATTCTGTAATATTATTTGTGAATAATTAATTATTGATTTATATGATGATGAAAATATTGATTTTATGTGGATATAGATGGAGAAAATTTTAAAATGACAATTGTTGAAAATTAATATTTTATTTTTTTTCGATAAAATAATTTATTTAAATATATTATTTTAATAATATATTAACTATGTGATATTTTTATAATGAATGTGGGATATATGAGTATATGAGGAGGAAAAGTATTTTGTGGCATTAAATGTTTAACACATATTTTGTGTGTTGGTGGACACAATTATCGAATCAAATTTGATTATAGCCTGTAAAATCGCCCATTTGTGGATTTCGGTCAATTTCTGTTTGGAATTTGGAAAAACTTTCTTCTGCAAAGTTGTAGAGAATTGAATTTCCTATAAAAACTCACGTTATTTGAATTTTCTGATAAAAGGACCATTTATTATGAATTATTGAAGTTCCGTACCTCCGAAATAAATAATTTTTGAAGTTTAAAATATTTTTAATATGAAAAACGTTTTTGGTGATTTGAGTGTGGTTCTTGCATGTGTTTTAATAGCTGAATTTAGATTCTTGGTGCGTAGGAAGTTGTGGAAATAATAATAATATTATTATATTAAATTTTTTACTTTGGTGTTCTAAGCATTTTCCTATAAATAGGGTGCTTAGGTTAGAATTGAAAATCACACCAGAAACTGAAGTTTTCTCTCTCTATATTATCGAGCGTATTCTTGTGAGTATTTTGAGTATACTTTTAGTATTGTTATACGGTGCAAGTTCAAGTCATAGCCTATATCCTGTTTCAACTGTAAGTACTGCCTTTTCGAGGTAAGGATGTTATTTTATTCAAAATGATATTATTTCTTCAATATCATTATGCCGAAAAATTGGTTGAAATTTTTTATCAAATTTGGAACTTTTTCATGTCGAGGTTGCTATTCACGAGTTACTATTTATGAGTTACTATTCACGAGTACTATTCACGGCTATGTGAAGATGTTTTTTTTGTGAAATTTCTATCTTTTGTGTCTGAGTTACTTATTCACGATACGATACTATTCACGAAATACTTTACACTATTCAATTTAAAAAAATGAAATTTCTTCTTTTTGTCCAAAATATCTATTATGGATACTAGCTTTGATTGTATCTATGTTTTGATCATTCTTGAATTTTACTCCACTCGATTACTTATGAAGTATTTTGAACTTGATTGTTTAAAATACGAATCCTTAATATTTGTTCTTTTGTTTCACCGGATTCGCTTCCTTTAAAATATTTTTCATCGCCCTCAAATCCTAAATGATGATATTATCGAATATCTTTGGCACGTAGTAGTGAAAAGATGAATGTGTTGAGATGAATACGACCGATCGATTAATATCTTTGGCCCGTAGTGCAAAGATGAATGTGTTTAGATGAACATGATCAATCGATGAATATCTTTGGCCTCAGTAGTGCAAAGATGAATATTTGATTCCGTATATATATTGATTGATGTTACAGGATAAAATATCGACGATGATCTTTTAAATTCATATATAGAAGATAGTAGTTTGCATTCTCTACTTAACTCTTCTAATGAATTATTATTTCAACTATAATATTGATTTAAAACTTGTTGTCTATTGTATTCTATTAGATTTTTCCTGTTGAAGACTAACGATAATTTGTTGTATATTATCTTAGTCATAATATTCTTTATTGGGCTAGTTAAGCTCACCCTTTTCCTTGTTGTTCCATTTTTCTTCCCGTGAGGCGAGAATGTAACAGTACTAGTGAGGGTATGGAATGAAGGTTCTAGAGATAGTTGTTTAGTAGTCCTCACCATTTTTGTAAAATAATGTATCAATAATTATGATGGGGATTTATTTGCGCGTGGATATTGTCTAGATGGCAATATTTGTATTTAAACTCACAGTTTATATGTTGTAATAATAAAGTTGTAGTTATTTCTGTACCATGTATTTGGCGACTCAGAATGGGTTGGATGGAATGGACCTATTTTGGGGGCATCACAGTTAACGGTAACAACTATGCCGTTATTTATAAAAACTCAAACTTGTCGTTTTCTTCATCCGACAGTTATTTTGTTATGGGACCTACAAATGACTGCGCCGTTGTACGAATATTCTCCGACAACAAGAATATTCCACGACCAAACGAATATTCCCCGACAATTATGATTATTTTATAACCACTTGCATATTTTGCAAAATTTGCACATTTCACCTATGACCAGAGAATTATATCAAATTAATACCTTATTATTCACAAATATAATTAGAGGAAATTCGATTTTATTTATAATAAGTTGGGGTCTTACAACCTCCCCTCCTTATGAAATTTCGTCCTCGAAATTGACATACGTACTTGGTGTTTCGAAAAGGTGAGGATACCTCGCTTTCATTTCTGATTCCAACTCCCAGGTCATTTCTTCAATAGCATGGTTTCTCCATAAAACCTTAATTTGTGGTATAACCTTGGTGCGTAGGACATGCTATTTTCTATCTAAGATCTTAACAGGTACTTCTTCGTACGTTAAATTTTCGGCTATCTCGTCTAGTTCTAACGCAATAATATGGTTCGGGTCTTTCACATATTTACGAAGCATGGATATGTGAAAAACATTATGAACACGAGACATACTTGGAGGTAATGCGAGTCTATAGGCCACATTTCCTATTCGGTCAAGAATTTCAAATGGACTAACAAATCGTGGATTGAGCTTTCCTCTCTTTCTAAATCTTGTAACTCCCTTCCATGGTGCAACAAGTAACAATACATTGTGACGCCCCCAAAATAGGTCCATTCCATCCAACCCATTCTGAGTCGCCAAATACATGGTATGTAAATAACTACAACTTTATTAATACATTTGTCGTGCAAAAAATACGACAACATATATATATGTGAGTTTAAATACAATTATTGTCTTCTAGATAATATCCACACGCAAATAAATCCCCATCACAATTATTGATACATTATTTTACAAAATGGTGAGGACTACTAAACAACTCTCTCTAAACCTTCATTCCATACCCCACTAAGATACTGCTACATTCTCGCCTCCCGAGAAGAAAAATTGAACAAAAAGGAAAAGGGTGAGCTCAACTAGCCCAAGTAAAAGAATATTATGACTAAGATAATATACAACAAATTATCGTTAGTCTTCAACAGAGAAAATCTAATAGAATACAATAGACAACCAGGTTTTAAATCAACAATCGCAGGTGAAAACAACAATTCATTAGTAAGAGTTAAGTAGAGAATGCAAACTACTATCTTCTATATATGAATTTAAAAGTTCATCGTCGATATTTTATCCTCCAGTAATCATCAATCAATATATATCCGAATCAAATATTCATCTTTGCACTACAGTGCCAAAGATATTCATCAAATTAGTCATTTTCATCTAAACACTGCTCATCTTCTGCACTACTTCTGGCCAAAGATATTAATCGATCATCGTGTTCATCTCAACACTGCTCATCTTTACATTCTACGGCCAAAGATATTCATCAAGAAATCATTCATCTTTGCACTACGAGCCAAAGATATTCAAAGAATATCATCATTTAGGACCGAGGATGATGAAAAATATTTTAAAGGAAACGAATCCAAAGGAAAAAAAAGAACAATATTAAGGATTCGTATTTTAAACAATCCAAGTTCAAAAATACTTCATAAGTAATCGAGTTGGAGTAAAATTCAAGAATGATCAAAATATGGATACCGTGAGACCCCGATTTTATTAATAAAGATTTAAATTTTGTCGAAATAATTTTTAATATTATGGTGTGAATTTGAGATAATATTATAGTTGTGGGTAGTATTTATAAATTTTGCAAAGTATGCAAGTGGTTATATTATATTCGATTGGTCGGGAATATTCGGTTTAGCGAGGAATATTCGTATAACTACTCAATCATTGGTGGACCCCACAATGTAATTATTGTCGGATTGAGAAAACGCACAAAAATATTTTATTAAAATAACGGTAGGAAGTTTTACCGTGGTTATTGTTGAACTACTTTCGGTAGTAAAAGTACAAATAATGTCGTGTGGTTGCATAAGTAACACACGGTATTGATTATCGATGCTTATGTGAGAAGTCACTCGGTTTGATTCCATTATCACGATTAATAATATGAATTATTATAAATGATAATGACGCTTTTATTTTATTCAGTATTATTAATGTAATAAAATGTAAACATCTTTTTATATAAAATAGAATACTTTATTAAAGTTATTCTATAAATAGAATATATTATATTTTATTATGCATAGTGTTGCATAGTGTTTTGCGATAGTATTGCATAGTGTTTGCATAGTAAAATATTTTTATATAAATAGAATATATTATATTTTATTTAAAAGATTTTTCTTTAAATATGGACCGTCGATTAAAGTAAATCAATCTGGGTAGTTCATGGATTAGTTACTATGCATTCCATTTTCCTATAAATAAAGCTCATTCCTTCATTATTTTCTTACGAATTCATTGAAACTCTGAGAGAGAAATTATAGAGAGAAGCTATAGAGAGAAAATTATAGAAAGAAGAAGAGTATTCTCGCTACTTCACTACTTCTATATTCATTTTTTTACGGTAGTGGGTGTTATTCTTTTCTTCTTGAAGAGAACTTCATTATTCCATTCATTATTATTCTCGTTGAATAACCTTTGTAAAAAGTGGCATACCCTATACATAACCTCATATACGTGGCATACCCTATACTTGGTGAAATCCTTATGTTATTCCATTCTTAATTATTCTCATTGGAATAACTCAGTATACGCTGTGCTTACCTATACTTGGTGACATTCTTCTATTATTCTCGGAACATCCTCGCTCATGTGTTTTACACCCGACCGTTCCCGCTTTTTTATTCTCATTGAACATCCTGCATGTGTTTTTTACACCGACCTGGTTCCGCCTTTTATCATTCTCGTTGAATATCCTATCTGTGTTTTTTACAGGATCCGGTTCCATCTTTATTATTCTGTTGGAACATCCTGCCGTTGTGAATTTCACCCCGACCGTTCCGTTATTATTATTCTCATGGAATAACTCCGTCTGCTCGAAGTACCGCATGCATGGTGATTTCTTTTGTTATTCCATTCTTTATTATACCCAATTGGTTAAAACTTGAACTTCTATACTCCATGAAATTAGTAGAATATCCTTGATATTTGCGTTTCATCCAATATCTTTCATGGAAATATTCTTCCGATCATTCTTGAATTTTACTTCTGAAAACAAAGATCATATCGACAATTTGGGCGTTAATAATTCATGGATTAAATAATTCTTGAACTTGTTTTATTGAATTATTATGTCATTGTCATCATCCTCATGTTATATTATGTTATCTTTGGCTTACGTGCGTAGATGAACTTAGTATGATTATGACCGTGGATCATTCTAAGATAATCACGACTTGATATAAATGATGTGACAAAAGTCCTCGAAGTGGCTGTAATACAAATGATGGATAGTTTTGGTATGATTATGACCGGGGGTGATTCGGTATAGTCATGACCATTGATAATTTGATGAAAATCCTTGACCGCAGGTACGTGGATGATTAGATGTGGTGGTTTATTTATTAAGTCGAGTCTCAAATGATAAAAATTGATGAAAACCTTCAAAACCTAAAAGATAGTAGACTTTTATTCTCTACTGACTCTTTTAATGGATTGCTTATTCACTATGCAGCTAAAACCGGTTTATTATCATTGTATTTTATCGGTTTAACATCATTGAAGGCTAATGATAATTTATTCGCATTATCTTAGTCATAATATTTCTTCTTGGGCTAGTTGAGCTCACCTTTTCTTTCACCGTTTTCTTCAGAAATGAGAACATACCGGACGAGTCGGGGAACGTAAGTAATGGTCCGTAGGATAAGATTAGTAGTCCTCACTATTCTCGTGAAATAGTGTGATAATAGTTGTAATGAGGACTTCTTTTGAGTTTGTATAATATCTAGTAGACAATATTTGTATTCAAACTCACGCTTTATGTCGTATTGTATACCTACGCTTATATTAAGTAAGTTGTATTTGAATTTATGTACACATAAAAGTGGCGACCCAAGATGGGTGATGTATACCTAATTTTGGGGGCGCCACGATACAATCAAAGCTAGTATCCGTAATAGATATTTTGGACAAAAGAAGAAATTTCATTTTTCTATGAATAAAGGCAGATATCGTGAATAAGAATCTCGATACCAAAAGATAGAAATTTCACAAAAAAACATCTTCACGTTTAAATGAATAGTACTTATGAATAAGAACTCGTGAATAAGAACTCATGAATAAGTAACCCCGCCATGAAAAAATTCCAAATTTGATAAAAATTCCAACCAATATTTCTAAGATAATGATATTGAAGAAATAATATCATTTTCGAATAAAATAACATCCCTTACCTCGAAAGACAAGATTTAGTTGAAACACCTGATATATGCTATGACTTGAACTTGCACCGTATAGCAATACTCAAAGTATACTCAAAATACTCACAAGAATACGCCGATAATATAGAGAGAAAAACTTCAGCCTTGTGATTTTCAATTCTAACCCAAGACCCTATTTATAGGAAAATGCTAGAACATCAAAGTAGAAAATTTATTAAAATATGTATTATTATTTTCTAAAACTTCCTACGCACATGTTTCTTAATCCAAGATCAGCACACATGTAGCCCACCTCCCAAAAAAATAATAAAATGTTTTTCTTATTTAAAATAATTAAAACTTCCAAAAATCAATTATTTTGAGCTTTGAAACTTCAATAATTCATAAAAATAGCCCTTTTATCGTAAAAATTGGAATCTTAAATTTTTATAGGAAATTCAATTCTCTACAACTTTGCGTAAGAAAGTTTTTCCAAATTCCAAATGAAATTGACCAAAATCCACAAACGGGAGATTTTACAAGCTATAATCAAATTTCAATTCGATAATTGTGTCCACCAACACACAAAATATGTGTTAAACATTTAATGCCACAAAATACTTTTCCTCCTCATATACTCATATATCCCACATTCATTATAAAATATCATCATTAATATATTATTAAAATAATATATTTAAATGAATTATTTTATCGTAAAAGATAAAATATTAATTTTCAACAATTGTCACATTAAAATTTTCTCCATCTATATCCACATAAAATCAATATTTTCCTCATCATATAAATCAATAATTAATTATTCACAAATAATGTTACGTAATCACAAGATCGAACTTGCATGACGCCTTCTGTGAAAGAGGGGCTTTCAATAAGAATTTCTCCTTCTCATGGCCAATTGATTAGGTGACCAAACCTCTCCTGTATGTAACTTTCTAGACATTACCAATAATGTTATCTAATAATATTATTCAGATAATATGAATTATTGCTTCGATAATGAAAAATACCGTGTAATGACAATTATCAAACAACAAAGAATATAAAATATCAATGCAAAGAATTATTGAATCAATAAAATAAAATATCTTTGAAGAATTACTTTAATAATTATCGAGTAAATACTTCACGTAAGAATCAATAATTGGTGCAATCTGCGTGCATCGCTTGTTCAACAACGCCAGATATTAGTGTGTTTTAACCACCGGGTATTCCAACAAGATAATCTGTGAATAACTACGCCGCATTATTTATAAACAACTTATATTTGTCGTTTTCTTTATCCAATCGCTTTCCGTTATGGGGCCCACAAAAGACTGCGCCGTCGTACGAATATTTCCCGATAGTATAAATATTCCACGACCAAACGAATATTCCCCGACAATAATGAATATTTTATAACCACTTGCTTATTCGAAATATTTGCGTATTTTACCCATAACTATTTCAAAATAATAAATAGAGGAAAATAAATTTCATTTATTAACAATTTGGGGTCTTACAACCTCCCCTCCTTATGAAATTTCGTCCTCGAAATTGACGTACGTACCTGATGTTTCGAAAAGATGAGAATACCTCACTTTCATTTTCGTTTCCAACTCCCATGTCATTTCCTCAATAAAGATGGTTTCTCCACAAAACTTTAACTTGTGGTATAACCTCGGTATATAGGACATATTCTCTTTCCTATCCAAGATCTTGACAGTACCTCCTCGTGACGTTAAGTCTTCTGGCTATCTCGTCCGGTTCTAACTCAATGACGTGGTTCAGGTCGTCCACATATTTACGTAACATCGATACGTGAAAAACATTATGAACACGCTTCATACTTGGCGGTAAACGAGTCTATAGGCCACAGGTCCTATTCGATCGAGAATTTCAAATGGATTAATAAATCGAAGGTTTGAGCTTTCCTCACCTCACCGATTCTCGCTTTTGAAATAACAACTTCTTGCACCTCCTTCTTCAAATTCATTAGCACCGGTGTGTAGCTTGAACAGCTTTAACTTTATCGATTAAAGTCAATTATACTCGTATATCATCACGTGGGTACCTAGAGTTTTCATCTCCATCTCTATTTTTTGTAAATTATACGAAATGAGTCTTTGACAATATCGTACTCATACTTGCATACGATCTTCTACTCAACACGTCAGCTACCACGTTCGCTTTTCCAGGATAGCATGGTCAGAACATGTGCTGAAATGAGTCTCCTCTTGAGTTCTTCGAAGCTCTTCCCATATTCCTTGCTCCATTCGAATTTTGTATCTCTACGAGTCAGCTGCGTTAATGGAATAGGGATTCGAGAAAATCCTTCAACGAATCTCCGATAATAACCAACTAAGCCTAGAAAGCTACGTATTTCGATTACCGACTTAGGTTGTTCTCAACTGTGACTCATATCCCAACCTTGGATAAGACGTTACAATGACACCTATCGCCTTTACTATCGCATTTAATATGGTGTCCCCTACGGAGAGTCGGCTTTTGCATTCCACAAAGGAAGTCACCAGATAAAGGCTCTGTACCAAATTCTATAGTTGAATTTTTAACTCCTCGAAGTTCAATAGAGCCATTCGATATGAGATTTTAGAAATGAGTTTTTGTCAGACGGTTCAAAGTCGATACAAAATTTAATATCGCTTTGGGAGTAATGTAAGACCTCAAATTTTTTAAATAAAAGGAATTTCCTTTATTTATTATCTTGAAATAGTAAGGGTTGATTTGATTAATGTGGATAGTTAAGGGTTAAATACGCAAATATTTCAAAATAAGCAAGTGGTTATAAAATATTCATTTTGTTTGGGAATATTCGTTTGGTCGTGGAATATTCAGATCGCTTCGGGAATATTCGCATTTACACAAGCAAATGTACCGTGTGGGCCCATAACTGAAAGCGATTGGATGAGAAAAACGACAAAGTTTGGGTGGTTATAAATAACGGCCGTAAGTTATTACCAAGTAGATCGTAGTCATACACATTAAGATCGCTGGAATACCCGCTGGTTAAAGTACATGCGAATACGCGCGTGGTTACAAGAAGACACCCGTATTGCATAAAGATTGTTGAATTATTGATCCTTACGTAAGAAGGCACTACTCAATAATTATTACACGGTGAGTTCTTTGCTCAATAGTTCATTTTATTGATTCAATAATTGTCATATTGGTATTTTATATTATTCTTTGCTTCAATAATTGTCATCGCACAAGATTTCCCATTATCGGATCAATAATTCATATTATTTGAATAATATTATTAGATAACATTATTGGCAATGTCTAGAAAGTTCGCCTAAGGAGAGGTTTGGTCACCTAATTGCGCCGCCAAGAAGAGAGATCCTTATTGAAAGCCCCTCTTCCTGGAACTACCGGTTGTCATAATTGTGATTCTATAATATTATTTGTGAATAATTAATTATTGATTCATATGATAAGGAAATATTTATTTTATATGAATATAACTGATGGATTTATTTATGTGGTTATTAATGAAGGAATTAATGTTGAGGTGTTTTATCAAGATTTTATCTGATTGAGGTATTAAAAATCAAATCGTGGGTTTTGAGATATATTATGAGGTTATAATTTTTAATCCGACCGTTGGATCGTTGTAATTTTTGGATATGTTATACATACATAAGTTGAGTATATGTCCACAAATTTTGAACCGTTAAAATGCACGAATGATTTGTTGTGAATTTTAAGAGGTGTCGGATTCTGGAAAGTAGGGTTATAATTGATTTTGGTGGAAAATTCTAGAATTGAGTGGACCCCACTTGTGGTTGGTGAAAAAATGTGCTGAATTTTATTTCAAATGTGGTGGTGGCAATAGTAGCGAGTAAAGCCATCGTGTAGCAGTCAAGTCCGCTTTCTACGGCAAACAACATTTTCTATAAATAGAGGCTGTTAGAATTGAAAATCACACCGTAAACAAAGTTTTCTCTTTCTCTCTATATTATTGAGCGTATTTTGTGAGTATTTAGATACTTTGAGAGTTCTTTGCTCAAGATAAGTTTCATTCAAAGATCACTTCCGACCTTTCCTTCAAGTAATCGATTCTTTGAGGTAAGGATGTTATTTTCTTCTCAAATGATATTAATTCTTCAATATCATTATCTTTGAAATATTGGTTGGTACTTTTATCAAATTTGGAACTTTTTCATGCTCTTGTTACTATTCATGAGTTACTATTCACGAAGTTACTATTCATGAGTTACTATTCACGAGTTACTATTCACGAGTACTATTCACGCGGAAGCGTGAAAATGTTTTTTGTGGAATTTCTATCTTTTGGTGTCTGAGTTACTATTCACGATACCTTTATTCACGAATACTTAAGACTATTCAATAGAAAAATGAAAATTTTTCTTTTCGCCTAAAATATCTATTCGGATACTAGCTTTGATCAGTATCCATGTTTTGATCATTCTTGAATTTTACTTCACTATGATTATTTTTGAGGTATTGTTGGACATGGATAAAACAAAGTACGAATCCTTAATCCTTAATCCTTGTCATTTTGTTTCACTTTGGATTCGCTCTTTAAAAATATTTTCATCTTCCTCGCCTTTAAATGATGATATTATTGAATATCTTTGCCTTTATAGTGCAAAGATGAATGATTTCTGAAGAATATCTTTGGCCGTAGTAGTGCAAAGATGAGCAGTGTTTAAATGAACATGACCGATCGATGAATATCTTTGGCTCAGAAGTGCAAAGATGAATGATTTCAAGAAAATCTTTGGCCCCAGTCTGCAAAGATGAACAGTGTTTAAATGAACACGACCGATCGATGAATATCTTTGGCCTTTAGTGCAAAGATGAACAGTGTTGAGATGAACACGACCGATCGATGAATATCTTTGGCTTCAGAGTGCAAAGATGAATATTTGATTTGAGATGAATATTGATTGATGTTATAGGGATAAAATATTGATGATGGATCGTTAAATTCATAGATTATAGTAGATTTCATTCTCTACGTAACTCTTCTATGAATTATTATTTCACGCGCGAATATTGATCCGAAACTTGTTGTCTATTGTATTCTATCGATTTTTCCCTGTTGGAGACTAACGATAATTTGTTGTATATTATCTTAGTCATAACATTCTTTATCGGGCTAGTTGAGCTCACCCTTTTCCTTGTTGTTCCATTTTTCTTCTCGTGGAGGCGGAATGTAATGAGTACTAGTCGGGGTATGGAATGAAGGTTCTAGAGAGAGTTGTTTAGTAGTCCTCACCATTATTGTAAAATAATGTATCAATAAATGTGATGAGGATTTATTTGAGTATAAATATTGTCTAGAAGATAATATTTGTATTTAAACTCACAGTTTTATTGTTGTGATAATAAAGTTGTAGTTGTTTCTGTACCATGTATTTGGCGACTCAGAATGGGTTGGATGGAATGGACCTATTTTGGGGTCGTCACAAGTAAGCCAAGAAATTCTTCAGGAAATACGTCTGGAAAAATCAATAACAACAGGAATATTATTCAAATTTTACGTGTCTTTATTCAAATCCATAACATGGACTAAGAAAACTTGACATCCGTAATAAACGAATGACTTCATGGCTTGATATGAAAATGTTTGACTACAATGGTTTGATTGCTTGAATTCAAATAATGTATTGCTTAGGAATATAAAACTAACAACCTTACGAAAAGTAATCAATTTCGCATTGATGAGTAGTTAACCTTAAAATCACATCAAAATCAAATATCTCTATAGAAATAAGGTTAACAGTAAATGTGATAGTGCCAACCTGAATCAAGCAAGATTTCTAAACAACGGATGTAATGAAAGTTTCTCCTAACTGATTCTCCATAAATAGGTCAAAGTCTAATTTCTCCGTAGTCAAGTTCAAACGCTGAAATGCAAGCAAAGAGAGATAAAAGAATGGGTAGAACCCAAGATATATAGTAAGGTATAAACTTCGCAAGAATTTATAATTAACTAACCCGTCTAACTTCGTCGGGTTCCTCGCATTTTGATTTGGTCACGACAAACGCTTCTTCCAGAACCGCTGACTTTGACTTTTCTCGGGACATCCTTTTGAGTCACCATTCCTGTTGGGTGGGTTTCGATACCGCATAACTTCGATCTCGGCGATATGTCTTTCTTTTCACAATTATAGCATACCTTAAACTGTTGTGGGGCGCTTTGGGTGATGATATGTCCCTCTTTCCCGCATTTGATTTGTCGATACGATCGATGGTCTTTCTCCTCCTTGGAACCAATTCTTCATTGGTGTTAACGCCTTCACATATGTCGCTGTTGAATATCCTCTTTTAAATCTCCTCCCACTCGCTTCTTCTATTTTCATGGCCACGATTACCACCAGAAGTGGTTACTTTGCTTTGTCCGTATTCTTCTTTCTCCGCCGGGTTATCGTTATTCGATGACTGCTATCTTCTAGATAATCCTAGTTATGGTCCCTCGGTTGAATGTACTCGTTATCTCGCTTCTAACAACCGAGCCCCATTGACAATATCTCAATAAAGATAAAATTTATGAGAAATGAGATACTAACGTATGCCGGGTTTCAAACCTCTCGTAAACATCCGCCACATACGTTCCTCATTCTCCACCAAATGAGGTGCAACTCGATAACTCCGCGAACTTCGCCTCGTCTTTGGGACACCGCCATGTTATTCGATCCGGTTTAATAAACTCCACTTCCTTCATATAGCCGAATACTTTCGTGGAAGTACTTGTCATTGAATCGCTTCAAACGTCTCCCACGACATCTTGAAGTGCACCGGATGGAGTACGCTTACGATTCCCACCAAGATGTCCGCCTCATTACTGAACATAAAAGTAGTGAATGGAACTTTCGTTTCTCCGTGCATCCCAAGACATCGAATATCTTGGTAATTTGTTTGACCCACGCCTCGCCTTTAATCGGATCCGGCTTTTCCCAATTCTCGTGGTCCCAACTCTTTGAATCGCTTGGTCGTGACCACCCGTGAATTGCTATCATTTTCTCTCAGATTTTGAACACGAGTCTCCTCGTCTGATTTTGTATGAATCGCAAAAACTTCTAAACATCCCCTCGCTCATCATCTCGCCGGTGGTGTTGTTCACAGGAGGTACATTGCACTGACTGTTGCGCTCTCCTCGTTGGTAAATAAGGCGCTCCACTGTCCTCATTTCCATTGTTAATATTCTCACGACATTCTCAAATAGTTTCATAAAACAAGGGTTAATTAAGGAAATCAAGATATCACATAATATCCCTATATATCGACTAACTAACAAATAAGCTTAGGTAGGACACACTAAATGAAGGATTTACTCGTCTCTCCCCTCCTAGTTCTATTCCCCGATCTCCGCCAGAGATCATATCCCTAAGCTCTGATACCAACTGTGACGCCCCCAAAATAGGTCCATTCCATCCAACCCATTCTGAGTCGCCAAATACATGGTACAAAAATAACTACAACTTTATTAATACATTTGTCGTGCAAAATACGACAACATATATACTGTGAGTTTAAATACAATTATTGTCTTCTAGACAATATACATACCCAAATAAATCCTCATCACAATTATTGATACATTATTTTACAAAAATGGTGAGGACTACTAAACAACTCTCTCTAGAACCTTCATTCCATACCCCGACTTAGTACTCGCTACATTCTCGCCTCCACGAGAAGAAAAATGGAACAAAAAGGAAAAGGTGAGCTCAACTAGCCCAAGAAGAAGAATATTATGACTAAGATAATATACAACAAATTATCGTTAGTCTCATGCAATGAGGAAAAATCTAATAGAATACAATAGAAACCGGTTTTAAATCAACAATCGCAATGGAAACAACAATTCATTAGAAGAGTTAAGTAGAGAATGCAAATTACTATCTTCTATATATATGAATTTAAAAGTTCATCGTCGATATTTTATCCTCGTAACATCAATCAATATATATCCGAATCAAATATTCATCTTTGCACTACAGTGCCAAAGATATTCATCACCGGTCATTTTCATCTAAACACTGCTCATCTTTTGCACTACTACGCAAATATATTAATCAATTCCATTATGTTCATCTCAACACTGCTCATCTTTTACCACTACGGCCAAAGATATTCATCAAGAAATCATTCATCTTTGCACTACAAAAGCCAAAGATATTCAAGAATATCATCATTTAGGGTCCAGGATGATGAAAAATATTTTAAAGGAAACGAATCCAAAGAAACAAAAGAACAAATATTAAGGATTCGTATTTTAAACAATCCAAGTTCAAAAATACTTCATAAGTAATCGTGAAAGGAGTAAAATTCAAGAATGATCAAAACATGGATACAATCAAAGCTAGTATCCGTAATAGATATTTTGAACAAAAAGAAGAAATTTTATTTTTCTTGAATAAAGGTCAGATATCGTGAATAAAGTCTTAAGATATCGTGAATAAGAATCTCAGACACCAAAAGATAAGATTGTGAATAAGAACTCATGAATAAGAACTCATGAATAAGAACTCATGAATAAGAACCCCATCATGAAAAAATTCCAAATTTGATAAAAATTTCCAACCAATATTTCGCCAGAATGATATTGAAGAAATAATATCATTTTCAATAAAATAACATCCCTTACCTCGAAAGACAATACTTCTAGTTGAAACACCTGATATAAAGCTATGACTTGAACTTGCAGACCGTATAGCAATACTCAAATTATACTAGAAATACTCACAAGAATACGCTCGATAATATAGAGAGAAAACTTCAGCTTTAAAAGTGATTTTCAATTCTAACCTAAGACTCTATTTATAGAAAAAATACTTAACACACGAAAAGAGAAAATTTATTAAAATATTAATATTAATATTACAATTCCTACGCCCACTTCTAAGGATCTGAATTCAGCCACTTCTAACACATGTAAAACCCACAACAATGACAAAAAACGTTTTTGTCATTTTAAATATTTTATACTTCCAAAAATTAATTATTTTGGAACTCCGAAACTTCAATAATTCATAATAAATAGTCATTTTATCAGAAAATTCGAATCTCGCACGTTTTTATAGGAAATCAAATTCTCTACAACTTTGCAGAAGAAAAAGTTTTCCAAATTCCAAATGTAAAATTGACCAAAATCCACAAACGAGGCGATTTTACAAGCTATAATCAAATTTCTATTAATAATTGTGTCCACCAACACACAAAATATGTGTTAAACATTTAATGCCACAAAATACTCTTTATTCTCATATACTCATATATCCCATTCATTATAAAATATCACCATTAATATATTATTAAAATAATATATTTAAATGAATTATTTTATCGTAAAAATAAAATATTAATTTTCAACAATTGTCACATTAAAAATTTTCTCCATCTATATCCACATAAAATCAATATTTTTCTCATCATATAAATCAATAATTAATTATTCATAAATAATATTACGAATCACAAAGATCTTGGCAACCAGTGCCGCTCCTGTGAAAGAGGGGCTTTCCAATAAGAATTTCTCTTTCTTGGCAAGCCAATTAATTAGGTGACCAAACTTCTCCTTAGATGTAACTTTCTAGACATTGCAAATAATGTTATCTAATAATATTATTCAGATAATATGAATTATTACTCGATAATGAAAAATACTTTAGTAATGACAATTATCAAACAACAAAGAATATAAAATATCAACGCAAAGAATTATTAAATCAATAAAATAAAATACTTTGAATAAGAATTCATCAGAATAATTATTGATTAGTGCATTCTTACGTAAGAATCAATAATTGGTGCAATACTGCGCGCCTTCGTTCAACAATGCGACATTAGTGTGTTTTAACCACCGGCATTCCAACAAGATTAATCTGAACAACTACGCCAAGTATTTATAAACAACTTATATTTGTCGCTTTCTTCATCCAATCGCTTTCCGGTTATGGGGCCCACAAAAGATCGCTACTGGTAAATTTAATATTCCCAACAATACGAATATTCCACGACCAAACGAATATTCCCCGACAATAATGAATATTTTATCACCACTTGCTTATTTAAAATATTTGCGCATTTTACCCATAACTAACCACATTATTCAAATCCACCCTTACTATTTCAAAAAATAAATAAAGGAAATTCCTTTTTATTTAAAAAATTTCGGGGTCTTACAACGATTCTATGCTTCAAGTCAGAATCGTTAGGAACACAAAGTCTGGAGTTGAATTTAAGTATTCCTTCTTCATCGATTCTCGCTTCTGGAATAACTTCTTCTTGCACTTTCTTCTTCATATGTATCAGCTCTAGGTCCGTAGCTTGAGCAGCTTTAACTTTATCGATTAAAGTTGGTTCTACTCATATATTCGCCATCATCATGTGGGTCCCTGGAGTCTTTAATTCTACCTCCATCCTTTGCAAGTCATACAGAATGGGCCTTTGCATTAACAATATCGCACTCGTACTCGCATATGATCTTCTACTCAATGCTTCAGCTATTACGTTCGCTTTTCCAAGATGATATTGAATAGTGTAATCTTTCAATAGTTCAAGCCAACGTCGTTGCCGCATGTTGAGTTCTTTTTGGGTGAAGAAATATTTGAGGCTTTTATGGTCCGTATAAATCTCCACTTTCTCCCCATACAAGTCGTGTCTCCAAATTTTCAACGCTGAATACGATCGCTTGCTAACTCTAGATCATGAGTAGGATAATTCCTCTCATATTCTTTGAGTTGTCGTGAGGCATAAAGCTATGACTTTCCCATGTTGCATGAGAACGCATCCTAACCCTTTTGCCTCAAGCATCATTTGATATAACAAATCCATCCGCACGGATGGTATTGCGAACAGTGCTTAAATGAGTCTCCTCTTGAGCTCATGGAAACTCTTCTCGCATTCCTCGCTTCCTTACAAATTTTATATCTTTCCGAGTCACCGAAGTTAATCGGAGTAGCGATTCGAGAAAATCCTTCCACCTAATCTCTCCGATAATAACCAAATAAGCCCGAAGCTACGCACTTTGGCCACCGACTTTGGTTGCTCCCCAACTTTGTCTTTGCTTCAATCTTCGCTCGGGTCGACGAGATACTCCATGTTTTGACACCACGTGCCCAAGGAATGCTACTTCCTCGCCGAACTCGCATTTCTTCCGCTTGGCATAAAGTTTGTTTTCCCCAAGCCTTTCAAGTATCGACCTTCAAATGGTGCTCATGATCTTCACGGCTTTTGGAATAGATGAGGATGTCATCAATAAAGACAACAACAAAGCGATCCAAATATTCCTTGAATACACGGTTTATCATATCCATGAAAGCGGCGAGAGCATTAGTCAATCCAAAAGACATGACTAAGAATTCATAATGCCGTCATCGAGTTCTCAAGGCGCCTTTGAATATCCTCGCTTTTAATCTTCAAATTGATGATATCCGAATGAAGATCGATCTTTGAAAAGAATTATGCTCAAGAATCGGGTCGAATGTGTCATCAATGCGAGGTAATGGATACCTATTCTTGATGGTGACATGGTTTAATTCTCAGTAGTCAATACAAAGTCGCACACTCCCCGCCTCTTTCTTCTTTACTGAATAAAACAGAGCACCCCAAGGAGATGTACTAGACGAATGAAACCTATGTCTAACAATTCTCAGAGAGTTGGACTTTTAACTCCCGAAGTTCAATAGGAGTCATTCGATATGGGGTTTTAGAAATGGGTTTTGTACATCTCCAAGGTCAATAAAGAATTCAACATCACGCTCGGGGTAGACCGGAAGTTCTTCAGAAATACATCGAAAAATTCTCTAACAATGTAAATATTATTCAAATCGACTTGTTTTGTTCAAATCCATAACATGGGCTAAGAAATCTTGACATCCGCTTTTTAATAAACGAATAGCTTTATGGCTTGATATGATAGTGACCGATTTTAGTAGTTTAGTTGTTTGAATTAAGTATGACACGTGTTGGCTAGGAATATGAAAACTAACAACCCACGAAAACAATCAATTTTTGCGTGATGAGTGGTTAACCAATCAATTCCTAAAATCACATCAAAAGCAAGTATCTTTAAAGATATAAGATCAACATGTAATGTGATAGTGCCAACTTGGATCATGCAAGATTTATAAACCGTAGATGTAACGAAGGTTTCACCCAACTGAGTTTCAACGAGATAAGTCAAAAGTCCAATTTCTCCTGAGTCAAGTTTAAACGTTGAGCACAATCGGAGAGAGATAAAAGAATGGGTAGAACCCTAAGATCTAGTAAGGTATAAACTTCAAAGAGTTCAAGATTAGCTTACCCGTAATCACCTCATTCGGGTTTCTCGCGTTTTGCGCTAATCACGACAAACGCCTTCCAGAAACCGCCGATTTCGACTTATCCGGACAGCCCTTGGAGTCACCATTCCCGTTGAACTTGGTTTTGCTCTGAGAACAATCCCGAGCTATGTGGCTTTCCTTTCCACAATTTGTAACATACCTTGGATTGTTGTGGACAATGAATGATATGTCCTCTTTCCGCATTTGTAACATCTAACTAGCGGTCGCTCTCCTCCCTAGAATTTATTGTTGGTCTTTGGTCTTCTTTGTTGATGTCTTCCCGTCATTGTTGAATCTCTTATTTCAAATTTTCACTTGACTCACCTCTCCTATTATCATAGCCACGATGACCACCCGAGTGGTTCTTACCGCTTTGTTCGATATTTTTCCTCCTCGTTGGTTATCATCGCCTCGATGATCTTTGCCACCCCAGATGACCTCAGTTGTGGTCCCCATTGAACATACTCATTATCTCGCTTCTAATAATTGAGCCATGTTTACAACATCCGAATATAAAGAAAATTTATGAGATATAAGATATTTCCGAATCTCGGGCTTTAGACCTCTCAGAAACATCCTCGTCATTCGTTCTTCATTTTCGACCTAATAAGGTGCAAATTAGGATAACTCTGCAAACTTCACCTCGTACTGGGACACCGTCATGTTGTTTTGTTCTAGTCTGATAAACTCCATCTCCTTCATATGACGAATACTTTCAGGAAAGTACTTGTCATTGAATAGTTTCAAACGTTTCCTAAGACATGCTTTGAAAGTGCGGGGGTCAGTACGCTTCCTGACGACTCCCACCAAGAGTCCGCCTCACCACCGCGAACATAAAGGTGGCGAATGGAACCTTCTGTTCTCCGGCATCCCAAGATATCGAATATCTTGGTAATTTGTTGACCCACGCTTCCGCCATGATCGGATCCGCTTTCCCTCAAATTCGGTGGTCCTAACTCCTTGAATCGCTTGGTTTGTGACAAGTCAGCGCATTCTTATCATTTCCACCAGTATTTTTGTGCACGAGTCTCTCCTCGTCTCGGTTTTGCATGAATCGCAAAAAGCTCCTAAACATTCCATCATTCATCGTTTGCTTTCTAGTAGTGTTGTTTACGGGAGGAATATTGCCTTCTGTTGCACGTTCTCCTAGTTTATAACTAAAGGTTGTTCCACGCCTCATACACTCCATTGTTAACATTCTCACGTGCCATTCTTAAATACCGCCATATAAACAAGGGTTAATTAAACAAATTAACATATCACATAATATCCCTATATTATGACCGACCAACAAATAAGTTTAGATAAGACACACTAGCGAAGGATTTACTCATCTCTCCTCCTAGTTTATTCCCCGATCTCCGCCAGAGACCATATCCCTAAGCTCGATACTAATCGTGACGCCCCCAAAATAGGTATACAACACCCATTCGAGTCGCCAAATACATGGTACATGAAAACAAACTACAACTTCAATAATACAATTTGTCGTAAAATACGACCAATACATACTGTGAGTTTAAATACAAATATTGTCTTCTGCATAATATCCACACTCAAATAAGTCCTCGTTATAATTATTCAAACACTATTTTACGTAAATAGTGAGGATCGCTAAAACATCTTTCTAGAACCATCACTCCGCATTCTCCAACTAGTTCCTTATATGTTCTCATCTCCGAGAAAAAAATGGAACAAAAAGGAAAAGGGTGAGCTCAACTAGCCAGTAAAGAATATTATGACTAAGATAATATACAACAAATTATCGTTTGTCTTCAATAAGGAAAAATCGATAAAATATAATAGCCAACAAGTTTTAGATCAACAACTGCGGTGAAATGAAGAATCCATTAGAAGAGTCAGTAGAGAATGAGTTCTACTATCTTCTAAGATTTAAAAGTCCATCATCAATATTTTATCCATGTAATAACAATCAATATACATCTTTAATCAAATATTCATCTTTGCACTACAGCCAAAGATATTCATTTGTATCACCAGGTTTGGTCATGTTCATCTCCGCACTACTGCCAAAGATATTCATCGCTTAATCATTCATCTTTGCTTCTACAGTGCCAAAGATATTCAATAATATCATTATTTAGGACTGAGGATGATGAAAAATATTTTAAAGAAAACGAATCCAGTGAGACAGAAGGACAAATAGTAAGGATTCGTATAACATTTTATCCAAGATCAATAATACTCCATAATAACCAATTTTGAAGCAAAATTCAAGAATAAAGATCAAAACATGGATAAATCAAAGATAGTAACCATAATAGATATTTTGGACAAAAAGAAAGAAATTTTATTTTTCGGTGAATAGTGTCGTATTCATGAATAGTGCCGTATACGTGAATAGTGTCATATACGTGAATAGTAACCTCGACACAAAAGTTTCAAATTTGATAAAAAGTTTATACCAATATTTCGGTATAATGATATTGAAGAAAATATCATTTTAAGAATAATATAACACTCCTTACCTCAAAATATCAGCATTTCCGATCTAAATATCTAGATAAAATTTGAAGGAAACTTGCAGACGATGAATAGAAACTTACAAAGTATCTAAATACTCACAAAATACACTCAATAATCTAGAGAGAAAGAGAAAAGCTTATGTTTCGGTGTGATTTTTAATTCTAACTTAGTCCTCTATTTATAGGAAAATGTTAATGACTTGACTCAAGACACCCGATGGCTTTACTCTTACTATTCCCACCCACCCACCACATTTGAAATAAAATTCAGCACATTTCTTCACCAACCACAAGTGGGGCCCACTCAACTCTAGAATTTTCCACCAAAATGCTAAATTTGATACTTCAATAATTTACGAACCAATCACCTCTTAAAATTCATAACAAATCATACGTTCATTTTAATTCGTTCAAAATTTGTGGACATATACTCAACTTATATATGTATAACATATCCAAAAATTACAACGATCCAACTATTTGGATTAAAAATTATAACTCACGCAATATATCTTAAAAACACTGGTTTAATTTTTTTTTATACCTTTATTCCGACAAAAATACTAATAAAACACCTCAACATTAACTCTTTCATTTTTAACCACAATAAATATATCCAACATTTATATCCACATAAAATAAATATTACCTTATCATATGAATCAATAATTAATTATTCACAAATAATATTACAGAATCACATTTATGACAACCAAAGTAGCTCCTGAAAGAGGGGCTTTCAATAAGAATTTCTCCTTCTTTGGCCAATGATTAGTTGACCAAACCTCTCCTCGATGTAATTTTTTTAGACATTGCCAATAATGCTATCTAATAATATTATTCAAATAATATGAATTATTGATCTGATAATGGAAAATACTGTGTAGTGACAATTATTGAAACAACAATAATATAAAATATCAACGCAACAATTATTGAATCAATAAAATAAAATATTGAATAAAGAATCATCGTAACAATTATTGAGTAGTGCCTTCTTCACGTAAGGATCAATAATTCATCAATACTGCATCCACGCCAGACATCGTATTTTAACCACCGGGTATTCCAACAGTGTTAACGGTAACAACTACGTCGTTATTTATAAAAACTCAAACTTGTCATTTTCTTCATCCGACAATTATTCTGTTATGGGGCCCACAAATGATCAAGCGCCATCGCATTTAATATTCCCAACAACAAGAATATTCCACGACTAAATGAATATTCCCAACAACAATTATTATTTTATAACCACTTGCATATTTTGCAAAATTTGCACATTTCACCCATAATCAGAGAATTATATCAAATTAATACCTTATTATTCACAATAATAATTAGAGAAAATTCGATTTTATTTATAATAAGTTGGGGTCTTATAGTTGGCATTACTAAATCAGTTTAGATTTGTAGTGATTTAGGGGATTATAAATTCAAAATATTAATTTGGGATTAAAAAGAAATATTTTAGGAGAAAATAATTAAATTAGTAATGATAATATTAGAATCATTAACATTATCATAACATTTTTAGATTTGTAGTGATTTAGGGATTATAAAATCAAAATATTAATGTGGGATTAAAAGTAGTAATTTTAGAAGATAATAATTAAGTAACGATAATATAAAAATCATTTAGATTGAAAAAATAGTGATTTAGGGGATTATAAAATCAACATAGTAAGTTATGATTGATATTATTTATTATTTTTATTTTATTTTAAATGTTTTAAACTGTATAATATTATGTTGTAATATAATTAAATTAGTAATAATAATATCCGCACAGTTTAGATAAGTAGTGATTTTGTTATATGCGTGCATTATAATATGGCATTAAGTGATTAGAATCAAGTATGAAATTCAACAAAATGGGTGGGATGCATCCTTGTCCTTGTGTTACTTATTCTAGTCTTTGGAAATTTATTTTCTGAGGTTACACTTTTATTTTCTTGCTTGTCTCCAAGTTGGTAATGGCATGAATATTCGATTTTGGGAGAAAATTTGGACAGGAGATATTCCTCTTTCATTAGCTTTTCCTCGTCTTTTTTACCTCTTGTCCGAACATAATTCTCCCATTTCTAATTTTTATTCAACTTTTTAATTCAGCATCCTTTTCTCAGTCCTTGGATAGGCATGTTTGATGTTTTGATTTTTCGAGAATCATCTCGTTTTGTTCTTTTTCACATACGTGTTGGGTTTTCAGTTCATCATTTTCCTCTAGCCTCTTATATTTGAAAAGACTCCGTCAAATATTAAGACTTTTATGTTGTGGTCCTTAGAGTATTCGTAACAGTTTCCTTATCTTTATCCCTATTCTGCAGTATTATTGGGTCATTTGCAAAATAGAGATTCAATTTTTTCACTATGTACCCAACAGGTATTCCTTATATTAATTCCTTAAATAATGAAATTTAAAATTTAAAAGTTAAAAGTTAAAATTTCCAATAGCCAAAATATCAAATTAATAATAATCTTATAATTTATAAAAGAGAGAGTATAATTTATCAATTATATTTCACTGTAAAATAATGTTTATTTTATTTTATATTTTAAGTAATTTATGAAGTAAGTATTGAATGGATTGTAGTTGCAAATGTACATAAGATTAATATTAACTTTTAAAAGTTAATTTGTGATATTTTAAATTTAAATTTAATATGATTCATTTAAAATTTGAAAATAATAAATTTTATAATTATTATTACATTTATAATATTTATAATTATATTGACATAAATTAAATAAATTTATATCAGTTTTAAATTTGAATATGTTTGAAATTAATTTTTAAAATATAAGTCAATATTAAGTTTATAATTTGAAAATAAAGTAGTAAAAAAATGTCAAGATGTGTATGATTGATGAGTTGTCCACTTAAATGAGGGTGTGAACTGTCATTTTGTATATAGAGAATGGTCTTTTGACTCCCTCATTCTGGGGAATAAAATCATATATAGGGATTAAAATAGAGAGTCAAACAAGGATAAGGAAACTGTTGGATAATGATTTGTTGATGCATTCTTCAAAATTAGGGATAAATAGTTAATTAGGGAAACTGTTGTTAATGCTCTTAGGTATTTAATTAGGTATCCCCAATTTCTATAATTCATGATATTCTTCTTTTTATTTTGTTACCTGAGTTTCTTAAATGTTTATTAGCAATCAATGTCATTATTTGTATTTGCTTAATGATATATTTAATGTGTTTTGCAACTTAACTTCAAGCATTATAACTGAAAAATGAATGCTAAGATGTGAATTCTATACAATTTTAAGCACGCTTTCAAGTTCAATTTCAATTTCAAGACTTAATATTTTATACGTTTTCAGAATTTGTAAAAAAAGAACAAATTGAATCATATTTAGAGAGCTTATAATGCAATGCTGATTAATATGACGGTATAAATATGTTTGTGCTACAGACAGGAGAAGAGCAAGTAATCAACATGGCAGGGGTGAACACACTTGGAGTACCTGACCAACAGAATCAGAAGAAGTGTAAGGAAAACAGGTTCAGAAGTAGAGCAGATCTTCTGTTCTTATTTTTTCTGTCCCCCTTGTGTTCTTCCACTTAAATTTTGACACCTGGTCTCTTATTTAATGTTAGAGTTAATTGATGTTAAGTAAGATGTTAGGTGTCAAAATTTAAGTGAAGGACACGAGGGGACAGAGAAAATGAGAACAGACTATATGCTCTCGTTCAGAAGTTGTCATGGCTGCGTTTGATATGATGTTGGATCTGACTGATACAATCATTATTATCTTTTATAATTTTCTATGCCTTGTTTGGCACAAGTGAAGATGATTTTAGATGTCCTTTATTAGGACTAATTTGATCATGTAAAATAGAATCTTTAGCAATTGATTTTGTATGGATTCTTGATTTCAGTCAGACATTTCACATTAGTTCATTTAGTCGAACATTTTATAGCAATAAGTTGTATTTTATATAGCGAACAATTGAATTTGTATCATATTTGTATAACGAAGATTATCTAAAAATTTCACTTCCTCTATATAAAATGCAACTTATTTTTATAAACTACCCAAATTGACTTATTCATGTACCTAATATTTATTCACGTGACTAGCATTCAAATAGTCGATTTTAGAACTGGGATTCGATTAGTATGAAGTGAACTTTATGATAAATTCATTTCATGCCTAATACAGTGTTGACACACATGCGAGAGGGTGATCTCTCTGTCTGCCTATTGACATTATATTAGATATGAAGTGAATATATCATGAAGTTCACTTCATGCTAACCACCATCTCAGAACTGACCATGGTATACTCCTCTTGGCTGAACAATTGCATGGGGCCAGTAGTAATCATATTTTGCTTCAATTATTAGATTTTACTCCATTATTATTTTTAACATTTTTGAAATATTTATCTATTTAAAAATTAAATTAATTGTAAATAAGTAATTGAATTCTATCAGTAATATATAACATGGAATAGAAGATGAGACCGACTCATTTTTGTTCGAAGTCCCACTTTGAAAAGTACAATTTAATCTCATGACTATTTTATTTGTTTTGGAGCTCCACTTTGAAAGTAAAATATAATCTCATAATCAAAATCAAGTATACCATTAAAAATAATTAATTGACATTTTTTTTTGTCGGTTTGAATATTATTCTTTAATTACTGCTAGTTCCTTTTATATGACTGATTAGGACAGGCTACCAGACTTTTTTTTATTGCTTTAGAAAGTCCAGCTTTCACAGAGAATCTGATAGATGTTTCTTGCTTTCTTCATGGTGCTCATATTTCACAGTGTCTCACTACCCCACTCTATGGGTAATTCGCTAATTCCCACAGTGGGTGGTGGGTGGGGGGTGGGGGGTGGCGGGGAAGAAGTGCTAAAAATATTCTTCTTTTTAAAAAAGAACGAGTCATAAAAGTCTATATACTAAAAAATATGCCTGCCATGATTTTGACAAGAAGAAAAAAACTGTTAGTAACTCTCCAACGGGAACTTCTCATGGAAGCCTATAATAGCTTAGGCTAAGTCTTAAAGAAGTCAAGCTAAACGCAACTTAAGCAACACTTCACAATAACATCAAATCGATCAATTGTGATTCAGTTTGAGTGACTTGAAAAATTCTAAGTGAACTGTACTAAATGTCATTGTCTTAGTGACATTCTGAGACTTTGTGACTCGAAGTAACTTTAGGTGTTCAGTTGTAATAGATCTAAGAGCATCTCCAAGAGGAGTAGCAAAACAAACTCTTCAAATTGATGTTTGCTTACCTACGTGACAATTTGAAGAGCATTATTTGCTACTTTATATTTTGTGTCTCATCAGTCTCTTTAATTTAATGAGTTATACATCAAACTCATCAAGCGTAATAAATGTTTTTAACTTTTAATTGTAGATTTGAAGAGTGAGAAGGAGGTTGCAGATTTGAAGAGTGAGAAGGAGGTTTGTTGACCCACGTTAGCGGTTTAAAGAAATTTGTTGGAGGATTTTTTTGTGATGCTACCACCCTATTTGAGTATCCCAAAGTAGTTGAAGAGGTTATTGGAGATGCTCTAAGTGATTTGTATCCTTAGTGGATTTTTTAGTGGACTAGGAGTTTTTCGTACTCCGAACTATTTAAACATCTTGTGTTATTCACATTCTGTCTATTATCTGTTTGTGATTGAAATCCATAGAACTAAATTTAGAATTGAGATTTAAGTTAAATCTTTGAAGGGGTTTTTCAAACTAATATTTCGATGTGCTTAATTAACTTTGATTAATTAATTATCTGATAATACATTCTAATCAAGTAAAAAAGTTTTTAAACATCTATTTAACCCCTTCTAGATCTCGTTTGTGTCTCTAGAAAACAACATAAACCAACATCAATTTTTTATCTCCTTATTTATAAGGAAAATGATATATATTATGATTTTATGTGTCGACTTTTCTGTTACGAGTAAAGTGAATAATTATAGTTGATAATATTTTAATAATATATTTGATATAACGGGCTGATTAGAAAATTTTCACAATATATAACCAGACTCTATTTATAAAGAGTGCTTAGTCTCCTACTCAAGACAGAATATATATGATACCAAGTCAATCTTCCCAAATTACTACTAGAATCATCATATATGAATATTACCTTATGGAAAATAAAGAAGTTAAATTGTAAAACTATCCATTCATGTTGACACTGAATTATAATATAGACACTAATATTTTAATTTTTATAATATCATCTATTTTTTATATATAAAAATGTCCCCTCTAACATTTTTTTTTGTAAAACTGTCTCCTCTAATTAATTAATTTTGATCAAAATTAGTCAATAATTAAAATCCATATCAAGCAGGAGTATTTTGCCCCATAAACACACTCATGTGATATGTACATTACTGACTAATTTTAACCTAAATTGGTCAAATAGGAACGAGTCCAAATCAGTTGTCCTAACTTATGTCTCATCGGTTATACAAACAAGAAGATAATTTTCTAGAATATATTTTACATAACAAATTAATAAATTATCTCCTCTCCTCTCCTCTCCTCTTCACTTGGTTGGAACAGCTAGCACAGAATTGAATAAAAATAGTTAATACTCTCCTCGAAGTTTTATGTATAAGTTGAAAGAACAGAGGATTAAGAAAAATAGAAAAATTATTATGTTTTAAATAATAGTTTCTATAAGGGCAAATTGGGCATAAAATGAATTGATGAAGTAAGTAGATGGGGACCATTGCGGAAATATCAATTTAAGCTACAAAAATTAAAATATCAATTCAATGTTTGAGTGAAAATTTTACAATTTTCCCAAACAAATTAAAGAAAGAGGAGGTAGAAAGAAACGCAAAAATTAAGGAGTCTTAGCATACATACTTTCCTTTTTAGCATACTTGTAAATTACAAAGAAAATGAATGGTAGCTACGTAGTCTTAATTTTGATTGGATAAATACTACGGAAATACTACCGATTAACAGATATTCTCCATCATCATCTCTATCTACCATCATTATGACATTACATTCCAACTCGTTTTAAATCTGGACCCTGAAATTAAATAGAGAGGATCCTAATTCGACTGATAGACGACTGACTTGGCATTGTGTTTTGATCCTCCCTTCTTGATAGACTTGTGGCTCATAATTTTCAAGCTCTGCCTAAGTATATCCACCTCTCTCTCCCTTCTTGATCTCTCTTTCTCCATTGAAGCTAATTGTGCCCTTAGGCCTTGGATGGTTTCTTCCTTAGCCTTCACCTCCTTATAATGCCACTCATGACTCTTTAACAAGTAGTGCTCTTCTTCCTCTAATATCCAAGATACTCCACCTTCTCCTACAAAACAAATATTATCAAGTATAACAATCTTGCCCAAGATTGTCTTAAAATTATTAAATGTAAATTGTTTTTCCATTATCTTAGGGTTTGACAGTTATAGTCTTTGACTATAGCATTAGCATCATTGGCTTGTCTTTGATGTGCCTGATATAGTGGACTCGCAGGATATGCCCCCATTTTAGCAAAATATATATATATAAATTTTGTACCTACGTACGTACCTTGACGTGTCATGTTAATGAGATGGTCGAGCTCGGTCTTGATGGCTAAATAGAGCCTTTTCCACTTGTTGACGGCATCGTCTCGGCGAGCTCTCTCCTCTCTCATGTACTCCATGAGATCATACCTATTATTATTCCCCCGCATAATTTTCCCTACCAAAACCTCATCATCATCATGATTCTCTCTAATAATTCTTAATTTCTCCAAGTACTCTAACTTATTCTTAAATACTTTCACTTCTTCTCTTAATCTCTTCCTCTCTTTCTTCCACTCGGCTTCTTTAAGCGCCAAAACCATCAGTTCTTGCTCGTAAGCTTCTCTCTCTCTCTCTCGCATGCTCATTATCTCTTTCACCTCCTCTCTGATCTGAACCTTCACTTTTGCCCGCAAAGATTCAATATCATCTTTCTCTCTTGGCTTGTTGCTTTTCTCCTTCGTTTGAAAACTACCCATGCACTACTACTATACTCTTAATTTCCTGCTTAATTTGTACGTTAGCTCACTCCGTCGAGTTTACCAATTCCATCGATGCATTATAAGTTCATATATATATGTACGTGGGGTGGGGGAGGGGTACTGGGTCCCGATTCATAGCATAATTATATGTATATATATATATATATATATATATATATAGAGAGAGAGAGAGAGAGAGAGAGAGAAAAAAAAGAAGAAGAAATTAAAATTGTTGACACAGGCTAGCTGTTTAATTATTTTCATTTCTATTATTATACCGACTGTCTGATTAGTCAATTAAAATTATTGGTGGGGTGGATTACTTTTTTTGTATATATACCAGTTCAGAAAGTTTGTTGAAATCAATCAAAGCATGCAAATTCATTGAAGTATAAATTTGGATATATATGTTTTAGGAGTCACATGCAATCGTTAGGATACTAGCTAGATTAATTATAGGTAATGAGAATTGTTAATTTAATTGGGGTCCTACAATTAATTAATGACAATGTTTGCAATAACATTCTCATTAATTAAAATATGGGAATGCAAATGTACTAGCTAGCTGTGGGGGTGGGGGGAATATATATGCAACTTGTGATCATTCCCTAGCTGGCCTCATTTCCAACACCTACAATAATTCATTTATTTTTTCATGTTTTGATTAAGTGATTATTTACATCTCCTCTATCAACCTCTTTTTCTTGATAACCTAGGGTTTTCTATATATAGTACTTTTTATTAAAAACAATACTCCCTCCGTTCCTTAATATAAGTCGTTTTAGAGAAGTGTTTTTGTTCCTTAATATAAATCGTTTGAGAATTTCAAGTAAGCATTTATTGATTAGTTTCCAATATTACCCCAAGTATTAAATGTAACTTTGGTTCTCTCACTATTTTTTGTCCAATAAATAACAATCTTTTCTTCCAATACAAGGACAATATAAATAATTGATATTATAGTTAATGCTATACAATTATTTTTTTAATACTTGTACATAACTCTAAAACGACCTATACAAACGGAGGGAGTAAACTATTCCATCTCAAATTGATTGAGAGCTTATTAGTCAAAAGGTGAATGTTTTCTGTGATAGTTAATTTGACTACTCTCCTGTCCACTTTTCTCCAATTTCCTTCAATTTGAAGTAATCATCATAGATTTTTTATATATAGTAATTTAATTTAGGATTCAAATTTAATAAATTATAGATAAATTATAATACTAATAGTTAGTTTATTTCCGTTGAAAATAATTTCCTTATTCTCACAAAATTCTCAACTGAATTAATTCCGAAATAATAATTTTTGACCGAATTTCTAACCAAATATTTCATGAAATAGACTTAATTTTGACGGAATATTCGATCAAAAATAGTCATTTTTCTTAGTGTAAAAAGTGTCAATTGCTATCAATTTTAGTGTAAAAATACAGCTCAACAACAGAAATTAAGGGATAGGAGTTGATTTAGGTATAATATCAAAATTAATATATATATATATATATATATATATATAAATTTAAGAAAATTGTGGAGAAATACAGTAGAGAGGCGCCAATTGCGCAATATAGTCCTATACTAATAGTCTAATGCAATGGTCCACAAGTCCTTCGTAATGATCTACAGCTTCTGTTTCCACAAAGATATATAGATAGTTATTTTTTGTGATTTTACGCAAATTAAGAGGAAAATTTCAAGGAAAATTTATTTTTTTCAAATATATCTTTACCATCTGTTAAAAATGTTGTATTGGTGACATAATGGTACTCCATTTAACCTAAAACATAATTAATGATATATTTTATATATAGAAATCATATCTTTAATTTGAATATGACTAATAAAATATATTTATAATTTTGAAACATAAGAAATACTTATAAATATATGTATGTCACAATCTTATTGCATTATATTACCGACCGGTCTAAAATTTTATTTTTTTTGCTTTTCACTTCTAAAAAATATATAGTATTTATTTTAACTGAAATTTTTATAAAATTCAGTGATTTAGGTATGATTTGGATACATATAAAAAATAGAAACAGTGTTGCATAGACTGTACAATACTGTTTTTTATATGTATTCAAATCACACCTAAAACACTGAATTTTATAAAAATTTCAGTTGAAATAAATACTATACATTTTTTGAGAGTGAACAAAAAAAAAATTGGACTGGTCACTAGACCGATTGATAATATAATGTCCCCCTAAAAGGACTGTATAGATATCTTCTCTTCAACATAACACAAGTCATAGAAAGGATCTCGGAGACCCATCAAAGCACGAAAGTCAAGATCCTTTCGAAAAAGAATTTCTAATCCAACAGTGAATAAGATGACAGTTTAATTAGGTAATTTTAATAATATATGTTATGAGTCAAATATATGGATCTGGTTACCATGAAATTAATTTCATGGTAAGTTGGTCAATTGACTGTATTGATCAATCGACAAAAATCAACTTTATATTACCCACATCCCAAATATATGTTGGATCATAAGGTACATACTCCACGAGGGATCTGGTTAGCATGAAGTTTTTTTTTGATAAGTTGGTTAATTGACCAATATAATACCGACATATATAACCTCGCGTGCGTGTCAATATTTTATTGGTCAACTGATCAACTTACCCCAAAATAAATTTTATATTAACCACTTCCCTCCGCGAGGCATGAGTAAAGTTTGAGGCATGAGTATGTTATGAGTCAAATATATGGATCTGGTTAGTGGTTACCATGAAGTTAACTTCATGGTAAGTTGGTCAATTGATCAATATAATGTTAATACGCAAAGAGACATCACATTCCGCATGCGTGTCAATACTGTAATGGTCAATCGACCAAAATACTGTCTATACTGTATTGATCCGGTTAGCATGAATTTTTTTTTTAATAAGTTGATTAATTGACCAATATAATGCTGACATATATTATTTCGCATGCGTGTCAATATTTTATTGGTCAATTTACCAACTTATCTCAAAATAAATTAATATTTTATACTAACCACTTCTCTCCGCGAGTCATGAGTAAAGTTTGAGTCATCGGGCATGAGTAAACTTTGTTTTCACATACATACTCAAGAAGAGTATGGCAAATGAGTTTACCTATCCACATCAATTGCACGGACATCATTGGATTCCCTGGGGATATGATGAATAATTTAATATTGGTATATGGGCCTTCATTGGATGAAAGTATATTCAAAATTAAATTTCATGTTCCAAAAATAGGTATAAAGATAGGCTGCTACAATGTTAATGTTGTGGGGAGGCTGGATATATTTACCATTGGTCAATAAACTTGGGCGATGGATGTGTTGAGAAATTTGTGTTTTATTTCACCCCTTCTAGTATTACCTTCGTTTCTTAATATAATTCATTTTAAATAAATATTTTTGTTTCTTAATATAAGTCGTTTGAAAATTTTAAGTAAATATTAATTGCTTAATTTTTAATATTATTCTAAGTATTAAATGTAACTTTGATTCTCTCACTATTTTCCGTCTAATAAATAACAATCTCTTCTTTCAATACAAGAGTAATATAGACAATTGATGTTATAGTTAATGCTATACAATCATTTCCTTAATACTTGTGCACAACTCTAAAACGACCTATATTAAAAAACAGATGGAGTAATATTTAACATACTTTTTCTTCTTCTTCAACAAATAATAGAATAAATATGTTATATAATTAAATTTGGATTATTTCTGTTTCGAATTATAAGATCATTATTGACTTTTTAAAAGTTAATTTGAGACGTTTTTAAATTTAAAATTGACGTAATTCATTTATGTTTTCAAAACAATAACTCTTATAACTAGTTGTACTTTTTAGATAGTTTATAATATTCATAATTGTATTGACATAAATTAGCTAAATGAATTCATCTCAAGTTTGAATTTGCAAATATTTGAAATTGACCTTCCAAAAGTCAATAGCGATCTTATAATGTGAAACAGATAGAGTATTATACTCCCTCCATCTAGATTTATCTATCATCTTTATTTTTTAATGCTATTTTTGATATTACTTTTCTAATAATACACATTTAAAAAAAATTCAAAATCATTGAAAACAACGTGACATATATTGAAAAAAAATAGTACTATTAACTTTAACATTAGAATTACAACCACACATTTTTCCCTTCTCTCTCTCCTCTATTTTATCGTTCCAATTAGAGTTGGGAGATTAAATAAAACAAAAAATATGATAATAAAATAATTAAGATGAATAATTTGAAGATCAAAATTTATTTTTAATAGGTTTGTAATTGAAAATTAACTAGAACAAATAAAATTAGACAAAAGGAATAATTTTTATTTTTATTTTTCGTTGATCGGTAAAAGTATTCACAAGCCAATTACACGTTAACCCAAACTAAATTTCGCCAAGAGCGATTTTAAGGCACATTCTTCGTCACCAAAAACGATGACGACCCCAAAAAATGGTGAACATTTAATATTGGGTTTCGTTCCAATTGACCAAAAGAGACCTAGCGTGTAAGTTGCTATAATTGTTTAAGGGTCAAAGAGAAATTCAGCGTGGTTTTAGTGTCGGGGGTGTATTTGTGTGATAATTGCTTACTTATGTGTTAAGTTAATTATTAATATAACGGAACTGTTTGTTAATGAACCGAATATGACGACGGTTCAGATAGTCGTTATAGACAAAAATTTGTCTTTGTATACTATGACGACGATTTTCTATTTTACGACGACGGTCCGAATCGTGGCAATAGTCGATTCGTTAACCGTACTTATAGTACCCTTAATATGTACAATAATAAGTATTGAGCGACAGGTTTGCTTCGACCGGCCGGAATTTATTTCTTTTTTGCTTTTTACTCACAAATAATTAATGTAATTTTTTGAAACTTAAATTTTTATAAAATGCACTGATTTATGTGTCATTTGGATATATGTAAAAAATAGAATTGTACAGTTTGTACAATTCTGTTTTTTAATTATATCCAAACGACACTTAAATCACTGTATTTTATAAAAAAATTAGTTCTAATAAATCACATTAATTATTTGGGAGTTAAAAGCAAAAAAAATAAATTAAAATTCCGGTCGGTCACCGTAGTTATACTTAAGACAAATAGAACTTTCATCACTTGTCTTCACCTGAACCACCAAAGATGTTAATTAAATTCACAATTCATATTTATAATAATGTGAATTAACAGTTCCTTTTTGCCACAAAGGCTTAATAGAACGTTTACTCAATATCCTTACCCCAAAGGCTGAAGATATTTAAATGTAATAACAATGATCATACTAATCGGGTTATACATCTATCTTTGACTACGAGCCAAAGATATTCAACTATAAAACCAATAGTCATGATCATACCAATCAATTAATCAATGTCGATTGCACTACTGACCAAAGACATTCAACTGTTAACTAATGGTCATGATCCCGCCAATCACATCATTGAATTATCCATGCACTACTGGCGAAGAATATTCGTTAATATCACTAGTGGTCATGATCATATCATACACACTGCTCATCTACGCACTACTGGTCAAAGCTATCAAACAACAGATCATCTTTTGTACTACGCGGCCAAAGATATTCAACAATATATCATCTTTTTTGCCTTACGGTAAAAGACATACAACCGTAAAAACCAATAACCAACAAAGATAATAAAGAATAGAATAATAAAAGAATATCACCATGTATGCGATCTTACATAGTAGAGGTTATTCCAACATAATAATAAAGAATGGAATAATAAAAGAATTTCACCATGTATGTAGTACTTCGCATAGACATGTTATTCCAACATAATAATAAAGAATGGAATAACGAAGAATTTCACCATAAATGCGTAATCCGCATGCATGTGGGTTATTCAGCGAATGAATAATAAATAATGGAACCAAAATTAAAGCGTAATCAAATAAAAACGAGGATATTCCAAACGGAATAATAAATAATGGAATAATAAAAGAATTTCACCATGTATGCGGTACTTCGCATAAACAAGTTATTCCAACATAATAATAAAGAATGAAATAACAAAAAGAATTTCACCAAGTATGCGGTACTTCGTATAGACAGGTTATTCCAACATAATAGTAAAGAATGGAATAACAGAAGTTCTCTTCATGAATACAAAAGAAATAATACCCCTTACGAGTACAACAAATAATATCCCTTACTTTTGAAAGAAGAGTATTCCGACTAGTAGGGCGAGGATATACTCGAAGAAACTTATACTACGCTCAAAGCTTTCTTAAACTCTAAAGAAATACGCTCAAGATTATAGAAGAAAAACTCTCTCTATAGTTTCTCTCTGTAGAGTTTCGATGAATTAAGTAACAAATAATGAAGGAATGAGCTTTTCATTTATAGAAGAATGGATCGCATAAGTAACTAATTCATGAACGGTCCGATTGATTTACTTTTTAATCGGACGGTCCATATTTAAAGCAAAATCTTTTAAATAAAATATAATATATTCTATTTATAATCTAATAAAACGAATAACTTTATAAAAGTATTACATTTTATATAAATGTATTTTTACTATGCAAAAAACACTATCGCAGAACACTACGCAATACTATGCATAATAAAATATAATATATTCTATTTATAGAATAACTTTATAAAAAAGTATTATGTTTTATATAAAAAGATTTTACTATGCAAAATACTATCATAATAGAATATAATATATTTTATTTATAGAATAACTTTATAAAAATATTCTATTTTATATAAAAGATTTTACTATTAAAACTTTAAACCAACAACCCATATTGATTTAATATTATAATTTCAACCAACGATTCTAAGAAATTAAAGACATCTTCTCATGGAATAATATTGTACCCAAAAATGATTTGGATCGAAAATAAATATATTTTTGGGTGAATAATACTCAAGTGAATAGTACTTGAGAATAGTACCGAGTGAATAGTACCCTCACAAAAAAGTGTCCCAAATACACGAGAGAACAATACTAGAGTGAATAGTAATCGGTTGAATAAGAACTTGATGAATAGTATTCAAACACAAAAAAATACCCTAATACCCGAAAGTGAATAATATTAGGAATAAGAATAGTAACCCGTGAATAGTAACTCATGAATAGTAACTCGTGAATAGTACTCCGACACAAAAAGTGCCCCAAATACTCGAGTGAACAATACTAGAGTAAATAGTAACCAGGTATTTTATTACAACTTGTCTACTTTGAAAATTTTTCACATATCACCCTTAACTTTAACCTTTTATCAATTTAACCATTTACTAAATAGAATAATTATAAGAAAATTGAATACTTTCATTTCATAAAATTCGGGGTCTCACAGTAAAAGTACAGTAATACGCATGATTGCATAGTAGCACACGGTATTGATTATTGATGCTTACGTGAGAAGTCACTCAGTTATACTCAATTATTGCTACAGTAATTGCTGTATCATATCTCTCATATTATTGATTCAATTATTGTTACAGTATCATCTGCATAATATAATATATTATTAAATCAATAATT
This sequence comes from Panax quinquefolius, assembly GCA_020205615.1. NCBI lineage: Eukaryota > Viridiplantae > Streptophyta > Magnoliopsida > Apiales > Araliaceae > Panax > Panax quinquefolius. The sequence continues at coordinate 20,897,392 of CM035151.1, forward strand.
GAGACGACAAAGTTATTCATATTATTATTTGCAATATTGACAATGTCTAGAAGTTCTGTTAAGGAGAGGTTTGGTCACCTAATTGCGTGCCAATAAGGAGAAATTCTTATCGAAAAGTCCCCTCTTTCCTGGGAACGACCTGGTTATTAAATATTATGAGTTATAATATTAATGATGAATAAGTTCGTGTTGATTAAAGATGAAATTGATTGTTCCATTGTGTTGGGATTATTAGTGTTAGTAGAAATCAATATTTGTTTCGATAATAATTGATGTCTGGAGGTTATATTGTTCAATCGGGTATTCGGGGCACTTTTCATGTCAGAGTACTATTCACGAGTTACTATTCATGAGTTACTATTCACGAGTTACTATTCACGGGGTACTATTCACCCGTAAGATATATTTCTTTTCGGTCCAAATCATTTTTGGGTACAATATTATTCCATGAGGAGATGTGCTAATTTTTCAGATCGTTGGTTAAAGATATAATAGTAAATCAATATGGACCGCTTGTGGAAAGTTATAATAGTAACTCAATATGGATCGCTGGTTTAAAGTTTTAATAGTAAATCAGTATGGACCGTTGCTTTAAGTTTTAATAGTAAACCAATATGGACCGTCCGTTTAAAAGTAAATCAATCTGGAACGTTCATGAATTAGTTACTATTCAGTCCATTCTCCTATAAATAGAAGCTCATTCCTTCATTATTTCTTACAAATTCACTGAAACTCTAGAGAAAGAAACTATAGAGAGAAAGAAGAAAAGTATTCTCGCTACTTCACTACTCCAATATCCAGCTTTCTTCTAAGGTAGGGATATTATTTGTTATACTTTCGTAAGGGATATTATTTCTTTCGTATTCATGAAGAGAACTTCATTATTCCATTCTTTATTATTCATTGGAATAACATATGCATGCGATCTATTGCATGCACTCGTGAAATTCTCGTTGTTATTCTATTCTTATTATTCTATTGAATAACTTTGTTTATCTAAGTCCGCATACATGGTGAAATTCTTCTAATATTCCGCTCTTTATTATTCTCGCGAATATCCTCATGCGTGCGTTCTGTTTAGACTGGTTCTATTATTTATTATTCTCGTTTAAATATCCATGTCGTGCATTTACGCCTTGGGACCGGTTCCATTATTTATTATTACATTGGGGAATAACTTTGTTTTCATGCGATCTATCGCAAGCATGGTGAATCCTTCATTTATTCCATTCTTTATTATTACGTTAGAATAACTTTTCTATGTGGATTACCACATGCATGGTGAATGATCCTTTGTATTCATTCCTTATTAAATTGTGGAAATGATCTGTATACGTGGATTATCGCATGACGGGTGAAAAATCATATGCAGTTTCATATATTCTATTATACTCGGTTGGTTAAAGCTTTGGCTTCTATACTCCATGAAATTAGTGGAATATCCTTGATATTTAACGCTTTATCCAAAGATCTTTTCATGGAAATATTCTTACGAGCATTCTTAAATTTTCTTTGCATGAAAGCGGTATTATGTTGACAATTTGACGTTATTGAGTTCGGGATAAATTAACTTATAAATCTTTAAAATTTATTCTTGAACTTGTTTTATCAATTGTCATCATCCTCATGATTATATTATGTTGAAAGTCATCTTTGACTTACGTGCATAGATGGACTTGGTATGATTATGACCGTGGATTATTCGGTATAATCATGGCCGTAATGTAATGACGAATGATGTGGTAAAAGTCCTCATTGGCACATAGTTCATTGGTGGGCGATTTGTTGGTATGATTATGAAGGGAGGTTGTAAGACCCTAACTTTTATAAATAAAGATGAATTTTCTATAAATATTTTTTTTGAATATTATGGAATGAATTTGATATAATGTTATAGTTGTGGGTAATATTTATAAATTTTGCAAAAAGACGCAAGATTGTTATATAATATTCGATTGGTGGAAATATTCGTTTTAACGAGGAATATTAAATAACCAAGACAATCATTGGTGGACCCCTACAAATGTAATTATTGTCGATTGAGAAAACGACAAAAATACTTTATGAAAATAACGGCGGAAGTTTTACCGTTAATTGTTGAAACACCCTTGTTAAAAGTACGATGTCTGTGTAGTTGCATGAAGCACTGCGGTATTGATTATTGATGCTTATGTGATAAGTCACTCCGGTTTTGTTTTATTGGTATTATTAATGTAATAAAACAGAAAAGCTTTTATATAAAATGAGAATACTTTTATAAAGTTATTCGCTTTATTAGACTAATAATAAAATCTTTTTATATAAAATGTAATACTTTTATAAAGTTATACTGTTTTATTAGACAATAATTAGAATATATTATATTTTATTATGCATAGTATTTGCATAGTGCCTGCATAGTGTTTGCATAGTAAAATATTTTTATAATGTTATTCGTTTTAATAGATTATAAATAGAATATATTATATTTTATTTAAAAGATTTTGCTTTAAGTATGGACCGTCAGATTAAAGTAAATCAATGTGGACCATTCATGAGTTAGTTACTATGCAATCCATTTTTCTATAAATAGAAGCTCATTCCTTCATTATTTCTTACGAATTCACTGAAACTCTAGAGAGAGAAATTATAGAGAAGCTATAGAAAAGTATTCTGCTTCTTCCCTACTCTTATATTCATTTATTTTACTACTGAAGGAATATTATTTCTTTTGTATTTATGAAGAGAACTTCATTATTTCATTCTTTATTATTCTGTTTGAATAACCAAAGATATCTGCCGACTACCCTATACTTGGTGACATTCTTCTATTATTCCGTCTTTATTATTATTACATTGGAACATCCTCATGCATGCGTTTTTACGTGGGACTGGTTCCGTCTTTATTATTATTACTGCTTGGGACATCACATGCGTGCGTTTCTGCCACGACTGATTCCATCTTTATTATTATTACATTGGTATATCACATGCATGCGTTTCACGCGGGACACTGGTTCCATCTTTATTATTATTCTATTGGAATATCCACGTGCGTGCGTTTACGCCTGACACTGGTTCCGTCTGTATTATTACATTGGAACATCACAGCCGGTGCGAATTTCGCTTTGACTCGATTCCGATTACTTATTATTCATTTGAATAACACATACATCTGAAGAATCGCAAGCATGGTGATTTCTTTTGTTATTCCATTCGTTATTATACTCGGTTGGTTAAAGTTTTGACTTTTATACTCCATGAAATTAGTGGAATATCCTTGATATTTGCGCTTCATCCAATATCTTTTCATGGAAATATTCTTACGAGCATTCTTGAATTTTACTCTACAAAGCGAGATCGTGTTGACAATTTGGGCGTTATTAGTTCCTAGATAAATTAATTCTTGAACTTGTTTTAGTGAATTCTTATATCATTGTCATCATCCTCATGTTTATATTATGTTGAAAGTCATTTGTGGCACATAGTGCATAGATGGACTTGGTATGATTATGACCGTGAATTATTCGGTGTAATCATGGTAGTAATATTACAAATGATGTGGAAAAAGTCCTCGTTGGCCCGTAGTGCATTGATGGACAGTTGTTGGCATGATCATGACCATTAATGAATACACAAATATTCTTGGCGTAGTAGAGCATGGATAATTGTGGTCGTGATACTAAAGAATATCCTTGGTAGTAGTGCGGGGGTGATTCGATGATGTGGATTATTTATTAAAATTTGAGTCTCGGTGATAAAAGTCATGAAAACCATTTAAATCATAGAAGATAGTAGATTTTATTCTCTACTGACTCTTCTAATGGATTGTTTGTTCATTGCGCAGTTAAACTTGATGTTTGTTATATTTTATCGGTTTAACAATCTTGTTGAGGGCTAATGATAATTTATTACGCATTATCTTAGTCATAATATTTCTTCTTGGGCTAGTTGAACTTACCTTTTGCTTTCATTGTTCTCTTGAGAAATGAGAACGTAGAGGGGACTAGTCGGGAACGGAGTGATGGTCGAGATAATAGCATTAGTAGTCCTCACTATTCATGAAATAGTGTAATAATAAATGTAATGATGACTTATTACGAGAGTGGATATTGTCTAGAAGGCGGTATTTATATTAAAACTCACATTTCTCTTGTTGTATATTAAAGATTGTATTTGTATTACATACCATGTATTTGTTTGGCGACGAGATAGGTGATGTATACCTATTTTGGGGTGTCATCAGATTAGTATCAAAGCTTAAGGATATGATCCTGGCTAAGATGTGAGAATAGAACTAGGAGGAGAGGCAGGAAATTCCTTCGCTAGTATGACCTACCTAAGTTTTTTTGTATTTAATTGGTCGGTCAGAATATAGGGATAATATATTACATGTCAATTAACCTTTTGTTTTGTGGCGATGTCTGAAAATAACATCCGAGAATGTTGAGAATAGCAATGGAGCACAGAGTCGTTGATTCACCACATATCAATAATCGAGGATAATGTGCATCGAGAAAAGCGCATAATCCTCATGCAAACAACAACACCGACCAAATGATGAATGATGGAATGTTCAGAGGCTTTATGCAATTCATGCAACAGCAGGCGAGAGCGGCTCCTGTTCAAAATGTAGGTGAAACCACTGGAAACTCTCGGACGGTCACCGCTAAACAGTTCAAGGAGCTGGGACCACCGGAGTTTATTGGAGAGCCAAAACCACTTAAGGCAGAAGCATGGATAACGCAGATCACCAAGATATTTGATGTCTTGGGATGCTTGAGGAGCAAAAGGTTCCCTTCTTGCCTTTATGTTGTGAGAGGCGATTCTTGGTGGGAATCGGTAAAAGCGTACTCGACCCGCCCGCTTGAAAATGTCTTGGGAGAAGTTCCAAGAACTATTCAACGACAAGTACTTTCCGAAAGTATTCGCTCACATGAACGAGGTGGAGTTCATTAAGTTGGAAACGAATAATATGAACGTGTCGCGATCTGAAGCAAAGTTTGCTTAGAGTTGTCCGGTTTAATCCCCACTTGGTGGATAATGAAGAGAGAATGACGCGAGATGTTTTTAAAGAGGTTTGAAGCGGAGATACGTCAACATCTTATTTTTCATAAATTATGTTTGTATTCGGATGTTGTAAATAGGGCTCGATTAGTGGAGCGCGATAACGAGTCAAAGAAGCGGTAAAAGAATGATAATACGATCATCGAAGCGGTGACAACAAGCGTGGAAGGAATCAACGGGCGAAAATGGTAACCACTTGGTGGTAATCGTAGCCAAAGCAATAAGAATGGACATTTCAAGAAGAAGATTCAATAATGATGGAAAGAGCGTCGGCCAAAGACCGTTGTTAAGGAAGGAGAACGACCACCTATCATATGCTTCAAATGTGGAGGAAGGACACATCGGTCAAACTGTGCGATGCCATCCAAAGCGTGTTATAATTGTGGAAGAGAAGGTCACTTAGCGATTTTGTCGTTCACCAAAGACAAGTTCAATTAGGATGGAGGCACCAAAGGCCGTCCCAGAAAAGTCAAAGCCGGTAGCACAAGGGAGAGCGTTTGTTGTGACCTCCCAGAAAGTAAGGAACCCGAATGAGGTCATCACGGGTAAGCTTATCATAAACTCTAGCGAAGTCTATATTTTATTTGATACCGGTTCTACCCATTCTTTTATTTCTCCTACTTGTGCTCAACGATTAAATTTGACTCCGGAGAAATTAGACTTTGACTTATCTGTGGAAACTCCGTTGGGAGAAACCTTCATTACATCCACTGTTTATAAGTCTTGTTTGATTCAAATCGGTACCCTCACATTACCTGTCGATCTTATTTCATTGAAAATACTTGCATTTATCGTGATTCTAGGGATTGATTGGTTAACTACTCATCATGCTAAAATTGATTGTTTTCGTAAGGTTATTAGCTTTCATATTCCTTATCAACCTATTATGCGAATTCAAGCGACCAAACCATTAAAATCAATCACGATCATCTCAAGCCATAAAGCTATTCGTTTATTGAAAAGCGGATGTCAAGCTTTCTTAGCCCACGTCACGATTCTAAACAAAAATACGTCGGTTTTGAATTATATTTCTATTGTTAATGAATTTCTGACATATTCCACGAAGAACTTCGGCCTACCCCAGAGGCGTGAAATTGAATTTTGTATCGACCTTGAACTCGGTACAAAACCTATTTCCAAAGCCCCATGTCGAATGGCTCTATTGAACTTCAAGAGTTAAATACCCAACTGCGAGGAATTGTTAGACATTGGCTTTATTCGTCCTAGTACTTCTCCTTGGGGTGCTCTGTTACTATTCGTGAAAAAGAAAGATGGGAGTATGCGACTTTGTATTGATTATCGGGAGTTGAATCATGTCACCATCAAAAATAGGTACCCATTGCCACGTATTGATGACTGTTTGACCAGATTGCAAGGAGCCAAATTCTTTTCAAAGATTGATCTTCGTTCCTGATATCACCAATTGAAGATTAGAACCAGATGACATTCCAAAGGCGGCTTTCGAACTCGATGCGGGCATTATGAATTCCTAGTCATATCCTTTGGATTGACTAATGCTCCTATTTGCCTTCATGGATATGATGAACCGAGTATTCAAGGAATATTTAGATCACTTTGTGGTCGTCTTTATTGATGACATCCTTATTTATTCCAAAAGCCGTGAAGATCATGAGCAACACTTGAGGCTGATACTCAAAAAACTTCATGAATATAAGCTTTATGCCAATTGAAGAAATGCGAGTTCTGGCTTGAGGAAGTAGCATTCCTTGGGCACGTGGTATCAAGTCATGGAATATCTGTTGACCCAGCAAAGATTGAAGCTATTCAAAGTGGGAGCAACCTAAATCGATGGATCAAGTCGTAGCTTTCTCGGCTTAGCTGGTTATTATCGGAGATTCGTGGAAGGATTTTCTCGAATAGCTACTCCATTAACTCAGCTGACTTGGAAAGATACAAAGTTCTGTTGGAGCGAAGAATGTGAGAAGAATTTTCAAGAACTCAAGAGGAGACTCATTTTAGCACCTGTTTTGACAATACCATCTGGCTCGGAGGGATTTATCGTCTACAGTGATGCTTCGGGTAAAGGGTTGGGATGTGTTCTCATGCAACATGGGAAAGTCATAGCCTATGCCTCAAGACAACTCAAAGAATATGAGAGGAATTATCCTACTCATGACCTAGAGTTAGCAGCTGTTGTCTTCGCACTTAAAATTTGGAGGCATTACTTGTATGGGGAGAAGGTGGAGATCTTTACGGATCATAAAAGCCTCAAATATTTCTTCACTCAAAAGGAACTCAACATGCGACAACGATGTTGGCTTGAACTGCTGAAAGATTATGATCATACCATCCAATACCATCCTAGAAAAGCAAACGTGGTAGTGCGACGCATTAAGTAAAGAGCATATGCAAGCACGAGTGCGATATTGTCAACGCAAAGGCCCATTTTGTGTGACTTGCAAAGGATGGAGATAGAGTTAAAGACTCCAGGGACCCATGTGATGATGACGAATATACGAGTAGAACCGACTTTAATTAATAAAGTTAAAGCTGCTCAAGCTACAGACCTGGAGATGATGCGTATGAGGAAGAAAGTGCAAGAAGGTGCTATGCCAGAAGCAAGAATCGATGAAGAAGGAATACTTCGAGTCAACTCCAGACTTTGTGTTCCTAACGACCCTGATTTAAAGTATAAAATCATGATGGAGACGCACAACACACCGTTTGTAATCCATCTTGTGAGTACCAAAATGTATCATGACCTTCGTCATACATTTTGGTGGAGCAATATGAAGAGAGAGATAGCGTTGTTTATCTCAAGGTGTCTAACTTGTCAACGAGTTAAAGTGGAGCATCAAATACCAAAAGATCCATTGCAACCACTTGAAATTCCAGAATGGAAGTGGGAGCACATTACCATGGATTTCGTTACTGGTCTTCCTAAGGTTTCTCAAGGCATAGATGCGATTTGGGTCATTGTTGATAGATTGACCAAGTCTGTGAAAGTAGTATGCACACAAGCCAATCATGTTTGATGATAAAGCATATACTTTGTAACAATCTTATTCATTTATTAATAAAAAGTATTAATTTATTAAAGGCTTTTAATTATCTACATGATCTTTGTTTTATAATATGTGATAAACCCATAGTTTTAAGCAATGCTTTTAGAATAATGATGATGATCATTCTAATGAGATCTAAATTCTTAGAAAGCTTAAAACTAAAATAGTTCCCAATCATTGGATTACTAAATTGGGGATTAGTGAATCCGGATAGATTGGTACATCGTTGCTTGCTCATTGGATGAGGATGATTGATCTCATGATCATTTGTGTGGAGACACTAAAGCAAGTATGTAGGTGCTTATTAGAGAATAAGTTCATTTGAGCGTGGCTCGCTAAGGAATACCTAATGGAGTTTTACTTGCTGTCGATAGGAATTCTGTAGTGATAGTAATCTGAAGTGATCCTTGGACTTGAGATCATCATAGTATCTTGTGTATGATGAGTTATACTTTGACTTATTCCTTAAGACCCTTAGGGTATATCAAAGGGTATGATTGGGTATAATAAGTTATACATGGAGATAATGTATGATCGATAAAGAATCTACCACTTACAAAAAAAGAAAATGTCCTATGTGATTCGATAAATGACAACCCAAGAGTCCTTGGCGGCGCGTAATGAAATTAGAAAGGAGTTTCTAATTTGCATTATTTGGTGTTGTGCATTTAAGGATCGAAATACATATAATTAAATAAAATAAGACTTGACAAAGAATTCCATGTCTTATATTTAATTGGGACATTGTATGGTGGAAGGATTGAATTATGCAGTAACTATTTACTCAAAGGTTTCTTTTATGATTAATGTTGAAATCTATATTATCTGGAAAGTCGTTGATCATTAGGAGAGGCTTATCCTATTGTAGAATAAATATTATTTATTTAAATAAATTAATTATTTAATTTATTTATTTAAATAAGATTAAATTGTTCTAATTGATTTATTCACAACCTAGGTTTAATATGGAGAACTTAAAGGGTCACACCATAAAAGGAAGAATAATTATTTAAGAAGTTAATGGCATAATCGTAATAATATATTATGTATATTTAATTTAATCTATGGTGATAGAATAAATTAAATAGCTTAATATTTATTATTTAATATTTTAGAAATATTAAATATAAATTAATAAGAGGAGTCTTATTAATATTATTACAATTATTATTATTATTTTAATTTCTAAAAGAGTTTAGGAATTAATTTAATATAAAATACTCTCATTTATTCCTAATTGGATTAGGAAGGAAAATTAGTTAAAAGAGTTTAATTAATTATCCCTAATAAGATTAGGGAGCTTAATTAATTAAAAGAATTTAATTAATTAAATAAAATCTAATTTCTTAATTGTTAAGGTGGGTTGCCCACATCTATAAATAAGAGGAGTCTTATTATGGGTGATAGAGTAGTTGACTTTTACATATACGTAATAATTCCAATAGTTGGGAGAGTACGCTATTTTTCTATAGAGATAGAAAAACTAGGGTTTAGCCAACCACCCATCTTCTTGAATCTTTTTCTTCCTTGGTGGATCACCTCTAGAGGCCAAACACTTGGGTGGCTAACGTTGATCAAAGGAAGGAACCAAACCCGGTGGATTCAAGTTGAACGCGAAAAGGATTGGAGGTGAACTTGTACCTGAGGAAACTTGGATCTTCAAGGGTATGTTTTGTTCTTCATATCTTTTGTTTAATTAATAATTGTGTGCGTAAAAGGGTGACCCGGGTATATGGTTTGTAAAAATTTTAAACTCGATTTTTACACGCTTCGCTTAATTTTTATGCAATTTGATTGCGTTCTTGAATATTACAAACCTAAGAGTGGCATCAGAGCCAAACCTTTATGCGAATTATTAATTGTTTAATTTGATATGTATATTGATATGTATTTAGAATAATTTAATTGGGCATAATTTATTGTATAAAATTTGTTTAATTATAAAAAAAAACAAAAAAACGCACGAAATCAGTTGCCGTTTTTTTTTTTTTTAATTCAAGGGGATTCGCACCAAGATTCCGTACATGTAATTCAAGGGATTTCACTTACTTGAAGCATAAGGAGAATCACGTTTTTTTGTTTTTCAAGAAAAGGGAGCAGATCACTCATATTATATATATATAATATATTACCATACTATATATATAATATATATATATATATATAATATTATTCTTAATTATTTTAATTAAAATAAAAGTTTATTTTAATCTTAAAATAAAAAAGTTTATTTTAATTTTAAAATAAAAAGATTTATTTTAATTTTAAATTAAAATTTCATGCTAACTAATTAGAGTTGGAATTGGATTCCATGCTAACTAATTGGAGTTGAAATTGGATTCTATTTTTCCTTAAATAAAGGAGTTTATTTAGATATGAAATTAGATTTCATATTATTCAAAATAAAAGAGTTTATTTGTAAATAGGAAAAGAATCAATCTTTCCTTAAGTAAAGGAGTTTATTTAGATATGAAATTAGATTTCATATTATTCAAAATAAAAGAGTTTATTTGTGAATAGGAAAGAGAATCCGTATTTCCTTAAATAAAGGAGTTTATTTAGATATGAAATAAGATTTCATATTATTCAAAATAAAAGAGTTTATTTGTGAATAGGAAAGAGAATCTATGTTTCCTTAAATAAAGGAGTTTATTTAAATATGAAATAAGATTTCATATTATTCAAAATAAAGGAGTTTATTTGTGAATAGGAAAAAGAATTAAATAATGTTTCCTTTAATAATTTTTTTTTACATGGAATTGGATTCCATAATTAATTAAAATAAAGGAGTTTATTTTGATTAAAGATTTTGATTAAAATAAAATAGTTTATTTTATTCAAAATTGGATAAATTAAAATAAAATAGTTTTATTTTGATTTAAATTTGGATTAAAATTAAGGAGTTTATTTTGATTCAAAAATAGATTTTATACTAACTAAATTTGCCCATTAAATGATATCAATATATATATTGAATGTTTATTACTCATAAGATGAATGTTATTTATTGATGCGTATGGTGATGTGTATGATAATAAATGGGATTGATTATGGACTATTGACCAATATGATTGGATTTTATTTTAGTTGGATGCACGAATGTATGAGTTTTATTAAATGGGGTCTGCACACCTGCGCCTCTCTAATTTTTTTAAATGTAAATTCTATCTCCTCCTATGTACTTCCCTCGATCACGATCAAGGTTTCTATTTATTTTAAATAGTTTTGTAATAGGAATAGTTAGAATTAATTTTGAAAAATTGGAGATCAAGGAGAAGGCGCTTGAAGACCCGCTTGTAATGGAGCCCGGGTTTAAATGTAATAGTTATATTTAAATATTATTTCTTGCACCCCTAGGGTTTGACCTTTTGGTTCACTTGGTGGCTCTAGTGAACCAAACTAGAATAAAAGTCCATAATCAATCCGGGTAGAATATAGTATTCTATATGTGCATGCTTATACTATATATATTATATATTATGCAAACATGCTTCGCATGTTCATTAATATACGCGATATTATATATATATATATATATATATATATATATATATATATATATATATATATATATATATATATGTGCTGCCAAACAAGATGAGACATTTTAATAACAAACCCTCAAATTTTTATATTAAGTCCTAAGCGTTCAAAGATATTTGGGATATCGAGCGTCGCTTTCTAACATGATAAAATTAATAAAGTATTAAATATTTAATATGAGTTTGTTGTGTCACCACAAGGCAAGTATTAAGTATTTAAGATGTTAATTTATCACATTTGATGCTTATAAAGAAAATTGAACAATATTGTTTTGTTGTGTCACCACAAGGATGATATTTTTCTTTTTTGAATATATGGAGTGCTAGGTTGGACTTAACTTGGATAATTTTGATTCGGATGTGCCACCACTTGATCAAAATAATCTAAGAGGCAAAATACAAGGAGTTGCATAGTTGATGTAATTGACAAAAGTTGTCTATCTATTTATTTATATATAGTTTGTTGTGTCACCACAAAGCTATATACATTTGAAATGGGATCCTTATTCTCACTAGCAGATCTTTAATTAGATTTTGTTGAACTATATATATTGAGGGTAATATAGTTTGAAGAAAATAGTGGGAGATACCAATTTAAAACAAGACCTAAATTATTTTGGTAATTAATAAAAGAATGTATGTTAAAATGTTGTTAATTACAAATTCATTTACAGAATTTTACAATGTCTAAATTACTATCACTGCGAAACATATTAGATGTTATTTAACCAAACCATATTAAACGGATTGGTTAAGGAATTTGAGAATAGTTCTCATAGCCGAAAAGTTATCTTATGTCCTTAATATCGCCTATCCTCGCAATGGTTGCGAACAATGCCTCCGAGGAAGAGATTGCTACTTTTAAAAGTGGCAAGATGATGCACAATTGGCTCGATGCATCATGCTCGCTTCCACGAAAGTAACGAGCTTCAAATCGGCAAGAAAAACTATGGATGCTCCTACTATATTCCCCGCACATCAAGTAGTTGATGGTGAGGAAAGTAGGGGTGATAGATATCGAGATATCTAAGAAGCTCTTCCGATCTAGAATGACCGGTGACACTACAAATGCGAGATAAAAGTCCTTAACATTATCAATTTGATTGATCAATTAGACAACTGGTTTTGTCATGGATGGAGAGTTGAGCCAAGATTTGATCTTGCACTCACTCCTGACTCCTTTCACAATTGTTGTGAATTTTCATATAAACAAGCTAGATATCGCCTTCACGATTTGCTTAACATATTGAAAAATGTTGAGAGTCACTTTCCAACCAAGAAAGATCAAGTCTTCTTGGTAGGGACCAAAGGATCTTCCGAAAAGAAGAACGATTCAAAGAAGGTAAATAGAAAGGCATAAACAAAGGATAATAAGAACAAAACGTCACGGATAGCAAAGGAGCTTGCTTCCACCGCAATAAGCTTCGACACTGGAAAGAAATCTGAGAGAAGCATCTTGCGAGAGGCTAACCAAAGAAGCTTAGTGAAGTTTCGATTCATAATCGATTTTTGTTCATGATTGAAATAAATTTTTCTTTAAAGTCAAGGTTCTACTTTGGTATTGGATAATGACTTTGGTTATCATAAATATAGATTTATGAAGGACCAAGCAAAGTAGTAAAAGCTAAACAAATATAAGTAATCCTATGTAAGGAAAATGTAGCAAAGGTTGCATTAGCCATAGAAACTTATAGTTTAGAGATGCCTACTGGGCAAATCTATTAAGTCGATAAGTTGTTATTGTATTCCGGTTCTTGTTAAAAATATTATTTCCATTTTATTATTGAATGATGAAATCTTTGGTATTATAATTAAGAACAATTTTTGTTCTATTTATAATAATAATGTTTTATATAGAACTGGAATATTACTTAATAAATTTGTATACTTGACTTACATGAAAATAATTTTGCATATTGAACAAACTAGTATAAGAAAAGGAGATGATCATTCAAAGAGTTGAATGTGTGTATTTGCTGAAATACAAGTGTGAATTATTTGAAAGGTTCAAAGAATTCAAAAGTGAAACAAATTGGCAAAGTATTAGGATTCTTTGATCGGATCAAGGAAGGAATACATGTGCAATAAGTTTCTAGATCATCTCAAATGGTTTTATCATAATGGATGCCTCTCGATACATAATAATTGATTGATGTATCTAAAAGGAAAAATGGTACCTATTTGAACATGGTGCGGTCCAAAATGATTTTACCGACATTCCAGTATCCTTCTAGGATCATGTCCTGAACATGGTCAGATATCTCTACGAAAAAGGTAACCTCAAAATCCATTTCCAAGACTCCATAAAAGTTATGGATGGGGAGGATTCCTAATCTTAAGTATGTTAAGATAAGGGGTTGTCCAACTTATGTGAAAAGGTTTCGAAGGATAAGCTTGGGACAAGATTTGACAAGTGTCGATTTGTGGGACATCCTAAAGTAAGTTTAGGGTATATGTTCTATAATTCTACTTAGCAAAAGGTGTTTGTTGTAAAACACGCATTTCTAAGATAAAGGTGTTTATCATTGAAGGGGCTAGTGGGAGGATAATAGATCTTGAAGAGTTCAAGAACCACAAAACACTATAAGTCAAATAAGAGGAACACATAGATAGACCTATTGTACCACAAACCTAATCGTAAATATGGAATAATCTTGAAGATACCTAGAGGTATGGATTCATCATGGATGATGATGATGAGAGTACGCATCATAGAAGATGTTGATCCAGAGTTACATGCGATGATGTAAGACTTCTAGTGTGTACAAAAAAGGGTCAATTGATTAGCGTCGTGAAATTTCTAGTATTATATGTTGATATACTACTACGGATGAGGAATAACATACCAATGCTACAATCAAGAAAGATAAAGTTGTCTAAACATTCCTCCACGAATGATTTGGGAAGAGTATCTTAATTGGGGATACAAATCTATATAGATAGATCTAAAAGGATGCTCAACTTAACCCGAGGAACGATATATTCATTTGATGCTTTAAAGTCGTTTAGCATGGCAAACTCCAAGAGATGTCTCATGTTGATGAGCTATGGAATGTATCTCTTTTATAGTCCCCACAGACTCTGAAGAGAGATCGATCATGAGAATGACTATCATGTATGCAATAAAATATATAAGACCTAATGTTGATCGGTCATATTACGGAGAAGATCAACGTAAGACGGTGAAAACATCTTAAAGTTCTTAACCCAAGCACTAAGGATGTGAGCATATACATGGTGGGTCCGAATTAAAACTAGAGGGCTTTACAGACTCAAGTTTTTCGAACGGAGACGAAGATGATGAAAATCCACTTTAAGGTAAAGTGTTACCTTGAACAAAGGTGCGATGAATTGGAAAGGTTCCAAACAAAGAAAGAGTTCTTTGGTTTAGTGATAAAGACAAAGTATATAGCTATAAATGAAGTTTGCAAGTTGATTGTTTGGATTAAAAGTTCATTACGAACAAGGAATAGTTCCTAAGTCTCATCTTGGATCTAAACATGTGTTGTGGCACTTTCATTTGATTATTAGAATCATTGAAAGATGGGAAATCACTATAGAGATAGTGGACTCTCATGAACAACATTACATATCCATTAACTAAAGCTTATCTGTAACGCCCCCAAAATAGGTCCATTTCATCCAACCCATTCTGAGTCGCCAAAAATATGGTACGAAAAACAACTACAACTTTATTACAACAATTGTCGTGTAAAATACAACAACACATATCTTTGTGAGTTTGGATACAAATATATACCAACTATAAGACGTCACAATGACACCTTACACATAAAGGTATTGTCAAAAAACCATTTTAGAAATTAGAATCTTTGGGAAGTGCTCAAGAAACCTTCGTACATAGGAGGCCATGCTTTTAGGTTATGGTAGATATCATATAGCCACGTAATTATTCTTGGTTGATTGAATAGACCCCAAAGAAAAACGAGAAGATTACTATCATATTCTTCCCAATGGTGAGTCTTCTCTTGACATATCATTATCTCCAATGTCTCTAATTGGGTATTATACTCCAAACAAACACCAAGATTATATAGGTAGTGCTTGTAAATATACTCAAGAAAGTGGATGAGCACAACCATGTCTTATGATAACACGAGTTTGTATGTCATTAGACATCTTGTATGATAGTGACAAAACACCCTTCCAAAGTTGGGTTCGCTTTCACCCTATTTAATTCACCAAAATAACTATTAAATGATGTATAAAATACAACACACTAAAGTCCTCAATAAAATTATTTCCATACTTTTAGGGAGAACCTCAACATTTATAGACCCACCGATTCTATTCCCTTGTTATCCCCGCCAACCCAAATACACTTTTATTACACGAAAGGAATTGTGAAAAACAAAGGGTGAGCACAACTAGCTCAAGAAAGAATATTATAACTAAAGATACATAAATTATCAATAGTCTTCATCAATAATAAATCGGAGATTTAGAACATATGGTAGATGATAAAACTTTTCAACCATAGTAGTTTTAACGAACAAGCAATCCATTAAAAGAGTCAAATAGACTATAAAGTCTATTGTCTTCTCCACGTTAAAAGTCCACCAACAATATTTTATCCTCGTAACATCAATCAACGGTTCCTTTCCACAATCATATGAATAACTCATAATCATAATTGTGATTCTAAATTCCTCTTCTCATCCGGGATGAAGATAATTTTCATCATCTGCTCTTTACCAAACATCAAATATCATGGTTATACCAAATCACGCCTCTGCTCATATTCATACTAATAAATTCATATTTGCACCACGGGCCAAAGATATTCATCAACAGTTCATCTTTACACTACAAAGCTAAAGATATTCAACAACAACAGTCATCTTTGCATTACGAGCCAAAGATATTCATCAATAATTCATCTTTGCACTACAGGCTAAAGATATTCAACAACAGGTCATCTTTGCATTACGAGCAAAAGAAATTCATCAATAATTCATCTTTGCACTACAGGCTAAGATTGTAAGATCCCGAATTTTATGAAATAAAAGTATTCAATTTTTTTTTAATTACTATTCATGAGTTACTATTTACGAGTTACTATTCACGAGTTACTATTCATGAGTTACTATTCACGAGTTACTATTCACGAGTACTATTCATGAAGCATGATAATTTTTTTTTCGTGAAGAAGGCATTACTCAATAATTATTACGATAATTCTTGTTCAATATTTTATTTTATTGATTCAATAATTGTTACGTTGATATTTTATATTATTGTTGTTTCAATAATTGTCACGTGACACATATTTTCCATTATCGGAGTAATAATTCATATTATCCGAATAATATTATTGGATAACATTATTGGCAATGCCTAGAAAGTTCATCTAAGGAGAGGTTTGGTCACCTAATTGCGCTACCAAGATATGGAGAAATTCTTATTGGAAAGCCCCTTCTTTCCTGGAACTTTCGGTTATTAATATCAGTGATTATGTAATATTATTTGTGAATAATTAATTATTGATTTTATGATGAGAAAAATATTTATTTTATGTGGATATAGATGGAGAAAATTTTTTAAAGTGACAATTGTTGAAAATTAATATTTTATCTTTTTTGATAAAATAATTCATTTAAATATATTATTTTAATAATATAATAATGGTGATATTTTTACAATTGAATGTAGAATATATGAGTATATGAGGAAGAAGAATATTTTTTAACAATAAATGTTTAAAAGCATGTTAAACATGTCCAATTGGACCCCATTTCTTGACCGAAATTTGATTATAGTATCGTAAAATCGTCCGCTTGTGGATTTCGGTCAATTTCTGTTTAGAATTTGGAAAAACTTTCTTCTGCAAAGTTGTAGAAATTGAATTTCCTATAAAAACTCATGAGATTCAATTTTTTGATAAAAGAGCTCTTTATTATTAATTATTGAAGTTACAAGCTCAAATATTTGATTTTTGGAAGTTTAAAATAATTTAAATAACAAAACGTTTTTTGTGCAAGTCTTGTGAGGTGGGCTGTTTTGTGGCTGAGGTTTTGAAGCAAAATAAGTGTGCTTTGGAATAAAAATAATATATATTAATATTTTATTAAATTTTCTCTTTGGTTTGTTCTACAAGTATTTTCTTATAAATAGGGTGCTTTGGTTAGAATTGAAAATCACACCGTAAACTCAAGTTTTCTCTCTCTATATTATCGAGCGTATTCTTGTGAGTATTTTGAGTATACTTTGAGTATTGCTATACGGTGCAAGTTCGTTTCAAATGCGTTATTCGGTCAAGATCTTCTTTCTTTTGAGGTAAGGGATAATAGTAAGGGATTTTAAGGGTTATTATGTTTTTAGTTTCAAATTTTTCTGAACCTTCAAAAATTCTGGAAAGATTTGAAATGATATTTTGATGAGTTTTAGAGTGTGTCCAAAATGGCGATTTTTGGATGTATAGATTAGAGTTATGGATTTTATGAGAAAAGACTATTTTAAAAGTAACTATTTATAACTCCTTGTGATTAACTCCAAAATTGATGAAATTTTTATTGGGAGTACATCTATATAATATCAATATACCGTGTAAATTTCAAATTTTTGGACAAAAGTATAATTTATGATAAATGTTTAAATATTCGTGGTTTTGGCCATATGAAAAATAGTAAATGAATTTTTAAAATTTATAGAAAAATATATGTTCAATATGGGACTATGTTATGCTAAATCCGAGAAAAAAAATATTTTTGGAACTGATTTGGTATTTTTCATAAAAATATTCTAGTTATGAGTAAATGAATTAAATATGTTATGTGAAGTAAGAAAATTGGAAAATATGATTTTATGGCTTGAGAATCATATATGAGATATATGCAGATTTTTGATGAGGGTTTTGGTTATTGGTGATGAAATCTTATGAGTTTGGCATTTTATGATGATTAAACGCATTAATTAGTAAAGTGTAAACAATTTAATTAAATTGTTTATAAGTTTTAGAAATGATTAAAATATTATTGTAATATTAATAATATTAGATTATGAGATTTCTAAGTGATTTATAATATTTGGATTAAAGTGTTATAAATATGGATATGAATTTTATTATGAAACTTTATCTTTTCGTGTCGAGGTTATTCTTGTACATCGATACTATACTTATTACGTATTTAATATTTGTACTATTCACGACAAATTGGTTTCTTTTTTTGACCAAATTATCGTTGATTTATGAATTTTACTCTTGAAATTAAAACTATGTTTTGATTATATTATTTTATATAACATTCTTATAACCCTAATGATAATATTTCTCTTTGACTTGAGTGTAAAGATGGGTAGATTATTGGTATGATCGTGACTATAGGTTCTCTTTGGCCGATGGTGCAAAAGTTGAATTGTTGACCGTATATGATCATGACCATTGAATTTACAATTGAATATTTTTAGCTTAAGTGCAAAGGTGAATTGATCAACATGGTTATAATTATTGTTATATAACTTCCGAAATGATTATGTATTTCTTTGATATATTAATATCTTTGGCTCAGAAGTCAAAAGATGACTTGTTGATGAATCTCTTAGCTTTGAAGGTGCAAAGATGAATTATTGATGAATATCTTTGGCTCGTAGTGCAAAGATGACTTGTTGATGAATATCTTAGCACATGGTGCAAAGATGAATTATCGATGAATATCTTTTGCTCAGAATGCAAAGATGACTGTTGTTTTGAATATCTTTAAATTTGTAGTGCAAAGATGAATTATTGATGAATATCTTTGGCTCGTAATGCAAAGATGACTGTTGTTGAATATCTTTAGCATGTAGTGTAAAGATGAATCTGTTGATGAATATCTTTGGCCGTGGTGCAAAGATGAATTATTAGTATGATTATGAATGAGAACTGTGATTTGGTATAACCATGATATTTGATGTTTCGTGTAAAGACAGGTGATGAAAATTATCTTCGGCCCTGGATGAGAAGAGGAATTTAAAACCACAATTATGATTATGAGTTATTCATATGATTGTGGAAAGGAACTGTGATTGATGTTACGGGGATAAAATATTGTCAAAGGACTTTTAACGCGAGGAGAAAACAATAGACTTTATAGTCTATTCGACTCTTTTAATGGATTGCTTCGTTCATTTGCAACTATGGTTGAATAGTTTTATCATCTACCATATGTTCTAAATCTCTGATTCATTACTGATGAAGACTATTGATAATTTATTTATCTTTAGTCATAATATTCTTTACAGAGCTAGTTGTGTTCACCCTTTTGTTTCACAATTCCTTTCAGGTAATAAAAGTGTAGCTGGGTTGAGCGGGGATAACAAGGGAATAGAATGGTGGTCTATAGTTGTTGAGGTTCTCCCTAAAGAGTATGAAAATAATTTTATTGAGGGCTTTAGTGTGTTGTATTTTATACATCATTTAATAGTTATTTTTGGTGAATTAAATAGGGTGAGGCAAACCCAACTTTGGAAGGGTGTTTTGTTACTATCATACAAGATGTCTAATGACATACAAACTCGTGTTATCATAAGACATGGTTGTGCTCATCCACTTGCTGAGTATATTTACAAGCACTACCTATATAATCTTGGTGTTTGTTTGGAGTATAATACCCAATTAGAGACAGTGGAGATAATGATATGTCAAGAGAAGACTCACCATTGGGAAGAATACGATAGTAATCTTCTCGTTTTTCTTTGGGGTCTATTGGGTCAACCAAGGATAATTCTGTGGCCATATGATATCTACGATAACCTAAAAGCATGGCCTCCCATGTACGAAGGTTTCCTTGAGCACTTCCCAAAGATTCTAATTTCTAAAACAGTTTTTGACTATACCTTTATGTCGGGTGTCATTGTGACGTCTTCTGATTGGTATATATTTGTATCCAAACTCACAAAGATATGTGTTGTTGTATTTTGCACGACAATTGTTGTAATAAAGTTGTAGTTGTTTTTCGTACCATATATTTGGCGACTCAGAATGGGTTGGATGGAATGGACCTATTTTGGGGTCGTTACAAAGATATTCATCAACAAGTCATCTTTGCACTACGAGCCAAAGATATTCATATATCAAAGAAATACATAATCATTTCGAAGTTATATAACAATAATTATAACCATGTTGATCAATTCACCTTTGCACTTAAGCTAAAAAATATTCAATTGTAAATTCAATGGTCATGATCATACCAAATAACAATTCAACTTTTGCACCATCGGCCAAAGAGAACCTATAGTCACGATCATACCAATAATCTACCCATCTTTACACTCAAGTCAAAGAGAAATATTATCATTAGGGTTATAAGAATGTTATATAAAAACAATATAATCAAAACATAGTTTTAATTTCAAGAGTAAGATTCATAAATCAACGATAATTTGGTCAAAGAAGAAACCAATTTGTCGTGAATAAGACTTCGTGATTCGCATATAGACCGTATACGCATAGTAATCCTCGATACGAAAAAGATAAAGTTTCATAATAAAATTCATATCCATATTTATAACACCTTAATCCAAATGTTATAAATCACTTAGAAATCTCATAATCTAATATTATTAATATTACAATAATATTTTAATCATTTCTAAAACTTATAAACAATTTAATTAAATTGTTTACACTTTACTAATTAATGCATTTAATCATCATAAAATGCCAAACTCATAAGATTTCATCACCAATAACCAAAACCCTCATCAAAAATCAGATATACCTCATATATGATTCTCAAGCCATAAAATCATATTTTCCAATTTTTTTACTTCACATAACATATTTAATTCATTTACTCATAACTAGAATATTTTCATGAAAATAACAAATCAGTTCCAAAAATATTTTTTTTCTGGGATTTAGCATAACATAGTCCCATATTGAATATATATTTTTCTCTAAATTTTAAAAATTCATTTACTATTTTTCAAATGGCCAAAACCAATTTAATATTTAAACATTTATCATAAATTATACTTTTATCCAAAATTTCTGAAATTTACACGGTATACTGATATTATATAGATGTACTCCCAATAAAAATTTTATCAATTTTGGAGTTAATCACAAGGAGTTATAAATAGTTACTTTTAAAATAGTCTTTTCTCATAAAATCCATAACTCCTAATCTATACATCCAAAAATCGCCATTTTGGACACACTCTACAAAACTCATCAAAATATCATTTCAAATTTTTCCAGAATTTTTGAAGATTCAAAAAATTTCGAAACTAAAACATAATAACCCTTAAAATCCCTTTACTATCCTTCCCTCAAAAGAGAAAGAAGATTTAATTAGAATAACGTCGAATCTAACTTGCACCGAGATAGCAACACTCAAAGTATACTCAAAATACTCACAAGAATACGCCGATAATATAGAGAGAGAAACTTCAGCTTAAAAGTGATTTTCAATTCTAACCAAAGCACCCTATTTATAGAAAACGCTAGAACACCAAAGGTAAAATTTATTAAATATTATTATATTTTTTCCAAAACTTCATACGCATGTTTTACCATCTGAACTCAGCCCCAATCACATGTTAAATGAGGAAAACAAAATGAAAAACACGTTTTGTAAATAAAATAATTAAAACTTTCAAAATCAATTATTTCTAACTTCGAACTTCAATAATTCATAATAAATAGCCCTTTTATCAGAAAATTCAATCTCATGAGTTTTTATAGAAAATTCAATTCTCTACAACTTTGCAGAAGAAAGTTTTTCAAATTCCAAACAAAAATTAACCGTAATCCACAAACGGGTGATTTTACAGCTATAATCAAATTTCTATTAATAATTGTGTCCACCAACACACAAAATATGTGTTAAACATTTATTACCACAAAATACTCTTCCTCCTCATATACTCATATATCCCACATTCATTATAAAAATATCACCATTAATATATTATTAAAATAATATATTTAAATAAATTATTTTATCGTAAAAGACAAAATATTAATTTTCAACAATTGTCACATTAAAATTTTTCCATCTATGTCCACATAAAATAAATATTTTCTCTCATCATAAAATTAATAATTAATTATTCACAAATAATATTACATAATCACAATATCGACAACCAGTGCGCTCCCGTGAAAGAGGGGCTTCCAATAAGGATCTCTCTTACCTGCACATAGCAATTAGGTGACCAAACATCTCCTTAGATGTAACTTTCTAGACATTGCCAATAATGTTATCCAATAATATTATTCAGATAATATGAATTATTGTTCGATAATGGAAAATACCGTGTAATGACAATTCTCAAACAACAAAGAATATAAAATATCAACGCAAAGAATTATCAATCAATAAAATATAATATCAATAAAGAATTATCGTAACAATTATTGAGTAGTGCTTTCACGTAAGAATCAATAATTCAAAATACCGCAATAATACCGTGTTCTATCGCAACAAACAACGCGTGTTATTTTACTTTACCCAACCGGGTATTCAAACAATGTTAATTCAGAATAATTACGTTATTATTTATAAAACTCCTTTTATCGCTTTCTTCATCCGGACAGTTATTCTCATTATGGGCCCACAAAATGGTCACTACCATTGCATTTAATATTTCCCTACGTAAAGAATATTCCACGACACAAACGAATATTCCCCACAATAATGAGTATTTTATAACCACTTGCTTATTTTGAAAAAAATTATATATATCACCCTTAACTTTAACTTTTATCAATTTAACCATTTACTGAATAGTAATTATAAGAAAAATTGAATACTTTTATTTCATAAAATTCGGGGCCTTACATTATCCAACAGCAGGATAATCGTCACTTAGAGAAGAAGAGTATGAGATACCATGACGATTGACTTTAGTGCAAGTGGGAGGTTGAAAGTAGTATGCACACAAGCCAATCATGTTTGATGATAAAGCATATACTTTGTAACAATCTTATTCATTTATTAATAAAAAGTATTAATTTATTAAAGGCTTTTAATTATCTACATGATGTCGTTTTATAATATGTGATAAACCCATAGTTTTAAATAATGCTTTTAGAATAATGATGATGATCATTCTAATGAGATCTAAATTCTGTAAAGCTTAAAACTAAAATAGTTCCCAATCATTGATTACTAAATTGGGGATTAGTGAATCCTGGATAGATTGGTACATACGTTGTTCGCTTCATCGGATGAGGATGATTGATCTCACGATCATTTGTGTGGAGACACTAAAGCAAGTATGTAGTGCTTATTAGAGAATAAGTTCAATTGAACGTGGCTCGCTAAGGAATACCTAATGGAGTTTTACTTGCCTATCAATAGGAATTCTCAGAGTGATAGTAAGACAAGTGATCATCGACTTGAGATCATCATAAGATTCTTGTGTATGATGAGTTATACTTTGACTTATTCCTTAAGACCCTTAGGGTATATCAAAGGGTATGCTTGGGTATAATAAGTCAGTATATGGAGATAATGTATGATCAATAAAGAATCTACCACTTCTATTAAAAGAAGAGAAATGTACTATGTGATTCGATAAATGACAACCCAAGAGTCCTTGGGTTAAGGCGTAATGAAATTAGAAAGGAGTTTCTAATTTGCATTATTTGGTGTTGTGCATTTAAGGATCGAAATACATATAATTAAATAAAATAAGACTTGACAATAATTCCATGTCTTATATTTAATTGGGACATCAGATGGTGGAAGGATTGAATTGTTTCAGAACTATTTACTCAAAGGTTCTTTTATGATTAATGTTGAAATCTATATTATCCTCAAAAGTCGCTGATCGCTGGGAGGCTTATCCCTATTGTCAGAATAAATATTATTTATTTAAATAAATTAATTATTTAATTTATTTATTTAAATAAGATTAAATTGTTCTAATTGATTTATTCACAATCGCTTTAATATGGAGAACCTAAAGGTCACACACCATAAAAGAAAGAATAATTATTTAAGAAGTTAATGGCATAATCGTAATAATATATTATGTATATTTAATTTAATCTATGGTGATAGAATAAATTAAATAGCTTAATATTTATTATTTAATATTTTAGAAATATTAAATATAAATTAATAAGAGAGTCTTATTAATATTATTACAATTATTATTATTATTTTAATTTCTAAAAGAGTTTAGGAATTAATTTAATATAAGTACTCTCATTTATTCCTAATTGATTAAGAAGGAAAATTAGTTAAAAGAGTTTAATTAATTATCCCTAATAAGATTAGGGAGCTTAATTAATTAAAAGAATTTAATTAATTAAATAAAACCCAATTCCTTAATTGTTAAGGTGGGTTGCCCACATTTATAAATAAGAGGAGTCTTATTATGGGTGATAGAGTAGTTGACTTTTACATATACGTAATAATTCCAATAGTTGGGAGAGACGCTTTTTTTCTATGTAGATAGAAAAACTAGGGTTTAGCCAACCACCCATCTTCTTGAATCTTTTTCTTCCTCGGTGGATCACCTCTGAGGCCAAACACTTGGGTGGGCTAACGCCGATCAAAGGAAGGAACCAAACCCCATGGATTCAAGTTGAACGCTTAAAAGGATCGAGGTGAACTTGTACCAAGAAGCTTTGATCTTTAAGGGTATGTTTGTTCTTCATATCTTTTGTTTAATTAATAATTGTGCATAAAGGGTGATCCGTATATGGTTTGTAAAATTTTTTAAACTCTTATTTTTACACGCTTCCGCTTAATTTTGTGCAATTTGATCATGCTTTCTTTAATATTACAAACCTAATAAATGCTTCATTTCTTACCGATACGAAAACTTATACACTTGAATGTCTTCGCTCAGATGCATATAAACGAGATTGTAAGATCGCATGGTATGCCTAAGATCCATAGTTTCCGATCGAGACCCAAGATTCACTTCACGATTTTGGGTTAGTTTGCAAAAAGCTATCGCACGCACTTCACGATTTAGCTCTCTAAGATATCATCCTCGCATTTTACGCATAATCGTAGAAGACTATTCAAACTCTCAAGATCTATTAAGTCTCGGTGTCCTTGATTTCGTGGGAAGTTGAACAAGTTCTTACCATCGGTGGAGTTTTCCTACAACAACAAATGCTTATCGCAAGTATTGGTATGGCTCCAAATAAGCGTTGTATAAGAAAAGTGTCGCTTCTCCAAAGATACTGGGATGAGGTGGGTGAAACAACGTTGTTGGGACCAGAGTTGGTACGTATGACTACTTTTAAAAAGATTCAAACGATCCGCAAACGTATAAAAACCTCACAAGATCGATAAAAAGAGTTATACCGATCTTCATCGAAAGGATGTGGAATTCGATATAGAGATCATGTGTTGTTACGTGTTACTCCATGGAAAAGAGTTACGAGATTTGAAAAGAGAGGAACGCTTCAATCCTCGATTCATCGCCCATTTTTAATCCTCGATCGAGTAGAACCGTAGGCCTATAGACTCGCTTTTACCGCCAAGTATGTCTCGTGTTCATAACGCTTTTCACATATCCATGTTACGTAAATATGTGGAAGACCCGAACCACATTATCGAAAGTTAGAACCGGACGAAAAAGCTTAAAGATTTGACGTATGAAGATGTTCCCGCTCAAATCTTGATAAGAAGGAACATATTCTACGCTCCAAGGTTATACCTCAAGTCAAAGTTTTATGGAGAAACCACAATGTCGAGAAAATGACCGGGAGTTAGAATCAAATGAAGTTAAGGTATCCTTACCTCTTCGATATACCAGTGCATGCACTTAATTTCGAGGGCTAAATTTCATAAGAAGGAGGTTGTAAGACCCCAACTTTTATAAATAAAGATGAATTTTCTATAAATATTATTTTTAATATTATGGAATGAATTTGATATAATGTTATAGTTGTGGGTAATATTTATAAATTTTGCAAAGTACGCAAGTTGTTATATAATAATCGATTGGCCTCGGTGAATATTCATTTTAACAGGAATATTCGTATAATGACACAATAATTGGTGGACCCTATTAACGGAATTATTGCCGGATCGAGAAAAACGACAAAAATACTTTTTTATGAAAATAACTATTAAGTTTTACCGTTAACCGTTGAAACACCTTGTTAAAATACAAGAATACTCGTAGTTAAGACAAAGAAGACACCTGTATTGATTATTGATGCTTATGTGATAAGTCACTCGCTTTTATTTTATCGGTATTATTAATGTAATAAAATGTAAAAGCTTTTTATATAATACAAAAATACTTTTATAAAGTTATTCGCTTTTATTAAACTAATAGTAAAATCTTTTCATATAAAAAGTAATACTTTTATAAAGTTATCTGCTTTTATTAGACAATAATTAGAATATATTATATTTTATTATGCATAGTGTTTGTATAAATACTCGCATAGTGTTTGCATAGTAAAATATTTTATAAAGTTATTCGCTTTATTAGATTATAAATAGAATATATTATATTTTATTTAAAAGATTTTGCTTTTAAATATGGACCGCCGATTAAAGTAAATCAATCTGACCATTCATGAGTTAGTTACTATGCAATCCATTTTTCTATAAATAGATGCTCATTCCTTCATTATTTCTTACGATTCAATCGAAACTCTAAAGAGAAAAAATTATAGAGAAGCTATATGAAAAGTATTTTGCTTCTTCCCTACTCTTATATTCGCTTTATTTTACTAGAAGAAATATTATTTCTTTTCAGATTCATGAAGAGAACTTCATTATTTCATTCTTTATTATTCTCGGCTTCAATAACCAAAAGATAATGCGACTACCCTATACTTGGTGACATTCTTCTATTATTCCGCCTTTATTATTATTCTCATTGGAACATCCTCGCACAATGCGTTTTACGCCTGACCGGTTCCGCTCTTTATTATTATCAAACGTATACTTTGGGGCGATAGTATACATCACCTATTCTCGAGTCGCCAAATACATGGTATGTAATACAAATACAATCTTTAATATACAACAAGAGAGTTGTGAGTTTTAATACAAATACCGCCTTCTGTATAATATCCACTCTCGTAATAAGTCCTCATTACATTTATTATTACACTATTTCATAGAATAAAGAGGACTACTAATGCTATTATCGTGACCGCCACCCGCTCCCCGACTAGTCCTCGCTACATTCTCATTTCAAAGATAACAATGAAAGCAAAAGGGTAAGCTCAACTAGCCTAAGAAGAAATATTACGACTAAGATAATGCGTAAAAAATTATCATTAGCCTTCAATAGTGTTAAACCGATAAAATATAACAAACATCAAGTTTAATCATAGTTTTAACAAGCAATCCATTAAAGAGTCAAGTAGAGAATAAAATCTACTATCTTCTATGATTTAAAAGATTTTTCATGACTTTTATCACGAGACTCACCTTTAATAAATAATCCACATCATCGAATCACCCCCGCACTACTACCAAGGATATTCTTTACTATCACGACCACAATTATCCATGCTTCTACGGGCCATGAATATTTGTGTATTCATTAATGGTCATGATCATGCCAACAATCGCCCATCAATGCACTACGCCAATGAGGACTTTTTTCCACATCATTTGTAATATTATGGTCATGATTGTGACGACCCCAAAATAGGTCCATTCCATCCAACCCATTCTGAGTCACCAAATACATTGTACAGAAAATAACTACAACTTTATTACAATAATATTCGTATAAAATACAACAACACATATGTCATGAGTTTGATACAAATATATACCAACCGCGACTCATGTCCCAATCGTGGATAAGACGTCACAACGACACCTTACATAAAGGTATAGTCAAAAAACCGCTTTTAGAAATTAGAATTTTTGGGAAGTACTCAAGAAACCTTCGTATACGGCGTGCCATGCTTCTAGGTTATGATATATATCATATGGCCACGTAATTATCCTCGTCAATCTAATAGACCCCAAAAAAAAAGGGGGCTTTCCAATAAGAATTTCTCTCATCTTGGCGCCAAGCAATTAGGTGACCAAACCTCCTCGATGTAACGCTCTAGACATTGCCAATAATGCTATCTAATAATATTATTCAAATAATATGAATTATCGATTCGATAATGAGAAATAGTGTGCGTTGATAATTATTGAAACAACAATAATATAAAATATCAATGCAAAGAACTATCAATCAATAAAATAAAATATCGAATAAGAATTATCGTAATAATTATTGAGTAAAGGCTTTCTTACATAAGAATCAATAATTCAAAATACCGTAATACCGCAGCTATCGCAAGCAACAACGCCAGATTACTTTATTTTACCAACCGTATTCCAACAAAGTGTTAATTGTGAACGATTACGCCAAGTTATTTATAAAAACTTAATTTTGTCGCTTTTCATCCGATCCGATGCTTATTCTCATATAGGCCCACAAATGGTCATGCGCGGCCGCATTTAATATTCCCCGATAGAAAGAATATTCCATGACCAAACGAATATTCCCCGACAACAATGAATATTTTATAACCACTTGTGTATTTTGAAAAAAAAATCATATATCACCCTTAACTTTAACTTTTATCAATTTAACCATTTACCGAATAATAATTATAAGAAAATTGAATACTTTTATTTCATAAAATTCGGATCTTACAATCTCCCCTCCTTATGAAATTTCGTCCCCGAATTTACGTGACTGGTATTTCAAAAAGTTGAGAATACCTTGCTTCCATTTCAGATTCTATCTCCCCGGTCATCATGATTTCTCCATTTCTCGTGATAACTTCTTTTGGGTTCCTTATTTGTTTTGAAGTCACGACAACCGCCATCCCTCAAACTACCCTATTGACTTGTTCTGGGGCAAGATTTCACGCCATTACTACCATTGAATATATTTTTCTATAGACATATTCCTCCCTCAACCGCCTCGTCAGACTCTCGCTTTCATGATTTGAATCATCAATCTTCGATCCATATCGAATTCAGTCGACCGCCATGTATGTGGTAATTCAAAACTCGATGTTGGGTTCTCCCAATTGCTTTCTAAAAGAGAAATTCATGTCATCTATTTTAGCCTTTTTAGATCGGACATCTCTTTCCATAATATCCACGTGTCAAGTGGCTTTTACCCACGATCACTCATTCTTACT
This sequence comes from Panax quinquefolius, assembly GCA_020205615.1. Classification (NCBI taxonomy): domain Eukaryota; kingdom Viridiplantae; phylum Streptophyta; class Magnoliopsida; order Apiales; family Araliaceae; genus Panax; species Panax quinquefolius. Next base: position 20,927,112 of record CM035151.1, read on the forward strand.
CGCTCGCTTTTTTCTTCTTTCACCTGATTCCATCTTTATCATTTTATACTCGCCAAAGAATGCTTCGCTCAAGCATCACATATCGGGTAACACAAGCTTGAATTGTTGCATCCTTTTTGTTCCACGCATCACCGTCACGTTTCTTTAGCTTGGTCTTCTAACTCATGAATACGATTTTGAAATTCTATATTTTGATCATATAATACCTCTAATAAATTCTCCTCGTGTACCTCTTCTTCCTCTTCTTCCTCACTCTTAGTCAGCTACCTCTCGTGACTATCTCTAAAAAGCAACTATCAATTCTTTTTCACCATACATGGATATCTCTAATCACATTATCATGGTTAGTGATTAGAGGTATCCCCACCTGGCCTCATTCACCCATCATTAACATTCTCAAAGCCCATTCTCAAATACGCCATAAAACAAGGGTTAATTAAACAAATTAATATATCACATAATATCCCGATATTACGACTAACCAACAAATAAGCTAGTAAGACACACTAAATAAGGATTTACTCATCTCTCCTCCTAGTTATATTCCCCGATCTCCGTAGATCATATCCCTAAGCTCGATATTAACCGCGATTTAATTCCCCAAAATAGGTCCATTCCATCCAACCCATTATGAGTCGCCAAATACATGGTACGTAAAATAACTACAACTTTATTACAACAATTGTCGACAAAAATACAACAACACATATGTCGTGAGTTTGATACAAATATATACCAACTATGACTCATGTCCCAATCGTGGATAAGACGTCACAATGACACCTTACATAAAGGTATAGTCAAAAACTGCTTTTAGAAATTAGAATTTTGGGAAGTACTCAAGAAACCTTCGTACATGGGGAGGCCATGCTTCTAAAGGTTATGATAGATATCATATGGCCTCAAAATTATCCTTGGTCAATCTAATAGATTCCCAAAGAAAAATGAGAAGATTACTATCATATTCTTTCCAATGGTGAGTCTTCTCTTCGACTTATCATTATCTCCACTGCCTCAAATTGAGAATTATGCTTCAAACAAACACCAAGATTATATAGGTAGTGCTCAGAAATATACTCAAAGAAGTGGATGAGCACAACCTGCCTTATGATGACACGAGGTCAGTATGTCATTGGACATCTTTAGTATGATAGTGGCAAAACACCCTTCCAACGCTGGGTTCGCTTTCTCCTATATGATTCACCAAATATAACTACTAAAAGATGTATACAACACATTTGTTCATACTTGCTTAGGAGAACTCCACAGCCTAGAGACCACCGCTCTATTCCCTTGTTAATCCCGGCCACCCAAATACACTTTTATTACCCCGAAAGGAATTATGAAGCAAAAGGGTGAGCACAACTAGCTCAAGAAAGAATATCATGACTAAAGATAATTAAATTATCAATAGCCTTCATCAATAACAAATCGTAGATTTAGAACATATGGTAGATGATAAAATTTTCAACCATAGTTGCAAATGAACTAAAGAATCCATTAGAAGAGTCAAATGTATACAATACATCCTATTATCTTCTCCATGTTAAAAGTCCACCAACAATGTTTTATCCTCAGAACATCAATCAACAGCCTTTTCCATAATTATATGAATATCTCATGATCATAATTGTGATTCTAAATTCCTCTTCATACCTGTGATCTAATATAATTTTCATCACATGTCTTTACCCGAAACATCAAAGATCATGGTTATACCAAATCACAGCTCATGTTCATAATCATACTAATAAATTCATCTTTGCACTACTACCAAAGATATTCATCCACGCTCATCTTCGCACTAATCGGCCAAAGATATTCAACAATGTGTCATCTTTTGCACTACGGGCCAAAGATATTCATTAACAGCTTCATCTTTGCACCATCGCCAAAGATATTCATCAACAATTCATCTTTGCTACTACAAGCCAAAGATATTAATATCTCAAAGAAATATATAATCATTTCGTAATTTATATAAACAATAATTATAACCATGTTGATCAATTCACCTTCAGCACTTAAGCTAAAGATATTCAATTATAAATTCAATGGTCATGATCATACCAAATACAATTCAACTTTTCACCATCGCCAAAGAGAACCCTAGTCATGATCATACCAATAATCTACTCATCTTTACACTCCAAAGGAAAGAGAATTTTAACATCGGGTTATAAAATATATATATGATAATAAAATCAATATAATCAATATATAGTTTTAATCTCCGTAGTAATATTCATAAATCAACTATAATTTGTTGTAAAAAGAAACCAATTTTGTAGTGAATAAGACTGTTGGGTCGTGATATTTTATCTCTTTGGGCCGAATATATCGGGCTTATTCTTTTTATTCTATCGGGCCTTTATTATTGAATTATGAAAATCATTAAGCCCAATCATCATATTATTTTCATTTCAAACTTATAAGACCGGCCCAATCAATGGATCAATCATTTAGACATTTTAAATATCTACAATCTTCGACCAGAATGATGAAAAGCATGCTTGGCCGACTAAAGAACCCGCCATGCATTAATGTGGATGGGATTATAACTCTATTTGGCGAGTAGTAATAAAGTGATAAAAGAAGAGAATAAACTACATGCAATGCCAGAGAACCCATCTGCAAAGGGAATGTGTCGTAGTAGTAGGTGGTACTTGAATTCAAAAGCGAGGGTATAACTTGGCAAAGAAGTATCCACCAAGAGGTATGTTCTCATACATTTCATCATTCGTAATCACCTGTATTCACTGAGAATTATTATTTTCTATACAATACACTAGCGATATAGCCTCCGCTTTCAAAAACCTTCAGAATTCAGATAATCGATTCTCACGCTCGAAGCTATCCTCACCGAACCGCCGCCAAGCTTGTGGTGTTTATCAGGTTTACGCTGCAGATCGTGGACGCTTTTAGGTGATCGGGACGTGACGAAAAGATCTCATGCGCTAACATCAAGCGCTAGAAGGAGGGCTCTTTTCAATCACAATTGTTTAAATTTGCTTCAAAGATGATGAGGAGTAGAAATGGAACACCGTATGGCAAAGCGATGGTCATAGGTTCATCACCGCCAGATTTCAAAGAAAGGATCGCCTGGGTCCTTCTAAAAGTGCTCGTGAGATCACGGCTTAAAAACACTTCGTAAGAACTTCATCCAAGATCCATGGTGGAGCCAGACGGAAGTTAGTTTTCAACGCCGATAAGTGGCGCGATCCCAATCGTGACGCCAGAAAAGCGTTCGCCAACCGTGACTTATCGCCAAGTGGTCAAGAGGACCGAGCTACCAAGTCAAGGCGAGACGGCGACGGTTTATAAAGCTTTGAGGTTCTCATAAAACAAAGGAAGATATAGCCAAACAGATGCTTCGTGAATGAATTGAGAGACGAAGCATCTAGCCATTTTCATTCCGGGACTCGAGTAGTATAAGGAGGTACCTCATCCTAAGGGTAAGGAGCCTAACATTCTACGATGTGTCCAGTGGATCATTCTCACAAGAGAGGAGAAATCGAGAAGCGAACGCCTTCTACCGAAGAAGGTATCGACGATCGTGGATCAATTCATCGCGACGATGAACGACGAAGAAGCGTGTCGAGAGAAATTATGCCGTAAACCCGGGGAGAATAATACACAACCGCTTCATTATGAGGATGAGATTTACGACTTAGTAAATCAAGAAGTCCGCAAGGGCAAAGAGATCGGCAGGAAGGATCGATCCATTCCAAAGCCTAATGTCGCCTGTGAGAAGGAGATCTCATCACAACCCAAGGTGTTGATTTTCCGTAAGAGAGTCAAAGAACTCCAAAAATAATCGCCGAGGTCCAACAGTGAAGGATACTTCGTAAGAAGGCCCCTTTACCTCGATATTCTCAAGGAGAAAGCAGATGCTACCAAAAAGTTACCTCGCATGGAGAGTTATGATGGGTCGAGATCCTATGACCATAACAAAGCGTCAATCAATTAATGGATTACTACGACTTTTATCGATGTCGCTAAATGTCATACTTTTTGTCACTACTTTGAGAAAAGACGCCAGACAAAGGATGGGGACTTTACCATCTGATTCTATCTCCTCGTGGACCAACTTTCAGTGATAAGTTCCATGCCTGCTTTGGAAGTAACCGGCAAGAAGGGGAAGTTTACAGTGCTCTTTAGCACAAGTCCCAGTAGCTCACCAATGAATCTTAGCCAATACGTAAAGAGGTTTAGGGAAGCTATTATGGACAGTGTCCGATCTTAATGATCTCCAAGTCGCTGGATTATTCCGTAATGGGCCGGATCTCGTTAAATCGGAGAAATTGGTAAAGAAATTGATGTTTCACCATCCGAAGAGTTTAAAGGTTTTCGATGGCGCAGTAGGGCTATATTGTTGTGGAAGAGGCTATGAATAAATCAAGAATCCTTCTTTGAGCCAATTAAAGGAGGTAGAGGTTCCCAAGACCGATGTTGATCGTAGAAGAGGGGAGGATACAACCAAAGGGCAAAAGGTAGTTCAAGAAGATAATAACTCGTGGCGATAAGCGCAAGAATCCGACACTGCTCCTACCCAAGGTTAATAAGGTTTATACCCAAATAATACAGAGAGGTCGATAATTTTGGATCAAATCCAAACCAAATTTTCTTTGAACCACCTCGTGATAATTACAAAACGGACATGGCAACCCTCGCAAATATTGTGGTTATCATCAAGTCACCGGTCACGACACTAATGAATGTTGTAATTTAAAGGATTTTGTAGAAAACAAGATTAAAAGTGGTCATTGATTCAATATGTGGGCCGAGAAAGACCGCCAAGATCAAGAAAGTTATCAATCGCACTGCTCAAACAGCCAAGTACCACCGCTCAAAATGCTCCACCACGCCCAAGGCAAGTCGCTGATGTAATAACCGTGGGTCTGCTGGGAAATTAGTAGGGAAGAAGAGGAGGTCTTATCTTCGATTCAAAGCTTATGCTCGTCAAGAATGATGCTACTCAAGGTCGACAGCCTTTTCCAGAACTATTATTTCGCTTTACGATGCGATTATCCTTCTGAGCCCATCAACCGCATTTAAGGGGCATCGGTGATCACGCAAGCAGGGCTCAAAGTGGATGTGAAACGATTTATGATAGATAACGGATCTTCTATGGACATTCTTTATGCCCATGCTTATCGTAGAATGCATCTCGATGAACACAAAATGGAGGCCTGACAGAGGCTCTCTATATGGTTTCTAAGAATGATCCAAATAAAGTGGCTTGCACTATCAACTCCCTCGTCATCTTCTAAGACTACCAACAAGTGGAGATAACTTGTAAATTTTATGTCAGGTATGTGGATTCTACTTACAACGCCATTTTGGGAAGACTTCACGCCGACAAATTTCTTCTTCAGTCAGAATTTCCATCCCACATTTCAAAATCAAGTTCCCCACAAAGACATGGAGTAGAGAGAGGGATGGGTGACTTGATCCGCCCGAGATGTTATAGAATTCGCTATTTCATCCTAAATGGGGTCAAGAACAAAGAAAGACGATGGCAATTGAAATTGAACCTTCACCGAGAGTAGCTCGTAACCTTTGTAATTTCACTGGGGGACGGAGGAGATTGAATCGGTCGCCTGAAAGCCTGATAAGACAAGAAGGATTGGTTCGGATTCGCTGTAACCTCTTCTGACAAATCTTATGAAACTCTTACGATGCTATGTCGATATTTTTGCATGGGAACCACAAGATATGCCCGAGTTACCGAAGGTCATTGCCGAGCATAAATCGAGATAGATCCTTCAAAAAGCCATTGTTAAGAAAGGCGATATTTGCTCCGTAACGCCAAAAGATCATCAATGAAGAGGTTGCAAATTGTTAATCACCGACTTCATCTACTTAGATTGATTACCCGAGTGATATAAAGAAATGTAGTATTGGTGCGTAAACATAATGGAAAGTGGCGGGTTTGCATCGACTCACACCGACCTCAACAAAGCCTCGTCCGAAGGACTTTTATCCTCCGCCCATATCGATCAAATTTCATCGATGCCACTTCGGTATGATTATTAAGTTTTATGGATGCTTTTTCAGTTATCATCAAATATCCATGCAGCAAAGAAGACATTCCAAAAATAAATATTATTACACAATCGCTCGGTACGCATACAAAAAATGACTTTTGGCCTCATTAATGCCGGAGCTACTTATCGAGGATGATGAACTTCATATTCGATGTAGACAAATTTGGGAGGAATATGGAAGTTTATGTAGATGATACGATCGTGAAGAGTATGCAAATTCGTAAACATTTGACGATCTAGAGGAATGTTTTCAAACTATTCACATCGATAATCGCGACTTAATCCGACCAAATGTACTTTCTACTTGTGCCGAAAAAATTTCGGGTTATCCGTCACCAAAGGGCATCGAAGCCAATCCAGAAAGATCCAGCCATCCTCGACATGAAGACTCTCACCATTCAAGGACGCTCAACGCCCGAATCGTAGGATCATGGCTTTTAAGGAGGTTCGCCGCCAGATCTGCAGAGAGATGTCTTCCTTTCTTTCGACACATCAAGGGACCAAGAATGCGAAGACGCTCCAAAGGACTTCCAAGTGTGAAGACGCTTTCCAAAGTATAAAGACGATTCTGCCTTTCTACCCTTTATCGGTCAAGCCTCGTCCCAAAGAGAGACTTTATATTTGTACCTCGCGCAACCAGCTTTTAGCAGCTGGAGCAGCTTTGATTCGGAGATCGGTCGGAAGCAAAGATCCTGGCCTATTACGCCACCACGCCCCACGAGATGTCAAACCAGTATCCTAACATCGAGAAATTTGCTTTTGCTTTAATAATTGCCGCAGAAAAGCTTCTAAGAAGATTTTCAAGGTCGACTCGGTCGCCTACACCTGATCACCCATCAAGAAGGTGATGGGTAAGCCGTAGGTCTCGCAGATTAAATGCAAAGACTCTATGGAGTTATCTCGCTTTTTATCGAGTATCATCCCGAATCGCCATTAAAGGCCAAGCCCTTGGTCGACTTTTACGGTAGAATGCTCGCTCACCGGCCGACGCGAAGTTACCGTAAGTCAAATCTTCCGACGAAAGCAAAGGCCGTTATTCAAATAGGTCAAAAGGCGGACGCTAGATGCGGATGGATCTTCTACGATGACAGCTAGTGGAGCAGAATTATTTTAATAAGTCCTGAGGATTCAAGGTCCAAAGAAAGCTATCGATTCGGATTTAAAGCAACGAATAATGAGGCCGAGTACGGGCGTTGTTAGTAGGTGTCCGATTAGCAAGAGTCTCAAGTCCAACAGCTTAATTATCTATAAGTGATTCTCGCTGGTCGTTAAATGTAATTATCTGGAGATTACGAAGCTCGGGGACCCGAATGATCAAATATCCATGAATTAAAAACCAACTTCAATTTTTTGCTTTCAGACGAAGTTTCAGTGGTATAGAGCGAACGACAATTCTATCACCGATGCTTTGTCGAAATCGCCACTACGGATGCAGATGTGTCTTTCATGGATCGGCAGTATTTGGAAATTTTGCAAAGAAATTTTAAGGTGTTCAAAGATTTAAACAAAGATGATGCATCGAATCTAACAAACCGCTTGGATGACCCCTCACATCGAGTATTCGCGATGATGGCGTCCTTCCTTCTGATCAAATGTCAGAAAGAAGATCAAGTACAAGAGTACTAATTTCACCTTTATCGATGGGGATCTTTATCGATCGGCATTTTCCTCACCATTATTGAAATGTTTGTTCCGTCCGGTCCGAGTACGCTCTTCTAGAAGTTCATGAAGGATTTATATGATCATACGGTCACAAGTCTTTGCATATAAAGTACTATTGACAAGGTTACTATCGGGCCACAATTTTCAAAGAAGCTACAGAGTACGCCAAGAAACGTGAAAATGCCACCATTAATAGTCCGGTTCACATCGCCACCTAAGAGTTATACTCGATTCTATCTCCTATACCCTTCACCGTCTGGGGTGGATATATCGGGACCAAGTACTCAAAGCTAAAGGTCGTTAGCATTCATAGTTGCTATTGATTATACGACTAAGTGGGTAGAGGCGAAACCACTTCTACCGATAATGTAATGTGAGTGCTTAAAGTTTATAAAGGAGTCTGTGGTGTTTCGCCGGATCCCTAAGGTATTGATATCTATAACGGACGCCATTGTGGGTTCAAAATTTGAAGAATTTTTGAACGATTTGGGGATTCAAAGACAAGAAGACTTCGTGGCTCATCCACAAATGAATGGGCAAGTTGAGGTGACCAACAGACGTCACGAATGGAATAAAGCGTAGATTGATGAAGCTAAGGGAGATGGCCGTAAGAATCATTGAAGTAAGCATGGGCATACCGAACCACGCCGAGGACTACTACGGGATTCGCCTTCCGATCGGCTCTATGGTATCGATGCCTTAGTCCCAAATAAATCGGATTCCAAGTCTTCGCAAGTCAATTCAAAGAAATCTACAATGATGAAGGATCAAGGCTAACTTGGACCTCGCTAGACGGGTCGAGAGGAAGCTTTAATCAAATCGGTCGCTTATCAACGGTAAGGGTGGCCAAACATTATAACAAGGACGCTAAACTTCAGAGAGATTCGGCTGAGACTTCGCTTCAGAGAAGCCAAGCTTCTACACCTCGTAATACGGAAAGCTAACGCCGAATCGGGAAGGGCTATATGAAGTGATCAAGTACCAAAGCCGTGTACTTATCGATTAAAGGCACTTGATGGTTCCGAGATCAAGAATACTGGTACGTCAAGGCAGTTTCTAAGTATTTTCAATAAAGTTTAAGCCGCTTTATCTAAGTCCGTACACAAATCGCTTGATATCAATAAAAGATCACTTTTCCACAAATTATCACCGGTCTTATCGGTCCGATGGTCACTATGGTGTAAGGAGGTACGGTAGGACTCACCGCCATTCATGGTAGCCCCAAGTCCTTTCGGGTCCTATATCGATCTTATCGTGGTGGTAAGTCAATGGTCACTATCAAGGTCCGATGGTCACTATGGTGTGAAGGAGGTACGGTAGGACTCACCGGCCATTCGATGGTAGCCCCAGTGTCCTTTTTGTCCTATATCGATCTTATCAGGTGGTAAGTCAATGGTCACTATTGGTCCGATGGTCACTATGGTAAAGGAGGTACGGTAGACTCACCGCCATTCGATGGTAGCCCCAAGTCCTTTTCGTCCTATATCGATCTTATCGTGTGGTAAGTCAATGGTCACTATTGGTCCGATGGTCACTATGGTGTAAGGAGGTACGGTAGACTCACCGCCATTCGATGGTAGCCTCAAGTCCTTTTCGGTCCTATATTGATCTTATCGTGGTGGTAAGTCAATGGTCATTATTAATCCTTATGCTCTCGTTCTTATCTCGTTTGTCGCTCAAATTTACTTCACGATGATCGATCTCACTCTTCTGCACTCACGAGTATAAGTTATTTATTTTGTTTAAGTGTCGAAGTTCGGGCTTTTATTTAGTTCGCTTAACTCAATCCTCGTCCGTAAAATTCAATTCACTTCATAAGTTAACTGTTATATGCCATATCTAATTCAATAGTTCATCTTATCGATACTAAATTATCGACAAGAAACCGACGACGTGTATTATAATCAAGACAAGCTTAAAGATTTATCAATAAGCATAAAATGTTCATTTCATTTAAGTCGATTAATTACATGAACATAAAAAGTTAAATATTTACATAGAATCAAAAACATGATATATATTCAGCACCGCCTTTCATCATCTAATCGAAAGCAAAGGTTGAGTCCAAATTGAAAGCAAATTGATAGCTTTCTTTCCCTCGCTCCCGATAAATTCCTCATATCCTCCGAATAACCTTCATGATCTCTACATTAGTTCATCCGAGTCCCTATATCGCCTCAATCTGCTTCCGTTCTTCACCGTAATCAGGCCTCGCCCCTCAAGGTCCTTTATCTTACGGCGAAGCTCATGACGCTGGTCTTTACGCCTTCTAAGCTTCATCCTCAATTTTCGCCTCACCTTCACCAAGTCAGTAGGATTAGCTTCGATCAATCAAGAAAACTCCTCATTTTTCGCTTCAGAGAGTAAGTTCTTCAACCAAGCCAAAGATTCAGTTGGTCGATTTTGTCATCGGGTTTTGGACGCAGCCTAACTCATCCTCAGGGTCCTCGGCTCATTATCGATGTCTTCAAATCCATCTTGGCCCGATCCAATTCTATCCAAGACCGCTGATGGTATGAAAAGCATCTTCACGACCCTTTTTTTCTGCCCTAAGGTCGATTTCAAAGATGTTTATCTTCGCGCATGAAATCTTCCTCATTTCTCCATTTGATGTGTCTCTTGACGCAATGTCCAAGACAAGATTAGCCCGCATATTTTCAAGATATTTAAGTCAAATGTATAAAATACTCAAGGAAATAGAGATGTAGAGAAAGAAGTGATTATTCTTTACTCTCGCCAATAACTCATTCCTCGTCGAGAAGATTTCCGTCCGTATGATCACCGAATCTATGGTCATCGCAGTGTCGAACGAAAAGTTCAAGAGGTCGAAGGAAAGTCAAGCTAAACCTAGGCCATGTGGTCTGAGATCCCACTATTTCAAAGATGATAACTCGACCAAGGACCGCCCGCTCAGAGAGGGTCTCTACTTTCAGTGGTGAGTAATGCTCGGGGAGTGTAGGTCCGTATGAACTGCTTCGATTACGGAGATTTGTTCAAGAGGTTCTTTGGGTGTCAAAGCGGATGCGAACTTGATGGTCGCTCAGGGGTACGCTTCTCTTCTCGATAACGCCGGAATCCTTCGCCCCGGTCACCATCCTCTTCGACCAGATTTCTGGCCAGGGGGCACGGTGGAGGAACGACCAAGACCGAGGAACCCCGAGTTCTTCTACCAAGTAAGGGGGTTATTTTTGTTTTAATTTTTTGGTCCTAAGTATACTCTTCGATCAGACGATCAAGTAAGTTCACCGATCGAGGAATGGTTTTGGAAGTCGGTTCTGCTTCGTGTTGGTTCTGGAGGAGTTACAAAGGGACCAACTCGGTTTTCCGTAGCTTTCTTTCGGACGAGGATGAAGGGTCTCTTCCGTACGAGAACCTCTTCTACTTATTTTCCGCTTGAAATTCATCCGTATGAATTTCTCGTGTCGATCTACTTCGGGTAGCTTCATTGGTGTAGCCTCAATCGCTTCCAAGACTTCCTGCATAAAAAAATCTTCGAGTTCCTTTATTTCTACAGAGCTCTCTACCGATCAAAGATAATCGCACAAATCAAACAATTCCATGTTATAATTATATATTATGAAATATTTTCAAAAATATAAATATATGAAATAAACTGGTACTTACACTTACGGTCATATAACCATGCTTCGCTTCGAGAGGAGTCCGTATTTCCACCTTCCTTCTGGAAGTTGTCAAAAGCTCCATCATTTCCACTTCCCGCTCTTCTAAACATCTCCAAAGTCGCAGATATTTTTTCGCCACCGCCCTGCCGGCCTCTAAGAGAAGAGATCTCGTGGCCTTTGACGAAAAAACCACTTTCTCGTACCATCCCCTATCGCTCAAGGGGTGTTCACCAAATGAACGCCCCACAAATTTTCTCCGCACTTTGGAGAATGTTTGCCGAGGGCCTCAACCCCTTCTCCCCGGATCAGACTATCTTATGTATGCAGGAAAGAAGTCCAACGAGGGCTCGACGCCCAATTCACGGCAGGTGTACGAAGGCGGCAGAATGTGGATGTAGGAGTTCTACACCAATCAGGAAAATCCTACACCCAAAAACCCCAAAGAGGGTCACTATAAAGATGTGAAGAGGAAACGAACCCCTTCTCCAAAGAAAGTCACCGGAACTACCGGCCATCCTTCAAAGCCGCTGATACATCTTCTCCAGTAACTGGTACCCGACAAAGACGGGTATCCGAATGTGGAACCGAAGTTCGAACCTCTTTAATTCAAATTTCGCTATGATAAGGAGGTCAGTACGCGAAAATCGCCCAGCACTCCTAGTAGTCTTCAGAGGGTTTTTTCTTCTGGATTCGCATCAAGTCCCCATTAAGATTAGGGTTTCGGGGAACCACAAAGATGGGTGTTACAAGTACGAGAACTCGCTCGTGGTTTTGGAGAAGCCATTTGTGACGATTTGCAGAGAGAGAGAGATCGTAAATTTTGTAAGGCGTCAATTTCAAAATGAACAGTAAAACTCACAAATTTGGTAAAGTTATCCTTTATAATCGATTTGCCATACTGTTCAAAACGGTGCATTAAATGCTAGTAATAATTTGAATTTGAATGGAAGTCCTTGCTTTGTCCCGTACTTAATGGATAGAGTCTTTCCGATCGGGCCCTTAACTTCCTTTCATTTCATTTCATGGACAATAAATGGGTACGCTTTTAATTACACCTCATCATTTATCGATTCTCAAGAAATATCATGGATTATTTATAGTTTTCTATTAAACATTCTGCTCAACAAAAACTAGGGGCAATGTCAATCGTGATATTTTATCTCTTTCAATGTAATATATCGGGCTTATTCTTTTTATTCTATCGGGCCTTTATTATCAATTATAAAAATCATTAAGCCCAATCATCATATTATTTTCATTTCAAACTTATAAGACCGGCCTCGTCAATGGATCAATCATTTAGACATTTTAAATATCTACAATCTTCGACCAGAATGATGAAAAGCACGCTCATTGACTAAAGAACCCGCCATGCATTAATGTGGATGGGATT